>CM074782.1:6335330-6769599 GCA_037355745.1 Pseudo-nitzschia multiseries | reverse complement strand
TTCCTACCCCTACCCCTACCACAAGGCCTCGGTCCAAGCCCCGCGTCCCTACCCCATCTAATACTAGGCCTCGGTCAGGGCCTCAGTCAGTGCCCCGCGTTCCTTCATCTTCCCCTCCCGTTCCTTCCTCTTCTCCTACCACAAGGCCCCGGTCCGAGCCCCGAGTTCCTTCCCCTCCCTCTTCTACACCGAGGCCTCGGGCCAAGCCCCAAGTTCCTTCCCAGCCCACGACATCCGCGCCCCCTACCCCCGCGACAGGCTGGACGCGCACGTCACACGCGCCATCACTGTCTACAACAACAGCACTAGCTGGGGGAACTTCATCCGGACCGTCCGAGGCCAGGGTGACACCCTCCACCCCGATGTGGCCACCATCCCCCATCCAGCAAGGGCCCTCCTTGACCACTACGGGAAGGACGGCACACCAGCAGCCATGTCGGGCCCCCCTTGGGACCAGCACAGGATTGCGGCTGCCATCCAATGGGGCCCTCACCAATCCTCCCACCAAGGCATTGACTTCCTTCGGGAGGAATATGCGGACATGCTGGACAAGCAACAAAGGACTGTCCTCCCAGTCAGCCTCATCCGAGACCTTCCCGGCCTCCGTCTCAGTCCCCGTGGCCTTGTACCTAAGCAAGGCCGGCGCCCCCGCATGATTTCTGACTACACCTACTCTGAAGTGAACCAAGACACCCTCCCTCTCGCCCCGGCCAAGGCCATGCAGTTTGGCCCCACGCTTCCCCGGCTCCTCACCAAGCTGCACCGCGCCCACCCCCGGTTTGGCCCCGTGTATATGTCCAAAATTGACCTCACCGGTGGCTTCTACTACTGGGTCCAGTTGAAACCAGAGGACACCATGATGCTTGGCCTCCTGTTCCCCTCTCAACCCAGAGAGGCTCCTCTCATTGGCATCCCCCTCACCAACCCTATGGGGTGGAAATCCAGCCCCCCCAACTTCTGCGCCTTCACGGAAACCATTGCTGACCTAGCCAATGACACTCTCTCCACCGGCCTAGAACAAGCTCGGCGACAGCCCCATCGGCTGGATCTGCTCTTGGAAGCCCATCCCGCCGACGTCAATCCCAAAGCCAGTCCCCTTTCCCCAGTCACGGCCCGGGTGTCTTCCCATAGCATGACCCCCCTCAAGAAGCCCGTGCGCTACTGGGATGTCTATGTGGATGACTTCTGTGGCCTTGCCCAAGGCAACCAATGGACCCGCCGTGCAATCAAGCGGGTACTCTTCCACTCCCTGGACAAAGTCTTCTGGCCTTTAGATGCCACTGACACCCCCTTTCGCCAGGAATCAGCTTTCCTTAAGAAGATGCTCAAAGGGGATGCCACTTGGACCACCCAGAAGGTCATCCTTGGCTGGCTCGTGGATTTCATCAACAACACCATCAGCCTTCCACCCCATCAAGTGGAGCGCCGCCACGAGATCCTTCACTCCATTGCACCTACACAGCGCCACATCCCCAGCAAGCAATGGCACCAAGTCCTTGGGGAACTCCGATCCATGGCGCTTGCCATCCCTGGCTCCATTGGTCTCTTCTCCATCCTCCAAGAAGCCTTTTGACACCAGGAACAGGGCAGGCAGCGCCTCTGGCTTACCAAGCGCGTCCACAGCTTTCTTTGCAACTTCCAATGGCTGGCCAATGACCTCTCCAACCGACCCACAGCCATTGCGGAGCTGGTCCCTGACACCTTACCCGCCACTCTCGGAGCCTGTGATGCCTCTGGCCTTGGCATGGGGGGCATCCACTTTGTGCCTCTCCCTGATGTCAAGATCCAGCCCATCATGTGGAGGCATCCCTTCCCCCAGTGGGTCTCTACCCAACTGGTCACCTTCGACAATCCTGATGGCACCATCAACAACAGCGACCTTGAACTTGCTGGATCCATTGCCCACAATGACATCCTTGCCCAAGCTGCCTGTGTTGCCGCCCGCACCACTCACAACTGCTACGACAACACAGCGGCTGTCTACTGGCAAAGGAAAGGCGCCACCACTACCACTGGGCCTGCTGCATACCTTCTCAGGATCCAGGCACTGCACCAACGGCTCTACCAATATGTCCCCCTCTGGGATTACATCCCAGGCCCTGTCAATCACCTCGCTGACCTCCTTTCTTGATCTGACCTCTCTGACACTGCCTTGCTCCACCACTTTAACACCGCCTATCCACAGGACTTGCCCTGGACCTTATGCCACCTCAGGCCTCCCATGCATTTCGCGCTGACCTTGGCACTATCCAGGAGACCATGCAAGCTTCAGTCACTGAACTCTATGCCAAGCGCAAGGATGCCCGTTGGGACCAATGGGTTCAATTCTGTTTGTCTCAAGGCTTTAACCCATGCCTCCACAGGATCCAATCCCCATCCTCCAGGTATTTGCCAAATGACTCCATGATGGCCGACTCTCCCGCAGCCACAAGCCCTTCCAATCTCGCACAGTATTGGACACCATCCGGTCAGTGGGACAGACGCTGGCCCGCTTGGGGACCAAAGACCCCCAAACCAACTCCACCGGCAGTCTTGACTTCTGGCTAACTGCCCAGTTCAAGGCCTATGCCAAGCTGGACCCGGCCCCCTCCCGGGTCAAGTCGGTTGCCATCACCCTGGTCATGCATGCCCTTCACTTTGCATATCATGAATCCCCTTCCCCTACCAGGCAGGCCATTGCAAACATGATCTGCATAGCCTTCTTTTTCTGTCTACGCCCTGGTGAGTACACCGGTACTACCAGGGACGACCAAGCCTTCCTTCTCCAAGACGTCTCCTTCTATCTTGGCTCCAAATTTGTCCAACACGACGGCCCTGTTCAGGAGCTCCAAGCTGCTACCTCTGTCACCCTCACCTTCACCACCCAGAAGAATGGGGATAGAGGGGAAGTGGTGGCTCATGCCAGGAGTGGTGACTCATTATGCTGCCCAGTTGCAGCCTGTGCGCACCAAGTCCTTCATCTCCAAAGCTGCTGCTCTCCCAGCTCTCCCTTCGGCCCGTCCCTCAAGCTTGCCAGTTACTCCGACAATGGGGTGCTAACCCTTGTTCGAGCAGCAACTGTCACTTCCTCCATGAGAGTCTATGCCCAGACCCTCTACCCTACCACTTGTTGTTACTCTAAAAATCGACCAAAAGGATAGGATAATTAAAATTTAAAGAGAATGTGAGCTCATGGAGACGCTCTTATTTTTACTATGTATTTTGGACTGTGTCGGGCCTCTCTGTATTTTATGTAGTAGAGATCTTCCCTGTTTATTGGTTGCCAACACTGTTGCTGCTGTAGTTGCTGTATTAGTGTCGTGTCGGTCATGCTGTATTGGTCATTCAATGATATTGGTCTTTTACAAGGTTAAGTGTTTCGTTCGATAGGCCTTCTGCTTGATCGTGATATATGGAATAAATGAGGTCCATTTGGATTTGGTATTGATTTTCATGATTGCAATAAGTAGTTTCCTCACGGGCTGTTATGTGTATTCAATTGAATGCACATATGGGATCCAAGTGTTTACTTATCGGTCTGGTCTTTAATGATGTCTTGTTCCGAATCGTTTAACCTGTTTTGTTTGTAACCTTAAGTGGAATCGTTTTTACCATTTAAGGGTTTTCAAGTAGTGGAGGTGTGTTTGAATCTAAGTCAGATTCGAAGGTGAATATTCATACCCCTATGGCCTCGTGTCCGACATCGTCTCTTAGTCTGTTTGTACCTCTGTTTTGTTTTTCGTAGCGTTTCTACGGTGTTTCTGTTGCTGTATTTTAGCCGACAACACACCCCTTGATCCAACATAATATCATCGCTGGATTAGATGTTGGATTACTGTCGATGTATCTTTCTTACGATTCGGTTGTAACGTTTGTTCGCGTCATTCAACATTGATTCAACCTGAGTAGTGGCCCAAGATGTATCTTGTGTGTCGCGCGTGTAAGGTCCAATCTTGAGGATTCAATCGGAAGATATGAGAAGTATCAATGACCAAGAGTAAGTGCTTGAATATGGAGAGTTCGCGGAATCAACGAGTAGAACCAGGTTGGAAACAGGTTCATTTAGTATCAATTAATGGTGGAAATCGGATCGCTTGGAGACATATCGAGTCATTGAGGATTGATCATCCACGTCGTAGGATAGAATCAAGGGTATGGAGAAAGCAGGATGGATTCAGTCGTTTGGAATCGATTGAAGGAGAGTGAAGAAATCAACTGTATCAATTGAACTTATACTGGAACAGAAGGCTCTGGGGTTAAGATCTCGACGGAGGGGAAGGTCGATGCGTGATGGTATCGATGAACGGAGCTCTTGTGCATTGATTAGACTTGAGTCATGAGTCATGTATTGTTCATGAGATCGATAGGTGGACTGATCGGAGTTGTTCTTAAAACCAGGTCGGTAGCATGTTGGGCATCGATTAGTCGTAAAATCAATTGAACATAGAATTACAGACCCATGTAATGTGGAGTAGAAGAGACGTGGTGTAGAATCAAACGTCGACGGAGGTGACGTATGTTGAAATCTATCAACGTCACACAGAGGATAGAGTCGAACGTCGGAAATAGAGTTGACTGCTTCAAGCCGCAGATGTAGGATCGAATGTGGAGAAGAAGGAGTCGACAGTCGACGAAGGGATCAACCATAGTATAAGCTGAATGTAGTCTTAGCTTTGATTCAATTGGCGAAAAGAATCATATGAGTGGATTAGGGATGAGACGGATCGATTGAACTAGGATAGGAGACTCAGATCGTTGAGAATCGAATGGTAATGGTGGGGAGATCCATTGTAGAATAGATTCGGACGCTTTAAGTATCGTAGGAGGAAGATGACTCGAGTTGTTGAAGATTAATTGATTGGAGAATTGATTGACTGTAGGATCATGAAGAGATATGCCAAAGAATCAAATGTTGATGGAGAGGAGAGTTCACGATGTTAATTCATAGGTGAGGTGGGATTGTTGATATCACGGATGGGATAACAATGGCGTGGAATGGAGGGCTCCAAAGTATCGAGTTGTCTTGATAGCCTGGAGTTGAACTGAAGTAGATGACTCAGGAGGAATCGTATGTAGTCAAAGGTTTGATTCGGCCGTGGAATACAACCAAATGAGTTGATTAGAGACGAGAGAGATCGAGTCGTGATCAGTTGTAGTAGCATAGAATCGCATTAAGAGATAGATTGAGTCATGGATGAGCAACTGCTTCAAGCCGTAGGATGGGGTCGCCGTAGAGATGAAATATGACATTGAGGATTGATTGTCTTGAGGTATGATCGATTCGCAGATGGGTATTGATGAATCAAATTGTTGTGAATCATTAAGCCGGATTGGTATATCGCCAATGGAGGGGAGATCAATGCTCTTAGCTGGGACCGAATGTAAATAGTGTCACACGTCAATGGAGTGGGGATCGATGGTGTCAGCGGAATCAATCGGAGGGTTTGATCGACGGTCGACAAAAGGATTGACCATAGTATACTAGTATTTCGAATATTGTCTAAGGGTATGAGACTGGAGAATCTGAATCATTGAATTGAAGTATCGACTCGTTGGGACGGAGGATTGATTGAAGATTGGAGATATAACTTCGATGAATCAGAGCAGAAGCCGAATGTAGTCGTAGCTTCAATGTGGTCATGGAGTAGAATCAGATGAGTCGATTACGGATGAGAGAGATTATTGATTGGGTAAAGAGTGGAGTGAATGATTGAACAATTCTTGTCTGATATCTCGGATGGGATACGCAATGATTGTTTGAAAGGAGATATGATTGGTTGAACTTGGATCGTAGAATAACGGATCCATCAAGCTTTTCGTAGGTGGTCAATAGCTTCGAGCCGTAGGATACTAGGATGAAACGTTGGAGAATCTAGGTAGTGTATGATGTCCGTAGAGTCAATCTAATGCAGTTGTTCCAGTAGGTGGGGATTCGAACGGGAGACTTGGAAGGGGAATCCAACAATTCCAACCTAGAGATGGATCAAGGCATTGAGGTTTGCCGTAGAAGGCGATTGACATGGGGAAGCGGAGGGCAATCTCATGGTTGTGGATCATACGTAGAAGCCTTAGGACGTAGGACATACACCCCCTGATCCACAAGCAGGAGGGAATAATGTATAGACGGGAAGACGCTGGTAAGTGGTCGCGATGGCTAATGGGAACCGGGAAAAAACGGTGCAATAATGTGGAACCTGATGCGGGTGGACTCAAGCATCATAGGGAGAACATTTGATTGGCATAGGAGCGGGAGACATTCCCGGAACCAGAGAGATGACATCGTCAGGACTGAGGAGTGAGCGTATAACGAATAGTAAAGATCGTAGCGATCATCGATTTCGAATTGATGGGGTCGTAGAAAGCGTTGGAAGGTAGATGGCAACGAGAAGAAATCGTACATTTGATCACAGAAGGTAACTTGAGTATGGATGGGCACGTGGGATCAAGTCGGACCAAACAAACGTATCATGATCGTATATGCGTTTCCAAACGTAACTTGATGGATTGTAGGTTGGGAGGAGACCAAGTCAGAGATCAAGTCGATTGATAAATCGGATTTCCTGATGTGGTGCGTCATTCTGGGATACACCCCCTGATCCGGGGCGGAAGACATTGATCGGAATGGAAGGAGCCTTTTATCACAGGAAGGAAAAATGGAAGGTACAACGTAATGTTGATGGGAGAAAGATCTCAAAGCATTATACCCGGAACCAGAGTTGTAGCATGACGAAGATACTGTTGGAACTGGCTGTGTGAGTATTTAAGTCAATCGGAATATGAATTCGTAGGCACATGGTGATTGATTGATCGAGGATCTTTGGGTAACATCGATTAATCATAGGTACAAGTCGGATGTATTTGTCGTGGTGGTCATCATAGATCGAGTTGTGCCCTATGGGTAAGGAGTCGTGAGGACTGGCTGGGACAGAAGGGAATGGCCCGGCAGGGGAGCCGGAGGGGCGATAGAGTAAGTGATGATCAAAGGAGAACGAAAGATGGAGCAATCATGCTTAACTCATTGTGGATGAATGCAAGCGTCGTAGATAACGCTAGACCGGTTGGCTATTAAATCGTAGAACGTGACATGATCGGAGAGTTTGCGATACATAGCTGGAGTATCGAGTGGATGGCGAATTAAACATCAAGTTGTAGAATACGATTGATGATCGAGGCGAAGATGATGGAGTGGTCGCAGATATCAACTGGAATGATTTGTGGAAAATCGAGAGGAACTGATTGGACGTGGATACGGGCAAGTTGGATCAGAGCCTAAGGGTCACAATTTGGTGGGTACATAGGTAATCAAATCAACGTAGGATAGAATCGTTTGATGTCTTGGAGGAAGACGTAAAGATATATCAATTCGTGGATCCAGAGCCCCATAAGCAAATCGGATACGATTGATGGATCGTAGAGATCGAATCGTAGGGATCGATTTAAGAAACGTGATATCGATTGGGAGATTCGTAGTATTGTAATCGAAGCTTGGGGACACCGGTCATTGCAGGTCTAAGAGCAAGTGTTCCAGTATCGGGGACAATTCATGGACCATATAACGAATCGTAGAAATTGATGGAGATTGAATCGAAGGTGGCGGATGAAGGGGAGAAGGAAATGCCCCTGCAAGAGGCCCGGAAGGTTGAAAGGGGAGCTTGTGATGTATCGAGGTATACACCCCCTGAGCCAGAATGGATGACATCGGTCATAATGGAGGAGAGGGTTCCAAGTATTGGAGCAAGATGCGCAGCATCGATTTGCACGAATACAAGGGGAAAAGCACGGCCGGACTGCAGAGAGGCATGTCACAAAGCGGTTTTGACATGCTTGAGCATTGGTTTGCATAGAACAAGCCATGGGGACAAAAGCCGGTTGATCATAGAATAGTTGCCACCAATTGTAAACGAAGCGTGGATCGTATCCGAGTTCGCAGATACAAGTTGGATGGCACAGTTCATTAAATCATTTTAGTGCTCAATGTGGGATGGCAAAGAGATAACCAAGGTTCGTAGATGAAATCGTAGAGGTCAAGTGAACGACATCAAAAGAGAAGATGCAGGTGAAGCCAAGTAGCGGAGAGATCGGATGATCGATCGAATTGTAGAACGCGATCGAATGGTAGAGTTTGATCAATCGTTTGATCAAAGTTAACAACGCGTATGAATGGTAGGAATACTAGGGTTGATCGCAAATCGGATCGTAGTATCGAGATGTCATCACCTATAGTGATCATCAACACGAAGAAGATTGATGGGTTGTAGGTCAAAAATAGTGACCAATATACGGGGACAATTGACAGATCATAGATGTAATCGTAGAAACTGACGTAAACGTCGTTAGATCGTGGATCAAATCGGAGAATTGTAGATCTTGGTATGACTAGTTGTTTGCTGGTGGGAGAGCAAAGTGGTCATGCTCGGAGAGTGAGTGGGCAGTGTTTCAGTGGGATACTTGAAGTCGCTTGTAGCCTTGGAGCAATGTAAGTAGTAGCTTCATGTGCATGATGAATAAATTCCTTGAGGCTCATAAGTAAATTCCCTTAAGCGTACTATTAGGAAAAGCTCTGGAGTGTGTGCGCGTGCACGCGTCCAAATTGAGCGTCATGCGGTTATCCAATGCACACCCCTTGATTCACACTTATAGAATAGAATGCCATGGTTCAGAAGAATTCCATGGTTGTAAATGATACAAAACTATAGGGTAAATGCCACGGTCGCGAAGTATACTAAAACCGTAGGGCAGTTAGTCGGAAGTATCATAAGACCAATTCATTGACAAGGTGTTAGCATGTAGGTGGTACAGCTTGATCTTGAGAGTATCGTAGAAAGCGCGTGATTGGACATCGATCCGCGTAATTAGATCAGTCGGTTGTCGAATGAACGGGCGAACATCGAAGGGGAAACGGATTCGTAGTGTGTCATTGCGGTATACATCTCTTGATCCGGAGCCGATTGCATTGACCGGAATGGAAGCGACTTGTCCAAATAGGTCGTAGAATCCAATGTCGAAACCAGGAAGAATCGTGCAGGGCGACAGAAATGGAAGACCTTGAATTGAATCGTAGATTGAAACGTAGCGGTCAGTCGAGAGTGTCATAAAACCAATTCATAGACAAGATATTAGCATGTAGATGATACAGCTTGACCTTGAGTGCATCCCGATGTCGTTTGGTGAGGCACACAACTTGTAGTTGCCTAGTAGAGAAGGGAACGCGTGCTGTGATATTGGAAGGAGTGGCCACAACATCAAAATCAATCATCTGACGACCCTCATGACTCACTTTGGACCATAGGGGTTGCAGTGAAGAAGCGCCAGGAGACTTGGGTAGGGAAGCTGGTTTTGGCAAGCGGCGGAACACCAGCATAGATTGACTCTGAGGATTAAATAATGTCCGTCGGAAGTTGGCTGGCGGCCCTGAGAGAGCTTCGACAGGGGTCACTACAGCATTGGAATTAACCGTCTTGGTGTTGGTGTGAACTATGCCGGTAGCACCAGAAGGAATGGTCGCGTTGACATTGGCTTCGGCGGGTTTGATAGGGACCAAGATGGGAGCGTCCGGGGGAGCGGCCTTCGGTGTGGTATATTTTCGCTGTAGTAAATTGGCAAATTGGGCCCTGGATGCGGTGGCAGATGGTGGGTCTCCGGTGTAGGCTTGCATGAAGAGGTCAGGGCGCCATTTGTTTTTGAATCGCCAATGGATGATAGTGAGTTCAAATAAGACGATAGGTTCTTCATCAGTGTTGGTTCGAATCGCATGCTCGGCTGTTGCATCAAATTCTGTCTTGTATCGCATTCGCTTGGTAGGCCCATTGTTTGTAACATGTTTGATAACACATTTGCTGAGAAGATTGTGACTTCATCCAATTGCTTTTGTGATGCAATTTAGAATGTGGAGTTGTGGATCCGGCGATATTTCTAGTGGTTCTTTATCTTCTTTGGCGTCACGGGTCACAAAGAATTCTGAGAGTTCATCTTTGTCAATGATTTCAGAGTATGCGGTGTTGAGGGACGCGGCCGCAGTAGGGTTGCTAGCGCTGGTGAATCGAAATTCAATTCCAAAGATTGGAGTCCAGTCAAATGGAGTCGGCATGGTCGAGACTGTAAGCGTTCCTTCGGCTTTTGTTCTTCAAGCTGTTGTTACGATGTGCGGTTTAATTAATCGTCGATGTTATCGTCGATGATGGCGTGGATTACCAAAGCGAAGTGTCGTGCGTTGTTCAGCGGTCACAGATTACGTAATCCGTTGTGGTGATAAAAGAGCGTACGAGAAAACGATCGTCGGCGTTCTTGAATTAACCGGAGCTTGGTCGTGGATTACAAAAGAACCGAAATACCGTCGGAACGATCCGCGGAGAAATAGCCGGCAGCCGGAGAAGCGTAAAAGGAGTAACCAAGTGTCGTAGATCGGAGGTTGGATCGATTATCGGAATATCGTCGATGGAATAATTGATCGACGGATTAATCGGAGAAGTCGGCGAGAAAGCAACTGTCAAAGTGAATTGCCGTAGGGTTTTGGAATGACGATTCGCGGTATTATCTTGTGAGAGATAACAAGGAGTCAAAGGTAGGAGTTTGTGGAACGTAATCCTCGTCGGTGTTATGGATTTATCGGAAAATCAAATGATCGGTGGAACAATCCGCATAGGTGCGTCGATGGTCCTTTATGTGGATGATGGACGCGGAAGGAGAAATAGATGATTGCGACCGGCGTGTCCGGTGCAATGGGCTTTTTCTTGTAATCAAATCAGAGAACTGGTTGTGGATTACAACGTGGGCAGGGCGAGTACAGCCCCTGATCCACAAGCAGTGAAGAAGAGGGGAAGGAAGATCGGGAAACCCGACTTCAAAAAGAGTGAGATGGGGGGAGGCCAAGAATGTGCCACACAGTGAGCTAAGCACGACACAATTTCCTCTGGATTTAACCGACAGTGGAGGTGCTGAATGGTCGGAGATAGGTAGCTTAAGGTAAACACTAGTGCTCTTGCGGGACACGAGTGTAAGTTATAAGGGCTCTATAACCTGTTGTTACTCTAAAAATTGACCAAAAGGATAGGATAATTAAAATTTAACGAGAATGTGAGCTCATGGAGACGCTCTTATTTTTACTATGTATTTTGGACTGTGTCGGGCCTCTCTGTATTTTATGTAGTAGAGATCTTCCCTGTTTATTGGTTGCCAACACTGTTGCTGCTGTAGTTGCTGTATTAGTGTCGTGTCGGTCATGCTGTATCGGTCATTCAATGATATTGGTGGTCTTTTACGAGGTTAAGTGTTTCGTTCGATGGGCCTTATGCTTGATCGTGATATATGGAATAAATGAGGCCTATTTGGATTTGGTATTGATTTTCATGATTGCAATAAGTAGTTTCCTCACGGGCTGTTATGTGTATTCAATTGAATGCACATATGGGATCCAAGTGTTTACTTATCGGTCTGGTCTTTAATGATGTCTTGTTCCGAATAGTTTATACTGTTTTGTTTGTAACCTTAAGTAGAATCGTTTTTACCATTTAAGGGTTTCGAAGTAGTGGAGGTGTGTTTGAATCTAAGCCAGATTCGACAGTGAATATTCATACCTCTATGGCCTTGTGTCCGACATCGTCTCTTAGTCTGTTTGTACCTCTGTTTTGTTTTTCGTAGCGTTTCTACGGTGTTTCTGTTGCTGTATTTTTAGCCGACAACACCACTGGCATTTCCCCTGCAGCAATCTCTGCTCGCTCCCTTCGCGCAGGTGGGGCTATGGCCCTGCTCCAGGGCAAATGTGACTCTAATGTCATCAAGCTCCTTGCCAGATGACACAGTGACTGCATGATGAGATACTTGCATCAGCAATCCCTCCCCATTCAAGAATCTCGCCTCTGTCATGTTCAACAATGGAACATACTCCTTCCTGCTAGAGGAATGGGTGCTGGCCGCGGACCCCACCCCTGCTGGCAGCTCTCTTTGAGGCACCCATGATGCCTCTCCCCTCCCTCACTCTGCTCCTAGCTCAAGCTCACGCTCTGCCCCTTGCTTGAGCTCTCCACGACGTTCCCACCCAGTGGCTTGTGAGGCCGGTCCCTTAGTTTGCTGTGCCCACACACACCGGCGTACAGTCAGGCTTAACAGCTTGGGCTGTTAAGCCTCTGGCTGTTAAGCCTTTTCTGCCATTGGGCCACAAGCCACCGGGTGGGAACGCCGTGGAGAGCTCAAGCGAGGGGCAGAGCGTGAGCTTGAGCTAGGAGCAGAGTGAGGGAGGGGAGAGGCATCATGGGTGCCTCAAAGAGAGCTGCCAGCAGGGGTGGGGTCCGCGGCCGGCACCCATTCCTCTGGCAGGAAGGAGTATGTTCCATTGTTGAACATGACAGAGGCGAGATTCTTGAAGATGGGGAGGGATTGCTGATGTCATAACAGCAGTCTATACATCAAAGCGTCCAATGACAATGATCCATTGGAGTGATCCAATCATGCTCTGATACTTTTGAATATCAGTATCATCCAATAATGACGTTTAATCGAGTCCGGGGTGATCATTCTCAGCGAGGGGTGAATGATATCTTGTGGTAGGTTTGCAGCCAAACATCTGTTCATACAAAGCCTCCATTTTCTCAATGAACTTGATGGGGTTCATGCAGAGTACACCATGTTCATCCCTCTCGAAACCACATCCCAAATGGAAGTTCATAGGTCCGGAACCTTTCAGTTTGAAGTTGTAAGGTTCTGACTGTAGGATAACCAGAAACATTTCGGGGTTGGCCATGCATAAGCACAGGTCGTCAACATAAGAGCATATGAGCTCATATACTGGCTCCCCATGTTTGTTCTTGCCAGGCTTGATCAAGATTTCAGGCTCTGCCTTGGATCGTTCAAAGCCTACTAGTTTGATAAGGCATGCAGCAAGAAGATCACCAAAACACTTTCCAGACGAGCAGAGTCCATATATGGCCTTGTAGATGACTAGAAGATGTCCTTCTAGGGGTCCAAATTCAGCTCCAGCCTTTATGCATACTTTCTCGCAAGTGACGGCTTTGAGATACGCATTCCCAATGTCAGTTCCTCATGCTTCTAAGCTATTCAGCTCAGCAAGGAACAGGCACATGCGCAGGCCTCTGAGAGAAACAACACCAGCATATACACTGTGAACAGGGGCTTCAGTGAGACTACCATTTGCAACCAGCCAGGCTTTGTGCCGACCATTGTGCTTGACAGCATGAATCATGTGGACCTTGATCTGTTGAAAACCAGAGGGTATATTGCCAGCCTTGTAGATACCTTTGTCGATAAAGGTGTCATACTTTTGTAGCTGTGACATTTCAAGGGCTATGACATCCTGCCACTTAGTGTTGCCATTGGCTGTGTCAAACTGGATGGCTTCTTCATGGTTGCGAGCGGTACAGAATGACCAAAGCTTGGCTTGACGAATGAGCCGGTCTAGCTTCTTTGTTCTTCGGGCAAGGGAAACAACGCGCTTGAGATGTTTTCAACCAGGTTTATCAAGCATGTTGTTATCCTTGGCATATTTGGCAACAGTAACAGGGTCATCTGCAGCTACATTGGATAGGGGCTCATATGTGCGCTCCATATTCTCCCATTCAATCCATAGGTTGTATTTGGAGCCTTTGTACTATTGGGGGTGATTGTTGTGAAGTGGACCTTGGTGGCCAAGGATGCGTCGAAATGACCAGAGCTTTCCATCTTCTTGAGTGACATCCCTATGGATATAATTCATTACATCATTGAATGCAATGATATCTTTGAGTTCGTCATCTGTATGCTTGCATCTGAACTTGATGAAGTCCTTGTTTTGCTCAAGGCTGTTGTCTTCAACGTCAACAATGGTCAATCGTTTCTGAGTGCCATCAGGGAGAGCCATCAAAAAGGATCTGCCTTGCAAGTCATCCACAGGGATGGCTGGGATGGTGATGGGCTTGCCATCATCAGCAATTTAAGCGTTGCCTTCTTCATTGGTAACAACTACTTTGAATGGACCAACAGATGGAGTAGCAGGATTGGTGGGTGGAGGCTGGACTTCACTAACATCAAAATATGCTAGCTCGGGGGGATCAAAATCATCTTCAGTGAGAGGGACACCGCCAGGGGTTTTGCTGAAGATGTGAGAGGTTGGAGGGCCATCAAAAATCTCCCCATAGTTGGTAGGGAGTGAAGAAGGCGCGTAGTTTGGAGTATTAAGAGCCTTGGGATAAAGAAAACTAGGTAAGGATGGCTGTGGGAGGACCAAAGGTGTGGTAGACAGAGGGGCAGAAGCAGGCTGAGGAGCCTGATGATGGGAAGGACTATCACAAAAGGATTTAGGGAGGAGAGCAGCATCTTTTGCTTTCCTCCATGCAATGAAGCCATCATCAGTGAACAGGCCAGCACGCTTGTTACGATGGTCAGGATTCAAAGCTGTGCAAACACCAGATCGGTTGAGAAGTTTGTTGGTAATAGGGTCCCAAATCTTGAAACAGAGGCCATTGCCAACATGCTCAGCAAGGCCAACAAAATGACCGAGGCATTCGGTGGTCTGGGAGCCAAATTGGGTATCTTGAGTCTTGTATAAACCGGTTCAAACCAAAAGAAACTTAGGTAAGCGCTGATATCACCTAAGACGCCAGTAGCAATGAAAATAGGCTGCTTGTCAGAGAGATTGGGGTCAGACAAATGATTGAGTAGACCTGCAATATACGTCGGACGTACGTCATGCAGAGAAGCCATAGGTGTGGTGGTGGGGTGCCTGTGCGGTCCATAATCCAATTGACAATGCGTTTGAAGGTTTGATATCGCCGTTCGAATAGGTTTTGGTGTTGATGATAGGGTTCACTTTGCCATAAGCCAATCCAAAGCATCTTAAGATTATCTAGGACACTCTTGCTGGATTGGTATGAGCCATGGTCATAAAGGAGTCTGAGAGGTCTGCCCCATTTTCAAACAAAGTTTTGGAAACACGGGAGGAAATCAGCAGTAGTTCTCATTTCTTCGACATGGATGATATGAGACTTCCGGCCAAAAAAGACTTGGGCAAGTTTAGAGCCACCATTGATAGCAGGAGTATCAGAGTAGACAGCATCGGAGAGAACATTGTCATGAAAGGGGCGAACATTCATGGCCGGTTGTAGTGATTGGAATCGCTTGAAGATGTTGCCATCTGGACTGTAGGTCAAGGATCCATACTGTGTGGAATTGGAAAATGTGGCCTTGATGCGATCCATGGATATCCAGGCAAAGAAAGGCTTGAGAGAAAGGTAATCCGTATCAGCCGGTGACTGCACATGTGGCATAGCACGGAGACAAGTGAAGGGAGACCAAGCTGAGCATTGAGCCAGGACTTCTTGATGAATGGAATCAGTGGGGCTAAGCCAGAATGATTGGTTGGCGGTATCCAAACTCTGGAGGAGAGGAGAGGGAGACCGTTGGGAAACAAAGGATTCCACAGATGCGGGTGCTTGGACAGTGTGTCGCCGGTTACCAAACTCATCATAATCTGAGTAAGGTAGGAGATGGGAGGTAGGTGGATAATTCTGGAGGAAGATATCATCCTGAGGGCTCAGCTCATTGTCAAGTACGGAAGGATTCCAATGCTGGTCACTGGTCATGATAACATGCGGTAACTGGGAGAATTCGTCACTGGTATACTTGCGCATGGCCAAATATGGAAGGCCATGGCAAATACTGAGAGGAAACACATCACCGTCTGTAGTGGAAATAACTTGCTTGCCACCAGTCTTGATGGAGGTATCATCAACAGTGGAGAAGTGGGCCTCCATTTGTCCAGAGGACAGGATGGATGGGAATTGACCAGTGTAAGCACACTCATGGAAAATGAGGATGACAGGGCCGCGGTTGGAAATGGAGTAGGCGCCACATGTTGCAATTGGTATGTTTTGGATCTGATGGTTGTTGATGCCTGTGACATTGACGTACCAAGGTGGAATGTCCTTAGAGATAAGGCACGCATCATCTCCTATGATACACCCGTTGGCGCCTCTATCAACCATGGCGTAACCTGGGGTGGAGACATTGGTTCTGTTGGAGTGATACACCATGGTGGTGTAGCCGTCGACAACTGGAGATTCAGGCACCGACCAATAGTGGAATTTGGCAACCAGGGAAGAGCCGCTGACAGGGACGAAGGTATTGCCTTCTTTTCTGTAGAGGATTGAAGGGTTGTCAGCGAGGAATCTTGCAGGATGAGCTGAGGAAACAGATGACTTGAGGGGGCAATTATCAGCCTCAGAGGCTGCTTTGTAAACACCCAAGGAGGCATGGAATGCACTGCGAACATCAGCTTCAGCCTCAGGGGTAAGCTGAGAGGGTGATGTGATGGTAGAGGGCGTTGTGGCTTGATCAACAACAATAGAATGCTCGTACGCACGCCTACTGATGGGTTTGGTTGAATTGGGATCAGGTGGTTGGTCTGTCATCAATTCTGGTTGGAGGCAGGCAACCAGTTTTTGCTTGTCTTCTGCACGCATAGACAACCATGTCTTCATACCATGTTTGGTGAGGGTCTGCCAGACAGGGGATGCTAACCTGGTGCTAGGATCAGGGGCACATCCTGCGCAATACACAGCATAATCCTGAAAATCTCCATGGAAGTCAAGTGGTAGTGGGTAGTAGTTTGAATTGCCGGTTACTAGTCATGCAGGTGGGCTTTAATGGATGGACGGCGGCTTGGCTGAGAAAGTGTTGCTTGAGAATCTAGCCTTGTAGCCTCCAGCAACAGGATAGTTTGAGCTCACTAGTTGCCCTGGCTTGGTTGTGTCGAAAATCCTGTAGATCTGTTGTTGTCAGTGGGTCATCGACCTTAGTGAATTGCTCACTCAGTTGGTAACTGCTACTACACGCTTTGCATAAGTGGGTGCGGACGCTGTCATAGCTGAGGGGTCTGTCGGGAGGTCGAAGCTTGTTAAAATGTTCCAGTTTGCCAAACCACGTGGTGATGAATTTTACTTTGGTATCCTTCCAGTTGATCAAATCCAGACTCAATAGGTCTTGCATGACAACAGAGGTGTCAAACACCTTAGACTTGGATTGGTTGTGCAATTTTACAAAGTCGAAGTAGGCTTGGCGTCCATTGCTGCTGCTAGTATGGCTTAACACACATGAAGAGGATATGTCACTTTGAAACACATACAGGAGGAGTGTCCAAAAGAATGCACATTGCTTGTGGTACAGATTGGCTTCATACCCGGAGGATGATTGGGGTGACCAATTGGGATCGAGGAATGGGGAGGTGTTGATATCCGTTGACTCGAGCTTGGCCTTGAATTTTACAAGCCAATGCTCAAATCTAGCGTCATTGTTGAGTACGGGGAGTGTAGTCTCATCTCGAGATTTTCATGTCCAGGACTCGTATCTCAACTGATCAGAGGATTTAGCACTGGCATGGCCTTGACTATTTTGGGAGCTGAACCGTTTGACACGTCTGATAACTGTCATGCGACCCAACGTGACCCCTCGCAAGCCCTATTTTCAGAAAATCAACCCTGCCTTTGTTATGCGCAAGTGCATTTTTCAAATTCACAATTTTTGTGGTGAAGAGTTTTGACCCCCCTCAGGTTGCGACAAAAACTCTCCCTGATGACTCAAAATGTCCATTGATCTCTCAATTTGGACCAAATTGATTTAAAAAATATAATTCTCACTACCAAACTTCCTAACCTTAACCCAAGATATGAAATAAAATTATTTTAAGAAGTGTTTGTTTGCTCCTTTGCCGCGTTCCACACTGTGTACAAAATACCACAATAAATACACAGTACAAAAACCATGTACAAGTCTACAGGTAATGAACATGTGTGTGCTCCGTACACTGAAATCTCTTAAAAAAAAGAAAAAGTGAAAAGACCCTGCAAACACAGCAGAAAAACCCTCAAAGACATGATTTATTTTTGACAGGAATTCCGTTCATCGAAATCACCGATGTCATTAACTTCCATTTTGACAACCCTGCAACAACCCTTCTGATTCTCCTTCACTAGAAGAGACCATGAAGGTTCACCACCATACAAATAGTACAAAATGACACCAACTTAAATACCTACACATTACTCTACTTCATATTCGATCAGAAAGGGTATTCAAACGGCAAAGACAATGACAACTACGGGCCCTACTCCGACCCATCCCTTTCCTCTTGGATAAAGTAGAGAATGGAGGCAGACATCATGATGTACAAACCCTACCAGGTTTGAACACCAGCATGTTACTCTACTGATTTGCTGACCAGGAATGACAATCAAAGGGCGATCGAACGGCAAATTAGGAAGATCCAAACACCATTTCCATTTTGACGACCATTCTATTTCTCCTACTGTAGAACAGACCATGAGGGCTCACCACCGTACAAATAGTACAAAATGACACCAACTCGAATACCTACACGTTATTCTACTTTGATTTTGATTGGGAAGGGTATTCAAACAGCAATCAAGCGGTGTTTTGGAGCGGCGTTTCGAGCAGCAGGAAGCCAGCAGCGAGCAGCAGCAAGCAGCAGCATTTTGGAGCAGCAGGAAGTCAGCAGCAAGCAGTGGCGTTTCAAGCGGCGTTTGGAGCAGCAGGAAGCCAGCAGCCAGCAGCAGCGTTTTGAGCAGCGTTTTGGAGGAGCAGCAGGAAGCCAACAGCCAACAGCCAGCAGCGTTTTTGAGCGGCGTTTCAAGCAGCAGGAAGCCAGCAGCGAGCAGCGGCGTTTTGGAGCAGCAGGAAGTAAGCAGCCAGCAGCCAGCAGCCAGCAGCCAGCAGCCAGCAGCCAGCAGCCAGCAGCCAGCAGCCAGCAGCCAGCAGCCAGCAGCCAGCAGCCAGCAGCCAGCAGCCAGCAGCCAGCAGCCAGCAGCCAGCAGCCAGCAGCCAGCAGCCAGCAGCCAGCAGCCAGCAAGGATAGCGTCTAGCAATAGCGATAGCGATAGCAACAGCAAATAGCGAGAGCAACAGCGACTAGCGAGAGCAACAGCACAGCGACTAGCGAGAGCAACAGCAACTAGTGAGAGCAACAGCAACAGCAACAGCAACTAGTGAGAGCAACAGCAACAGCAACTAGCGAAAGCAACAGCAATAACAACTAGTGCCTAGCAAGAGCAACAGCAATAACAACTAGTAGTGGCTAGCGAGAGCAACAGCGACTAGCGAGAGCAACAGCAACTAGCGAGAGCAACAGCGACTAGCGAGAGCAACAGCAACTAGCGAGAGCAAAAGCAACAGCGACTAGCAAGAGCAACAGCAAGTGTAACAGCGAGAGAGTTCATTCTATTCTCCCACCAAATCCACCATCCAATCAATCAAATCGAACCCCCCACCAAATCCAATTGATTGAATCGAGTCCAGCATCAAGTCCACCATCCAATCCATCCAACACCCACACCAACATCACCGTGTTGCCTTGTTGCTTGCTCTGTTGTGTCGGATCGATTCGATGTTGACAATCCATTGCCATTGTGGCTGAACGTTACGATCCTCCAGGGAAAATGCCGCACCTCAAGGGAACCCTAACCTCTTTTTACTGTGATAAAAAAGAAATAATAACAGAACGGCATTGTTAGAATAATGTTTCAAATTTGTTCGCACCTCATCGGCAAATTAATTCCTTGTTGCTGTTTAATATGTTTGTGTGCACCCAAACAACACTATCTATCCAGCAATTCCTCTCTCGTCCTGGTCTCTATTGTCTTTTTTCAGCCAAGGCAGTTATTTTGGACTAAAATACCTCGAGCCTGAATTCCCTGCCTAGTGATCATTGCTGATCAGTTCAGTGGGATTCAAAGTTCTCAGACGGAGTGCCAATCGTACAAGTACGGTAAAGCAGCTCTACTCAAGATAAGTTCAGTAAGATTATGAAGGGAAACAGTACTTTTTGCCGGCGACAAAAAAAATCACACTGTAAAACCACACTGTAAGACCACACTGTAAAATTACTGCAAAATCACACTGTAAAATCACTTTTTGCTGTGTGTGTGTGTGTGTGAGAGAGAGAGAGTTTTTTTTTGTCGTAGTAGAAAAAAAAATACTTTTTGTTGTGTGTGTGTGTGTGTGTTCAAAAAAAAATCAATACTTAACCTGTGAGATCTAATTCACTAAATATAGAACAGTGAAGAATAATTTGATTTTCTTAAATAAAATAAGAAGGTTAAGTAAATAAATCGCGCGTCGCGCGTGTTTTGAATATAGAATAACAAAGAATAAGCGCGCGCGACGCGCTCGATATAGCCCTTATTTTTAGTTAGCGTTCTCAACTTGTGATACAGTGAGATCTTTCATGTACCGGTGATAACTTCTGGTAACGAATAATTTCTGGTACTGAACTTGCGTAGCTTTCTACTACAGTAGCTTTCTACACCATTTTTTTACTAGATAATTTCTGGTAACGCATTTGTGTAGCATCCTACGACAGTAGCTTTCTACACAATTTTCTCACTAGATAATTTCTGGTATTGAATTTGCGTAGATTTCTACTACAGTAGCTTTCTACACCATTTTTGTACTAGATAATTTCTGGTAACGCATTTGTGTAGCATCCTACGACAGTAGCTTTCTACACAATTTTCTTACTAGATAATTTCTGGTATTGAATTCGTGTAGATTTCTACTACAGTAGCTTTCTACACCATTTTTGTACTAGATAATTTCTGGTAACGCATTTGTGTAGCATCCTACGACAGTAGCTTTCTACACAATTTTCTTACTAGATAATTTCTGGTATTGAATTCGTGTAGATCTCTACTACAGTAGCTTTCTACACCATTTTTGTACTAGATAATTTCTGGTAACGCATTTGTGTAGCATCCTACGACAGTAGCTTTCTACACAATTTTCTTACTAGATAATTTCTGGTATTGCATTTGCGTAGATTTCTACGACAGTAGCTTTCTACACCATTTTTGTACTAGATAATTTCTGGTAACGAATTTGCGTAGATATCTACAGCAGTAGATTCCTACACCATTTTTGTACTACATAATTTCTGGTAACGGATTTGCGTAGCATTCTACAGCAGTAGGTTTCTACACCTTTTTCTTACTAGATAATTTCTGGTAACAAATTTCTGTAGCATCCTACGACAGTAGGTTTGTACACCATTTTTGTACTAGATAATTTCTGGTAACGAATTTGTGTACCATCCTACGACAGTAGCTTTCTACACCATTTTCGTACTACATAATTTCTGGAAACGAATTTGCGTAGCATTCTATGACAGTAGCTTTACACATCATTTTCATACTAGATAATTACTGGTAACGGAATTGTGTAGCATCCTACGACAGTAGCTTTCTACACCATTTTTGTACTAGATAACTTTTGTTAACGAATTTGCGTAGAAATCTACAGCAGTAGCTTTCTACACCGTTTTCATACTAGATAATTTCTGGTAACGAATTTGCGTAGAAATCTACAGCACTACCTTCCTGCTACACGATTTCACCACCATTATCCCTTTTTTCCTTTTTCGGGAACAGCGTTCCAGAAAATGCACTTTTCGTAGATATGTGTCCGGGTGTATTACGATAGGCAGTAGTAGTAGTAATATAGGTATGATAGTAATGACTTCTGTTTGGGGTGGTGAAATGTTATTTTGTACAATTCATGTCAACAATCATGAAACGGCGCTTCAGAATTCTCTAACCGGAACGGCGTTGCAGGCTTTGTGTTCGAAGCATGTTTAAATTTGAAATCTCAAAATGAATGTTACTGGGTGTTAAAGAAGTGGTTGGAAAATCTCAAATTTTCAATTCAAAATTAGAAAATCAGATATTTTTACTGATTAGTCCATGCATATTGTTCCTGTTATGGATAAGATGAATCATGAAAGAAACAGAAGTGAGTTATCTTTGATAATTTGTGTGTCACAAACTAATAAGTGCATTTGGGTACTGGATTTGGAGGAAAAATGTACACTAATTTGCAATTTAAAACTAGAAAATCAGATAATTTTTGTGATTAGTCAATGAATATTGTTCCTGTTATGGATAAGTTGAATCATGAAAGAAACAGAAGTGAGTTATCTGTAATAGTTAGTGTGTCACCACCTACTAATAAGTGCATTTGGGTACTGGATATGGAGGAAAAATACACACTAGTAGTTTGCAATTAAAAATTAGAAAATCAGATATTATAGGTGATCAGTTCATGAATATTGTTCCTGTTATGGATAAGATGAATAATGAAAGAAACAGAAGTTAGTTATCTTTGATAGTTAGTACTGTGTCACCACCTAATAAGTGCGTTTGGGTACTGGATTTGGAGAAAAAATACACACTAATTTGCAATTTAAATTAGAAAATCTGATAATTTTTGTGATTAGTCCATGCATATTGTTCCTGTTATGGATAAGATGAATCATGAAAGAAACAGAAGCAAGTTATCTGTAATAGTAAGTAGTGTGTCACCACCTAATAAGTGCATTTGGGTACTGGATTTGGAGAAAAAATACACACTAATTTGCAATTAAAAATTAGAAAATCAGATATTATAGGTGATCAGTTCATGAATATTGTTCCTGTTATGGATAAGTTGAATCATGAAAGAAACAGAAATGAGTTATGTGTGATAGTTTGTGTGTCACCACCTAATGAGTGCATTTGGGTACTGGATTTGGAGAAAAAATAAACACTGATTTGCAATTAAAAATTAGAAAATCAGATATTTTTGGTGATTAGTCCATGAATATTGTTCTTGTTATGGATAAGATGAATCATGAAAGAAACAGAAGTGAGTTATGTGTGATAGTTTGTGTGTCACAAACTAATGAGTGCATTTGGGTACTGGATTTGGAGAAAAAATACACACTAATTTGCAATTTAAAATTAGAAAATCTGATAATTTTTGTGATTAGTCAATGAATATTGTTCCTGTTATGGATAAGTTGAATCATGAAAGAAACAGAAGTGAGTTATCTGTAATAGTTAGTAGTGTGTCACCATCTATAAGTGCATTTGGGTACTGGATTTGGAGAAAAAATACACACTAATTTGCAATTAAAAATTAGAAAATCAGATATTATAGGTGATCAGTTCATGAATATTGTTCCTGTTATGGATAAGTTGAATCATGAAAGAAACAGAAATGAGTTATGTGTGATAGTTTGTGTGTCACAAACTAATGAGTGCATTTGAGTACAGGATTTGGAGAAAAAATGTACACTAATTTGCAATTAAAAATTAGAAAATCAGATATTATAGGTGATCAGTTCATGAATATTGTTCCTGTTATGGATAAGATGAATCATGAAAGAAACAGAAATGAGTTATGTGTGATAGTTTGTGTGTCACAAACTAATGAGTGCATTTGAGTACAGGATTTGGAGAAAAAATGTACACTAATTTGCAATTAAAAATTAGAAAATTAGATATTTTTGGTGCTCCATCAATAAATATTGTTCATATCATGGATAAGATGAAAGATGAAAGAAACAGAAGTGAGTTATATGTGATGGTTGGTGTGTCACAAACTAATCAGTGCATTTGGGTACTGGATTTGGAGGAAAAATATTGGGTAATGACTCTCAAAGTTTTTGGTGCTGTGCATGAATATATTTCTCATGACTCATCTGATGCATATTGGGAACAACATTGCCACACACAATGATGAAAATGTTGTGGTTTGTGTCTCCAAATGACACACAAGAGGGTATTTTTGTCGCAAATCCAGGGCACAAACTGACTTATTGGGTAATGACTTACAAAGTATCCGGTCCAGGCCATGAATAATTTTTTCATGACTCCTATGATGCATATTGGTAACAATATTGCCCCGCAGATTGCTGAAACTGTTGTGGTTTGTCTCTCCAAATGGCACACAAGAGAATATTATTGGTGCAAATCCAGGGCACAAAACAACTTATTGGGTAATGACTGGCAAAGTATGAGGTCAAGTCCATAATAGGAAGAACATTTACTTTGTATAATCCAATCACCAAAAACGTACTTTAATGAGTGTCAAATGAAAATAATTCATAAGTTGTTTAATTGAAATGGAGGTGCTGTTTTTTTATTATTCTCGGACAAAAAAAAGGGTGCGGATATTACCAGTACTACTACTAGTTGTAGCTAATATTGCATGCAAAAAGGTACATAGATGGGTACTGTGCAAAAAGTATACGTAGGTAGGTACCATACTGACCCAAGGGAGTTTCGAACCACTGACTGGCTACCAGATTCTACAGATGGGTTGGGGATTTAGATACATAACCTTTGTGTAATCACAATTTCCTCTTTGAAAAAATTATGGCGCAGGAGGGGTGGCGTGCATTCGTACATGCTTTACTTATATAGAAAATAAAGGCCGTGCACAAGCCAGGCACATGGAAGAAGTCAGGGTGCATAGCACACACAACACACACAAAACCACACACACATGAAAAACTGTATACACACAGAACCACCACACAAAATGCAACACATGCTTCTTGGTTGGCGCAGTTTTTTTTGAAGCACGGAAAATGAATGCTGTCCAACAGTCATGAACAACGGAACAACGGAACAACAGAACAACAGAACAACCGAACAATTGAACAACAAAGAAGAAACACTAGTCAGTGACAATAACAGCAATTTGTTGGAGATTCTATTTGTTTCTGATCTTTCTTTCTTTTATTTTTATTTTTATTGAAATGGAACAACAATCAAACAAACCAAGGAGGGAAAGAACGACACTCAAAATGGAACAACGAATTTAAAAAAAGGAATGGCAGAATGGAACAACAGAACAACAGCAGTGAGTGACAATGACGACAATTTGTTGGAGATACTATTTGTTTCTAATCTTTCTTTCTTTTATTTTTATTTTTATTGAAACAGAACAACAATCAAACGAACCAACAAAGGAAAGGAGGGCACTTAAAACAGAACACCCAATGAAACAGAACGGAACAATGGAACGGAACAATGGGACAGAACAACAGAATGGAACAACAGAAAAGTTCACACACAAAAAACTGTACACACACGGAAAACTGTACATACCCCAAATCAAAACCACACAAAAAGCAACACATCCTTCTTGGTTGGCACGGTATTTAAAAAAATGAAAAGCACAGAAACAACGGATCGGCAATGAAAGAAAACAACGAGAAACAGTAGTGAGTGACAATGACAGCAATTTGTCGGAGATTCTATTTGCTTCTGATCTTTCTTTCTCTTATTTTTATTCTTCAGGAACAAGAAACCAACAAAAGGACATAAGAAGGACAAAGGGATGAAACGGAATGACAAAACGGAACGATCAAACGGAACAGAACAGCAGAGCGAGGCAAGTGTTTGCTAGATTGTGCAAGAAGGTACAAACGTTAAGAGAAGATCCGGAAACGGGTAAGATTTTTGAGAAAATGATGCTGGAAAGATTCAAGTCAGAAAAAACCCCTACCAGTACTGTATCGAAAGATGGTGGCACTGTTGCCAGTAGTCTTGCTGAAGAGGAAAATGAGGATGACAACTATATTGATCCTGTATTGATGCAATTGCTTGGTCAATTGGAGGAAGTTTAGGCATTGTTGTCAGAATTGTTAATGTTCATTGTGTAAGTCCATTCACTAATTTGACGCAGGTTGGTTCACACCTATGACATGGATAAATCTTTGGGGAGAGTGATTAGGGTAAAAGGTACATATTATACATACATTGCATACCATGGTTGCAAATAGTAGATTGTGTGACACAAATGACTAAAATGTACGGGAAGATGTACTCGTACCTATCATACATATTTTGCATATAATACTACTAGACAAATTCTTGACCCGAATAATTCAACTGTAGTGGTAGGTAGTCGCAAGTGATGGTGTTAAATTTTAAGGGTTGTGTGTCGCGAGCCCAAGTGTTAAATTGTAAGGGTTGTGTGTTGCAAGCACTAATGTTAAATTTTACTGGTTGTGAGTCATTTGCGAACGTATGGGTAGGTGATATTAAAAATTAATAATATTTATTCATGACCCAAGGAAAAAAATAATCGCGAACCAGGGATTGAGAGTTAGAAAAATGAGCATGATACAAAGCTACCAAATTACAGGGGGGGCTTGGTTGTGAGTCATGACCTTACGTATTTAATTTTAGTAGGTGTGATTCGCGAACGTACGGGTAGGTTATATTAAAAATTAATAATAATTATTCATGACCCAAGGGAAAAAATAATCGCGAACCAGGGATTGAGAGTTGGAAAATTGGGCATGATAAGAAGCTACTGAATCACAGGGGGGGCTCGCGTTAAAATTACACACAAGCAAGGGTTGCGAAAGTACCTTGCGACGAAGAAAAAAAAGGGTCGCAGGACAGTTATCGGACGCATTGGAGTCTGCTACGGATGCAAGAGCAGAGTCTGAGTAGCTTTCAAAGGCCTCCTTGGTATACAGAGAATGATCCTTTGGGTCCTTTCCTTGGTCCTTCAGCAAGGCACTGAAGGTGACAAGCAAGTGGAGTTCTTGGTGCATGTATCTGGGAAGCTGCTTGTGCTCATTTTGGTCTTGATATGTGAGGCCATCAAAATCACGTAGTCGCAGGAAACGTGACCATGTCTGGATGTTGCTGTTCTTGAGCGCCTCGCATAACATGCTGTCTGACTCCTTGGATACATCAAAGAGCTCTGGCAATATGGTGGCCATTGGTCTGTCAAATGAGGGAAACGGGTCCTCCCTCGCCTTCTGTCGATGGGTGGAGGAGCCGGTGGAATTGTCATGTCAGTAGTTTCTTGTTGTGAGAAAAGTGTCCTTCTTGCGGTAGGTGTGAAGTCACGCGCAGAGACAGCGCCAAGGGACGTGTGGCTATGGGTTCTCCAAGCAATGGGAATATTGGGTGCTTCCTCAGTAGGCATACGCTTGGGTGGCGTACTAGATGGATCAGAGGACTATCGATCGTGGACCTCAGTTGTTCGATCGATGATCGGGGGCTTTGTGGATGAATCGCGACGCAAAAGAAAGAGGAATCTGCCGGATGGAGATTCTTGGATGTAAATATTGCTATTGGAGTTTCCAATGCAATGGGCTTCTATTTTGAGGACTTTGACTTGTCCGATTGAGGTATTTCTTGTGTGTAATCGGATCAGAGAATTATTGATCGTCGGTCGTAGTCGAGTCAACCGATGATCTGCTGCCGGATTGTTTGTTTTCGTTGTCGTGGAAGATGCTCCTATTGTCGTTTTCTTCTTTTGCAAGCTTCAACAAGCTTGCGACTGTTAATCTGTTAATTTCCTTCTGAAAGTGGCTGTTGAGCTGATTGATCCAAAGGCAAGGAAGAGCAACAGGAGCTGTAGCTGCAGGCCGGTTGAGGTGCCGGTCTATTTGTTCTAATATTTCTCTGATATCAACTACGATCAAGCGGCACTTGGGCAGCACTCAATCAGATCTATTCTAGCTACCAAGGGCACATCCAGTTAGATTTTAGGCTTGTAGTTCTACAATAGATCCCGATGGGGAGCCAAAGCAAGGTTTAAGGTTGAATAATCAAATAATCTAAAAGTATAAGCGATTTATCTTGCTGGGGAGCAAGATAGCGCTTAAAGGCCGTACTGCCGCTAATACAGCACGTTGTTACAAATATACGGTAAAATACCGTGTTGAGTAAAGTATCATGTTGCCGCTTATTCAACACGTATTTTGTACAGCAGACAAACAAGTTTGTGAGCAACAGTCCAAACCTCTGCTGTTCCTTCTTGAAAACAGAACACTTAACAGAAGATAGCATATGCTTGTTTCTGGCGTTTGTTCTTTCTTTGATCTCTAAGTATGGAATACTTCGATTGTACGAGTGACGATCGATTAATTCTCCATGATTTGTTAAGAATGGCTTCGATCGTAAGAATGAGTCACTTGGCTCACAAGATTAAGCCATTTGATCGTAAGAATGAGATACTTGGCTCACAAGATTGAGCCATTTGGTCCATACTAGCGCGACCAAAATGAATCGCGTGCGAGTGAAGGGGACGCCCGCGACTGAAAGAATGAGATACAATCGTACCTCTACCATGCTAGGCACGAAAGGAATTCAATAGAAAAGCGTTAGACAGTCTGAGGGCATGATATAAGGAAAAATGCCAAAACTTGATAGGCAAATTGGCGCCACTCAGCAAGGTCTTCACAGAATTTGCCAGTGTGTGATGTGCTCTTTCAACTGAGCCATTTTGGTGGGATGTATCAGCGCCAGTGGGGTAGTATAGTGCATATCCATATGCAGCAAAGAGATTCCTGATGTCAGGATTGTGGAAGAGCTCTCTGGCTTGGTCAACAATCACATATTTGTTGTTGCAGGAAGAATTGTTCTGGGAGGAGAAATTTTTAAGCCAATGGAGGGGAGCAGCCTTTGGTGCACGTGCGTCTCCATACTTCATTCCAGTGAAGTGGTCTGTGATTAGGATCCAAGCTGTTTTGCCATCGATGCCCTCATAATCTGCTTTGCGCTTGCTGTTGGAGGATTTTACTCCGGAGAAGGCAAAGTCAATGGAGAGACCCTGGAAGGGTTCTGTGGCTTTTCTGGTAGAATTGGAGCCTGCAGAAGATTTGTTTTGTTTGCATTGAATGCATGTTGGACACTGATCTAAAATGCTTGTTTGCTGTTAGAATTTTGGAACCCCTACAATATGCTTGTGTGCATTATAGAGGAATGAACCGCAGGGATGCCCGAGCCTTTGGTGCCAGAGGAGTTTGGAGGTCTTGGTCTTTATAGCGTGGGTAGGGATTTCCTTGTCTACAATGCTAGCAAAGAATAATTTTGCATTGAACCAAGGCTCGTCTTTTGAATCAGCCTGACCACCAACAGATTCAGCACATTTCTGAAGGGTGACAAGATTTGTGTATGTATACCCGTAGTTACCGACAACTTCTTTGGCAGCTAATTTGCAAGCTTCCTTGAACTGGACATCAGTGGCTAATGCATATGCTGATGAGTTGGCACAATTTGCATAGGGTGATTCCATATCAAGGTCAGGAATCATCAAAGGATGGGTGTAATGACAGTGCTTCTTGTAGCACTGAGCTTGTGGTGGCAGATGATGGTAAGGTTGCCATTGAGCTGGTTGGAGGGATAGTCGTCATTGTCTATAAATGACTTGTGAATAAATTGTTTACTGAATTGCCCTCTAATCCGTGAAGATGTGTCATAGAGATTGTTCTCACTGAGGAGAGTGGATGCTAGTAATGGCGAGTAATAGAAAAACATTATTACATAGCTTTGTACATTAGGAGCTGGAATATGCATAAATCCTGAGCCTTCAGGGACGCAACTTGATTGTTTTCCTCCTATTGCAGCAGTGAGCCTGACTGGGCATCTTCTTAGCTTTGTGTAGGGTTTGTAATCATGCAGAGCATAAAAAAAGTTTGTACAGGAAACTTTGGCGCCTATGTCTAACTGGGCCCTGTCACCTTCTTGGAAATAGGAATCAGCTGCAAGCGGATCTTTGGGGACCAGCTGCCAGACATATTTTACATCAATCTTGGTATTCAAATTGTCGGCACATTCCAAAATTTTGTTAATTGGGATATCCAAATTACTGTCTATTTGTGGATCGGCATTGTTGTTATTTAAATTGATGTTGCGAATAGTTGGATTATCTTGGTCAAAATTGGGATATTCATTACATAGTGTAGTAATTGGATTCTGAGGTTTCCCTTGGTGTACACCTCTTCATCCACAGATGATATCTGTAGGAATGGAGGGGATGATGTCAAACATAGGAGCAAAATCAACCGCACCAATTGGGACCAAATCAAAGGAGCTGACACTGCTGGATTCCAAGGAGGAAGCTGAGGCTGTCACTTCTTCTTCTGAGATCACCAAAGTATTTTCATCTTTGAAATCAGTATCATTGGTCACGTCCAGGCTACAAGAAAGTGTATTTATTCTTGGCCCATGTGAAAATCCAATTCTTCTGAATAATCTTCATCATCAGAAGGTGCAACATCTTGCAATTCATCTTCTGCAGAAATTTTTGAGATGTGCTGGTTGGAATCAAAAGGTTGTTGCCTGTCTCTGTTCACCTTGTTCATGAAGACAGCCAATGCAATTCGGTGTTTCTTTCATGACTCAACATCTTGCAATGCTGGGCAATTGTCAAAGTTGTGACCTGTGTTGTGACTAACAATACATTTTCTCGAAGTATTGAACAATCGTGGCTCCTTATCAACGGCTAAAATTGCATTACAATAGGTACAATATAGTAATTTGTCATGAGTCTCCTCGTTCCATTCTGGATACCCAAAAGGCTCGATTAAACTGATTGAGTTTGAAGTGAGTGTTGATTGAGTTTTTGTAGTTTTGGTGCTACCAGCACGCCTTTGTAGGCACTCGCTTCTCTGGAATTCAGATCTGGTGTTTGGGAAGAAGGCTTTAGTACTGACAGGTTTGGAGGATCTGTCCTTCCTCTTCTTTTCTTCCTTGATTTCTTGCTTGTAGGTTTGAAGGGTTTGCAACAGTCTTCCAGCCTTGTATTTGTCTCGCTTGTAGGTATCTACAGATTCCCTCTCCTCTTCAGTCTTCTTGCCTAGCTTGTAGGTTAGGGTGGCGCCTTCAATAAAGTTGCTGACTTCTTCTGGTGTGCTGATGGAATGTGGCTCATTCTTTAGGAATACTTGGAGCCTGAGGTAGTCCTTGTACCGAAAGTAATATTCCTCCAAGTATTTGTCTGCTTCTTGGTTGGGGGGTTCATGCACCATCTTCTGTGCATAGATAGTGCACTCTGAGTTGGGGTGTGTTTTTGCAATCACACTCCAGATGGCTTCGTAGCCTTGTCCTCCTTCAAAGCTTTGGATGGCAGCTTCATTCCTTTGCATGAGTCAGGGATGACTTTGTCAGTTCTTAGGGCAATGTAAAGGAGGTTTTGCCATTCATTTGTGGCCAATTCAAATCTTGCTGGTAGATCATTTGGGAAGGCATCACCAATTGTGAATCCTCTGAGATGATCAGCCTCACATCTGTACAGATAGTAGGGGTGCACATAGATGTGATGCTGCTGAGAATGGGCAATTACTTTGCGGTACTACTTTTGAACTTGAGGTGTTGTTTCATTCTTGAGCTGCGGAAAGCCTGATAGCAACAATTTGTCTCGCGCGGCTTCTCTGGACTTGTCATGTCTCTTTTGTTGCATCTTCCTTTAATTGCTGTGGGCAATGCTGATGGGTTCCACGGGAGTGCCGGCATGTCTGGGTAGCAACTGTCATTGTTGTTGTTGGAAGTGCCATTATTTACCATTTGCTGAAGTAGATTGGCCAGGCGCTTCATTTCTGTATCGGTTGCTCTTGATTGGGTTCCAGCGGCACCATCGTCGCCGTCATCATCGCCGTTGTCGTTGGTGTCATTGGGCTGGATGTCTCCTGTGTAGATGTCGTTAAAGTAGTTGGTTCGATCATTGGTTTTCCAATTCTTCTCGAATTTCCATTGGTTGATATTAAATTCAACAATGGCAATAGCTTCTCGTTTGTTGGCTACTTCTGCTTGCTCAACAGCTTCCCTTCCAGCAGAGTCAAAATCATTGGGTGTGCAAATTCTTTGGTTGGAGAATCCAGGTTTCACTAATTTCACTGGGCATACGTTGATGAGCTGGGCAATGTGACCTTTTGCTATTGCATCTAGGTTTTCTATATCAAGTGCAATGATGATGCACATGGTTTCTCTGAGTGCAGTCACTGGGGCCAGGCCAAGGACTTTGGGGCCATCTGCATCAGATGTGAAGAGTGTTGACATTTCAGGGGCTGAAATCCATACAGTCTCTGAGTAGGAGTTGTTGAGAGAGGTCGCTGCTTGGGGGTTGGATTCACTGTGGAATCTGAGTACAATCCCATACACATTGGACCAGTCATAGGCATCTGGTGGTGGGACCATGGTCGAGGTCGATTGATTGGCGTGTTAGCCATGTCGTCGTCGTCCGTTAAATTCGGTTTAATTGACCGGCGTTGATGGTTCGTTGTGGTGAACAACGCACAGACACTTCAGTCATGAGTCACTAACATACTCCTTCAATCCAGTCACGCATCATTGACACACTCCAACAGTCATGAGTCAATGACACCTTTCCCGATCATCTGTCATTGTTCAATTGTATTCAAACATCAATAGAACCTTCTCCTTGAAGTCTCATCTGAATTCTGATTATCAAAGAACCCAGTTCTTTTCCAATTGTATCACTGAACTAGCTGGGAAGCTTCTTGAATTATCTCAAAGTCATAGTAGACACTAAAACTCAATAGCACACAATTTCATACACAGCGTAGTTTGTATTGAATTCAATTGCAATATCACTTTGAATTTTTTTATCAATAAAAATGTCTAAAAACTAACCGTAACCTCTAACACCATGTCTGCTGTTGCTCAACTTCAAGCTGCTAAGCAGGCTCCTTTCCTCTTCAAACCCATAATTCGTTATCAGGATTACCCCACCGTTTGTCTTGTGCATAGCATCGCCAGGTTCAACACCAGCGCTCCTTCCGCAGCCGCTGTTACCCCAGGCACTCCAGGCGCCGGCACGACACCCACCACTCTCCCTCCGCCTCCTTCGCCAATTATCGTCAAGAAATAGGACACTACCTTCTGCCCTGATGCAACTGATGCCAAGCGTCTCATTCAGGTCATTGTCAACTTCATCGATGCCATCGGTCTCCACAATTTGAACATAAAAAACGATGCCAAACACTATAAACTTTGCGAAGTACTTAGTGGCGATCTCAAACATACTTGGGACAAAATTGTCGCCGACGCCGGTGCCAATATTCAGGACAAGGATTTTGACATGAACCTTAGCGCTTTCATTTCGCTGTTCCTTCCTTCCAACATGTTTCTGATTCAGCAGGAATATATGTCCAACGCAACCAACCCTTACCACGTGAATTGTTTTGCCGCCGCCGGATGTCTTCACCTCATTAACATTCTCAGTGTTCATTTGCCAGGCTCCAGCGCAAAGGAACTCTCTCCGGACAAAACAGCTATGAAAAATGCTTTCTATTGTTTCATGCTCCCCACCTGGCAATTGAAGTTTAATGAGACAGGTAATCAACTTGATGATGATGCCTATCCCTTTCAACGTCTTATTACATTCATGGAACAACAACACCTTCATCATGACGCTGGCCACGCCATCCGTCAGCCCCATTCTCGCTACAACCAGAACACTGGTGGGTACAACAACAACGGATATCCTGCCCAGCGACCTTGCTACAACTACTAGTCATCCAACAGTGCGTATGGCAACAGTGCGTTTGGCCATAATTCATCTGCTCCAAGGACTAGAGATAGTTACACCCAGACGGCTCGTCCATATCACAGATATAAAGCACGCAAGTATACTCCATCATATCAGCAACCACATTCTGGTCGCTCAGGCCAACCTCCATACTCCGGACACTTGGGTCATACCTCACGTTCTAAGAGTCCAGCCACACACAAACCGCACAACAGCTCATACAAAACGCAATCATATCACAACGGCAAGTCAGGCGATGCTCATCATCTCAAAATGAATGACAATCTTTACTATGACAATGATGTCAATGCATCAGAAAGTGAACACCATCACCACAAATCACAACACAAAGATAATTACTTCCACGACCAACACAAACACCAGGACACACCGCTTACTCAGGAATATGGTAATGACGATGACAAATGCTACCATCAAGATGATCCCAACGACGACAGTCATCCTGATTACTGACAACCACCCCCTACAGAGTCCGTTCCATATGCCATCACCATCACCTGTTTCATCCAAACATACCCTTCCCCTCATCCATACCTGATTTTATGTGATTCGGGTTCCAAAACAACTTGATTCAGTCAACACGCCCTCCCAGTCGCAATTGTCCCCACTGTCATCACGCCTATCTCAGGAGTAACCATGGCTGGAGAATTCAACTCCAACCAGCAAATCTCGCTTCAACATTTTGCCCTTCCCAAACTTGTCCCAGATATGACCCTCCCCTCTCTCAATGCACGCGTCTTCCAAGTGCCATGTTGCTACAACATGATCATCGGACATGGCGTCCTTCGCCATTTCAAAATCATTTTGAATTTTCATGACAACGAAATCAAAATGGCAACACATACCATTCCAATGCAGACATTTCCGCGCATCCTTGCAGACTCTGCCGCCCTTGCTCTTCAAATTCACACAATGCAAATCAACACGGCCCTTCTACCCATTGACAGTTTTGCAGTCACAACAAACAAACCCGCCATCCTCGATTCCACATATGATCAACATGACGTACGAAGTGTCTGCGACAAATGCACACATTTGACACAGGATCAACGCAAACAATTGTACTCCATATTGTGCAAATATCAAACCATTTTTGACGGAACGCTCAAGCACTACCCCGACGAAGAAAATACACCTCAACATTGACCCCACAGTAAAACCGGATCACTCTTGAGCATATCCCGTCCCAAAAACACAACTTACGCTTTTCAAGAAAGAACTTGATCGCCTTGTTGAAATTGGTGTACTATCACGCCAAGGGCGCTCCGCCTGGATCTTGCCAACATTCATCATTCCCAAGAAAGACGGAAAAATCAGATGGGTCTCCAATTTCCACGCTCTCAACCAAAGCCATCAAACGAAAAGTTTATCCCATCCCACGCATTCAAGACGTACTATCCTCTTCCGAGAACTGTTTCGCGGGGTTTGAATTTACTTCTCGCGCACAAATTTTGTGCGTGATTTTAACACGGCAATATTTCTGGACACCCTGAAATTCCCACCCCTGCGCAACCCTAGTTATTGCCTTAAAATCATACAAAAAATAATTTTGAGCACGTGATGCACATTACTCTACTCTCAAATAAAAATAATTTATTTCAGTCTCTAGCAGAACCCAATTATTATTCCGTACCAACAACACTTACTTCTATTCACAAATAACAAAGAAATCTGAGTCAGTATTAATTCCAAAATATTAATCTCCCAAATAACAATTCGATTCTGCTCTCCTAATTGTGAATTCTATTTCTCGACTACAATATTCCCTTTTTAAAATGTAGATTCTATTATGCTTGATTTATTCCTATTGCAACGTATTACAAATCCTCCATTATTTCTAATATTCTCACTATTATATTCATAATTAGTAGTATTTTTGTATGATGTATGTAATTGTATGCCTATATTCGTCTGTAATTGTACTTACTGCTCGTTCTCTTGTGTCGCCGGCATTGTAACTCCGCTCTTCCTGCATGGTTGCCTCCGTTTGTTTATGTACCATTACTACCTTTCCCACCCCTATATGTGGTTCCCTCTGCAGTTGCCATAAGTGTTTGGCCACTTCCTGTGCCAATATGTCATATGGGATTTGTTTCATGACACGTTTCACAACATCCTCTATATCACAGCATTCTCTGTTTGATGTTTTCTCTACCACATTGGTTTTTGTTTCTTCTTTCTGTTGGTTCATTACTGTAGTGGTGGGTGTGGTGGTAATGCTCAGTGCTGCTTCGTTACTCTGGTTGATGGTGTTGTGTTCTTCCATGTTTGTAGTAGTAGAAATTGTGTTGTCGGTACCATTGTTTTTACTGTTGCCCTTTGTTGCGTTCATAGTTGTGGTATTACTGTTACACACTTTGTTAGTAATTGCCGTGTTTGTTTTAACTCTTCTTTTCTTACCGTTGTTGTCCCCTGTAGTTTGATGATCACCGGGCCGGATGGTTTTGTTGTTTCGAAGGGTCTTCCCCTCGGATTTTTTGCTTCGTCGTGTCTTTCCGATAGCATTCATATTTTTTTATTTTTTTTTCTGAATACGGTGTCAATCAAGAATCATGTGTATCTTTTTGTGTGGTTTTGTGTGTGTACTAATAATTTTTTTGGGTTTCTTCTGCGTGTACACCAGTGTTTCATGTGTGTACGGTTTTTAAATTTTCGTGTGTGTGTGTGTGTGTGTGTGTGTATGGTGTTTTGTGTAGTATGTGTAAGATGTTTTTTGTGTAGAGTTTTTTTGTGGGTTCTGTACTATGATGTTTGCCCTAACTTCTTCTGTGTGTTGTGTGGCTTGGGCGCGCCCTTATATATTTGTAGAAGTAGATCACGTACCTGTGCAAGCCACCCCTCCCGCGTCATAATTTTTTCAAAAGGGAAACTTCTGATAACACTAAGGTTATGTATTTCAATCCTCTAGTCACCTGTAGAATCTCGTAGACTGCACCTAACATACCGTACCGTCTTGTGTGCCATTTGTATCTACAAACCACAACATTTGCTGTACTGTGTGTGGCAAAGTTGTTCCCAATATGCATTTAAAAGTTGTTCCCAACATGCATTTTGTAAGTCATGTGATATGCATTCATGGCCTGGTACAAAATCTTTGGTAGTCATTACCAAATGAGACAGTTTGTGCCCGAGAATTGCACCAAAAATACCCTCATTTTTGCCATTTGGAGAGTCAAACCACAACATTTCTGGCATTCTGTGGGGCAAATTTGCTATCACGCACTATGTTTGTGATAGCTTCAGTAGCCAACCTACTTGTAGTACTGGATGTGAAAAGCTTGTAGTTCATTGGTGTGTTGGTGGGTTAAGCAGTGCTAGACGGGGATCCGGAACTCTGGTTGTATTGCCCAGAGGCCGGTCCCTTAGTTTGCTGTGCCCACACACACTGGCGTACAGTCGGGCTTAACAGCTTGGGCTGTTAAGCCTCTGGCTGTTAAGCCTTTTCTGCGAGCGGGCGTGGTGGGCTATTTCTTTACTTTTTCTACTACTAATTGTTTAGGAGCAAAAGAGTGAGCTGTGGGCTTGGATTCTGCTGGGGGAATCCTCTACAGGCTTGTTTGCGCTTAACCTGCTGTATTTGCAGGGATTTTTGATGCTTGCAGGATTCGATGCGTGCAGAATTCAATGCTTGCAGAATTTGATGCTTGTTACCGTGAGCTTACTGTAAGATTTGTACTGTACCTACGGGGAATGTTCCGGGGATATGGTATCGCACCGATGTTGCTGATACAGTGAGATCTTTCTTGTTAACAGCCCAACAGCTTGGGCTGTTAAGCCTCTGGCTGTTAAGCGTTTTCTGCCATTGGGCCACAAGCCACCGGGTGGGAACGCCGTGGAGAGCGCGGGCAAGGAGCATGGAGAGCTTGAGCTAGGAGCAGAGTGAGGGAGGGGGAGGCATCAGGGATGCCTCAAAGAGAGCTGCTAGCAGGGGTGGGGTCTGCGGCCGGCACCCATTCCTCTGGCAGGAAGGAGTATGTTCTATTGTTGAACATAACAGAGGCAAGATTCTTGAAGATGGGGAGGGACTGTTGATGCAAGTATCGCATCATGCAGTCACTATGCCATAAGGCAAGGAGCTTGACATTAGAGTCGCATTTGCCCTGTAGCAGGGCCATGGCCCCTCCTGCGCGCAGGGAGCGGGCAGAGATTGCTGCAGGGGAGATGCCAGTGGTAGGGTAGAGGTTCTGGGCATAGACTCTCATGTGCTGCTCAAACAAGGGTTAGCACCCCATTGTCAAAGTAACTGGCAAGCTTGACAGACGGGACGAAGGGGGAGCTGGGAGAGCAACAGCTTCGGAGATGAAGGACTTGGCGCGCACAGGCTGCAACCGGTCAGCACAGTGGGTCACCACTCCTGGCATGAGCTACAACTTCCCCTTTATCCCCATTCTTCTGTGTGGTGAAGGTGAGGGTGACAGAGGTAGCAGCTTGGAGCTCGTGAACAGGGCCATCATGCTGGAGGAATTTGGAGTCCAGATAGAAGGAGACGTTTTGGAGGAGGAAGGCTTGGTCATCCGTGGTAGTACTAGTGTACTCACCAGGGCGTAGACAGAAAAAGAAGGCTATGCAGATCATGTTGGCAATGGCCTGTTGGGTAGGGGAGGGGGATTCATGGTATGCAAAGTGAAGGGCATGCATGACGAGGGTGATGGAGACCGGCTTGACTCTGGAGGGGGACGGGTCCAGCTTGGCATAGGCCTTGAACTGGGCAGTTAGCCGGAAGTCAAGACTGCCTGTTGAGTGGGTTCGAGGGTCTTTGGCCCCCAAGCAGGCAAGCGTCTGTCCCACTGACCTGAGGGTGTCCGGTATTGTGCGAGATTGGATGGGCTTGTGGCTACGGGACAGTCGGCCATCATGGAGGCGTTTGGCAAAGACCTGGAGGATGGGGATTGGATCGTGAACCGACTGGAGTCGTGGGTCAAAGCCTTGAGACAAACAGAATTGAACCCATTGGTCCCAATGGGCATCCTTGCGCTTGGCATAGAGCTCAGTGACTGAAGCTTGCATGGTCTCCTGGATAGTGCCAAGGTCAGCGCGAAATGCATGGGAGACTGAAGGTGGCATAAGGTCCAGGGCAATTCCTGGGGAAAGTGGGTGTTAAAGTGATGGAGTAAGGCAGTGTCAGAGAGGTCAGAGCAAGAGAGGAGGTCAGCAAGGTGATTGGCGGGGCCTGGGATGTAATCCCTGAGGAGGACATATTGGTAGAGGCGCTGGTGCAGAGACTGGATTTGGAGGAGGTAGGCAGCAGGTCCTGTGGGGGTAGTGTCGCCTTTTCGTTGCCAATAGACCGCTGCTGTGTTGTCATAGCAGTTGTGGGTGGTGCGGGCTTGAACACAGGCGGCCTGTGCCAGTATATCATTGTGGGCAATGGAACCAGCCAGCTCAAGGTCACTGTTGTTGATGGAGCACTCAGGATTGTTGAAGGTGACCTGTTGGGTGGAGACCCACTTGGGAAACGCATGCCGCCACATGAAGGGCTGCACGGCGCCATTGGGAAGGGGGACAAAATGGATGCCCCCCATGCCAAGGCCAGAGGCATCACAGGCGCCCAAGGTGGCCGGGAAGGGATCGGGGACTAGTTCAGCAAGGGAAGTAGGCCAGGTGGAGAGATCAGCGGCAAGCCATAGGAAGTCCCGAAGAAAGCGGTGGACGCGCTTGGTGAGCCAGAAGCGTTGCCTGCCGGGGTCTTGGTGTCGAAAGGCCTCTTGGAGGATGGAGAAGAGGCCAAGGGAGCCCGGGATGGCAAGCGCCATTGACCAGAGTTCCCCAAGGACTTGGTGCCATTGTTTGATGGGGACATGGCGCTGGGTGGGTGTAATGGAATGGAGAATCTTGTGTAGTTGGGCCACGGGATGCAGAGGAAGGCTGATGGTTTTAGTGATGGAATCGATGAGCCAGCCAAGGATGACCTTCTGGGTTGTCCAAGTGGCGTCCCCTTTGAGCATCTTCTTCAAGGAAGCCGGCTCCTGTCAGAATGGGGTGTCAGCGGCATCAGGGGGCCGGAAGACTGTGTCCAGGGATTGGAAGAGCACCTGCTTGATGGCACGGCGGGTCCATTGGTTGCCTTGGGCAAGGCCACAGAAGTCATCCACATAGACATCCCAGTAGCGCACTGGCTTCTGAAGAGGGGTCGTGCTGTGGGAAGACACCGGGGCTGTGACTGGGGAATGGTTGACGTCATGAGGATGGGCTTCCGAGAGCAGATCCAGCCAATGGGGCTGTCGCCGAGCCTGGGCAAGGCCGGTGGAGAGAGTGTCATTGGCTAGGTTGGCAATGGTTTCCGTGAAGGCGCAGAAGTTGGGGGGGCTGGATTTCCACCCCATAGGGTTGGTGAGGGGGGTGCCAATGAGAGGAGCTTCTCCGGGGCGAGAGGGGAACAGGACCCCTAACTTCATGGTGTCCTCTGGTTTCAACCGGACTTGGTAGAAGCCATTGGCGAGGTCAATTTTGGACATATACATGGGGCCAAACCGGTTGTTGGCACGGTGCAGCTTGGTGAGGAGCCGGGGGAGCGCGCGGTCAAACTGCATGGCCTCGGCCGGGGCGAGGGGGAGAGTCTCTTGGTTCACTTCAGAGTAGGTGTAGTCAGAGATCATTTGGGGGCGCCAGCCTTGCTGGGGGATGAGGCCAAGGGGGCTCAGACGGAGTCCAGGAAGGTCTTGGATGAGGCTGGCTGGGAGAACAGTCCATTGTTGCTTGTCCATCATGTTGGCATACTCCGCCCAGAGGAAGTCAATGCCTTGGTGGGAGGATTGGTGAGGCCCCCGTTGGATGGCAGCCGCAATCTGATTTTGGTCCCAAGGGGGCCCTGACATGGCGGCTGGGGTGCCGTCCGTCCTGTAGCGGTCAAGGAGGCTCCCTGCTGGATGGGGGATGGTGGCTACATCAGGGTGGATGTCACCCGGGCCTCGGATGGTCCGGATGAAGTCCCCCCAGCTAGTGCTGTTGTGGTAGGCAGTGACGGCGCGGGAGACGTGCGCATCCAGCCGGTCGGGAGGGTATAGGGGCCCGTGAGGCTTAGATGTAGGAGAAGGGGAAGGAACGCTGGGCTGGGACCGAGGCCTTGTGGGAGAGGGAGGGGAAGGAACGCGGGGCGCTGACCGAGGCCTTGTGGGGGAGGGGGGGGGGGGGAACGCGGGGCTCGGACCGAGGCCGGGATTGGGTAGGGACGCGGGGCTTGGACCAAGGCCTTGTGGGGGAAGAAAGGGAAGGGGAAGGAACTCGGGGCTCGGACCGGGGCCTTGGTATTGATGCAGAAGGAACTCGGGGAACGGCCCTGGGCCTCGGCATCCGAGGGGCATGGGCATAGAGGGCAAATCGAAACGCACGCGTTTGGGGAGCTTACCTACTTCAGGGGTGATGTCGTGTAATGGTGATGGAGTAGAGGAGTGGTGAGGTGAGGAAGAAGTAGATAGTCGTCGTGTAGGCAGGGCCTCCCTCGGTGGTGTAGAGGGTAGGGTCAAGGTGCCAAGGGGGCGCTTGTCATTTTGTCAGACCCCATAGGCTTCTTGGCACCATGTCCAGACTTGGTCCTGCTCACTGCCGGTGATAGCCCCATGATCATGGATGTTTCTGCAGTTGGAGAAGCAGTTACCCCGGAGGTGCCAGGTATGGCACCTGTCTTGGTCATCTGGGCGGGACAAGGGATTGGTACCTTTGTCTTCCATGGTAGCTATGACCTCCTTTAGCCGGGAGCGTTTCACTTTGTTGGCTACACCGGCGGCCTGTAGCCGGGGATCCAGGCTTGGGTTGGACACTCGGGCCCCGCCTGAGGAGCCTTGGTCATCCAAGACCAAACCTGTTCTCTGCTGTATTAACTACATAAGAAACAGTGATCCTACAGTGCTGTATTAACGGCAGCACTGTCTTTACTGTAAGAATTAAAAGAGATATCTTGCTGTCCGGCAAGCTACTTTCTTTATCTCATACTTTTAAAATCCAACTGATTATATCTCCAAAATTCTACACTAGTTGCTATCAACTACTTGTAAATCTACAATGCTCATCTCTCTCAAAACCACATCCCAAATGAAAATTCATAGGCCCAGAGCCCTTCAATTTGAAATTGTAGGGCGCAGACTGTAGGATCTCCAGAAATGAGCTTTGATCTCTCATACACAAGCAGAGGTTGTCAACATAGGTGCATATGAGTTCATACACTTGCTCCCCATGTTTATTCACGCCAGGCTTTAGAAAGATCTCAAGTTTGGTTTTGGATCTTTCAAATCCGAGCTCAGAAAACAGAAATGCCAACTCCAAACATAGATACCAATTGCACGAAGACTATTGACATTAAAATTCACCTGAATTCCAATACTTTGTCGGAAGAATTCTTGGTGCCATGTTGCCAAAAGAGACAGACTTCAAAAAATTTATTCCAAACAACAATCAGTAACATTTTCACCCCAAGCGATGAATCATTTGCATTGCTTTTCCTTTACAATGGCTATGATTTGTGAATAAACACAACAAAGGGCAAAAGGAAGAGAAATAAATTCACTGACAGAGGGATGGAGTACCAAGGGACAATTTCTTTACAGATATGTCCTAAATGAAATAGAAAAAGAACGAAGGAATGGCAGTCCAAAGATTTAGAGATAGAACTACTGAAAATGTACCAACAGCTAAATGGCAAACATACAACACAAGATGATGAGGACAAAGAAAGTAAAAAGGACTGAGATGGAAGGAAATGGAACAATGTGACATGATTGAGACTCTCAGCAAGGATGACAATGACTATGAATGTTACATTAAATACATGAAAAGTTTACAAAAGTAAATGGTGATAACAACATTATATTACTACCACGGTTAGTCAATTATTATTTTATGTCTGTTTGCACAATATATTTGTCTTCTACTAAAATTGAATAGTATGAAGGAGATCATTGTAAAAACTGATAAAGAGGGTACGTCCGAGAACTGTTTCGCGGGGTTCGAATTTACTTCTCGCGCACAAATTTTGTGCGTGATTTTAACACGGCAATATTTCTGGACACCCTGAAATTCGCGACGATCGTATAAGGGTATATGTAAACTCAGCACTATTTCTGTGCGCGTGATGCACATTACTCTACTCTCAAATAAAAATAATTTATTTCAGTCTCTAGCAGAACCGAATTATTATTCTGTACGAACAACACTTACTTCTATTCACGAATAAAAAAGAAATCTTGAGTCAGTATTAATTCCAAAATATTAATCTACCAAACAACAATTCGATTCTGCTCCCCTAGTTGTGAATTATATTTCTTGACTACAATATTCCCTTTTTAAAATGTAGATTCTATTATGCTTGATTTATTCCTATTGTGACGTATTACGAATCCTCCATTATTTCTAATATTCTCAAAATTAAGTTCAAGATTAGTAGTAGTTTTGTATTATGTATGTACTGTTATTTTCTACATTAGTTCACCCATAGATAAACTTTCATTCATCAATGCTGTTATTGCCGGATCAATATAGACGTTTCTTTTCTTTTTCTTTTTTGGTCCACTACAATTAGTGGAGCTGCTACTAGTAATATTTGCATCGCCCTGCTTATTGTTGGTGTAATTTGTCGAACTTTCGTTCCTAAATCTGTCCCTCATCATTTCTTCCAATTTCCTTCCTGTTTCTGGGTGTTTTCGCATCTCGCCAATTTTGTCGCACAAGTCACTGAACAACTCGCGACCTTCCTCCATCCATCCATTTCTGCTTCCACTGTCTGAATCGCAGAATTTTTTTTTTTTGTCGCGGAATCGTGGCATCACCCTTTCGCCGCTGCTGGTTCACCCATACATGATGCTCATTGTAGATTAGTACCAATGCAAATGCTTCATCTGCTATAGTAAATATATCACTCAGCAAGTGCCTCTCCTTCCGTTGTTTGAAATTGGAATTTGTCGGATTGATTGCCGACATGATTCTTGTAACAAAATAATAAAAATCTTCATCTTCCGCGTCTTTGTATGTTCTGTATTGAGGGTTTAAAATACCTGTGTTTTCATATTCTGTGTCTTGAATAACTGCAACAGTACCAGGGAATGTGATAGGGACTCGACCTTTTCTGTAATCGTCTGTACGGAAGTATCATAAGTATCAACGGGCAGCATGTTAGTGTTGTCGGACCAAAAATAGATTCTCAAAATCCTAATTTCAACAACCAATTCTCCCACCTGTATTTACCTATCCAGTTTTTTCTCGCTAATGTTTGTGAGTTGTGCCTCAATGCAGTCAGTACTGTCCCTACTCGTTTCCTGTAAAAGGAACAGAATGCCGCAAGTGGAATATTTGGTGGCTTCATAACCGCACTTTCTCCAACAGCTTTATTTATTACAAGCGCCGTTACCTTGTCATTGATAGGGAACTTCATGTTGGGGTACCAATGTTTTTTGACGTAATCCCTTAGCTGCTTCTCCACTCTTTCACTCATATCACTCAAAGCCTTAAGCATATCGTTGTCTATTATAAGTCCATATTCGTCTGTAATTGTACTTACTGCTCGTTCTCTTGTGTCGCCGGCATTGTAACTCCCCTCTCCCTGCATGGTTGCCTCCGTTTGTTTAGGTACCATTACCACCTTTCCCCCCCCTATATGTGGTTCCCTCTCTTGTTTCCGTAAGTGTTTTGCCACTTCCTCTGCCAATTTGTCATATTGGATATTTTTCATGACATGTTCGGCAACATCCTCTAAATTGTAGCATTCTCCGTTAGATGTTTTCTCTACCACATTGGTTTTTGTTCCTTCTTTCTGTTGGTTCGTTACTGTAGTGGTGGTTGTGTTGGTAATGGTCAGCGCTGGTTCGTTACTCTGGTTGATGGTGTTTTGTTCTTCCGTGTTTGTAGTAGTAGAAATTGTGTTGTCGGAACCATTTTTTTACTGTTGCCCTTTGATGCGTTCATAGTTGTGGTATTACTGTTACACACTTTGTTAGTAATTGCGGTGTTTGTTTTCACTCTTTTTTTCTTACCGTTGTTGTCCCCTGTATTTTGATGATCACCGGGCCGGATGGTTTTGTTGTTTCGAAGGGTCTTCCCCTCGGATTTTTTGCTTCGTCGTGTCTTTCCGATAGCATTCATATTTTTTTTCTTGTTTTCTGAATACGGTGTCGATCAAGAATCATGTGTTTCTTTTTGTGTGGTTTTGTGTGTGTACTAATAATTTTGTCGGGTTGTGTATGGTGTTGTGTGTTGTGTGTGTTGTGTGTTGTGTGTGTGTACGGTGTTTCGTGTAGTATGTGTACGATGTTTTGTGTGTAGAGTTTTTCCGTGGGTTCTGTACTATGTTGTTTGCCCTGGCTTGGGCGCGCTGTTATATTTGTAGAAGTAGATCACGTACCTGTTGCAGCCAGCCCTCCCGCGCCATAATTTTTTCAGAAGGGAAACTTTTGATAACACTAAGGTTATGTATTTCAATCCTCTAGTCACACGTAGAATCTCGTAGACTGCACCTAACATACCGTACTGTCTTGTGTGCCATTTGTATCTACAAACCACAACATTGTCTGTACTGTGTGTGGCAAAGTTGTTCCCAATATGCATTTAAAAGTTGTTCCCAACATGCATTTGATGAGTCATGTGATATGCATTCATGGCCTGGTACTCAAACTTTGGTAGTCATTACCAAATGAGACTGTTTGTGCCCGAGAATTGCACCAAAAATACCCTCATGTTTGCCCTTTGTAGAGTCAAACCACAACATTTCCAGCATTCTGTGTGACAAAGTTGTTCCCAATATGCATTTGATGAGTCATGATAAATGTATTCATGGCTTGGACCGGATACTGTTGGAGTCATTACCCAATAAGTTAGTTTGTGCCCTGTAATTGCACCAAAAATACCTTCATTTTTGCCATTTGGATAGTCAAACCACAACATTTTGGGCATTCTGTGTGACAAAGTTGTTCCCATTATGAATTTGATGAGTCATGATGAATGTATTCATGGCTTGGACCAGATACTTTTTGAGTCATTACCCAATAAGTTAGTTTGTGCCCTGGAATTGCACCAAAAATACCCTTATTTTTGCCATTTGGAGAGTCAAACCACAACATTTTGGGCATTCTGTGTGACAAAGTTGTTCCCATTATACATTTGATGAGTCATGATGAATGTATTCATGGCTTGGACCCGATACTTTTTGAGTCCTTACCCAATAAGTTAGTTTGTGCCCTAGAATTGCACCAAAAATACCCCCATGATTGCCATTTGGAGAGTCAAACCTTAAGATTTAGGGCATTGTATGTGAAAAAGTTGTTTCCAATCTGCATTTGATGAGTCATGATGAATGTATTCATTGCTTGGACCAGATACTTTTTGAGTCCTTACCCAATAAGTTAGTTTGTGCCCTGTAATTGCACCAAAAATACCCCCATGTTTTGCCATTTGTAGAGTCCAACCAAAACATTTAGGGCATTGTATGTGACAAAGTAGTTCCCAATATGCATTTGATGAGTCATGATGAATGTATTCATTGCTTGGACCAGATACTTTTTGAGTCCTTACCCAATAAGTTAGTTTGTGCCCTGGAATTGCACCAAAAATACCCCCATGTTTGCCATTTGTAGAGTCAAACCACAACATTTTGGGCATTATATGTAACAAAGTGGTTTCCAATATGCATTTGATGAGTCATGATGAATGTATTCATTGTTTGGACCGGATACTTTTTGAGTCATTACCCAATAAGTTAGTTTGTGCCCTGTAACTGCACCAAAAATACCCCCATGTTTTCCATTTGGAGAGTCAAACCACAACATTTTGGGCATTCTGTGTGACAAAGTTGTTCCCAATATGCATTTGATGAGTCATGATGAATGTATTCATGGCTTGGACCATATACTTTTTGAGTCCTTATCCAATAACTTAGTTTGTGCCCTGGAATTGCACCAAAAATAACCCCATGTTTGCCATTTGTAGAGTCAAACCTTAAGATTTTGGGCATTGTATGTGAAAAAGTTGTTTCCAATCTGCATTTGATGAGTCGTGATGAATGTATTCATGTCTTTGACCAGATACTTTTTGAGTCATTACCCAATAACTTAGTTTGTGCTGCCCTGGAATTTCACCAAAAATACCCCCATGTTTTCCATTTGTTGAGTCCAACCAAAACATTTAGGGCATTGTATGTGACAAAGTTGTTTCCACTCTGCATTTGATGAGTCATGATGAATGTATTCATTGCTTGGACCAGATACTTTTGAGTCATTACCCAATAACTTAGTTTGTGCTGCCCTGGAATTGCACCAAAAATACCCCCATGTTTTCCATTTGTTGAGTCCAACCAAAACATTTAGGGCATTGTATGTGACAAAGTTGTTTCCAATCTGCATTTGATGAGTCATGATGAATGTATTCATTGCTTGGACCAGATACTTTTTGAGTCCTTACCCAATAAGTTAGTTTGTGCCCTGTAATTGCACCAAAAATACCCTCATGTTTGCCAGTTGGAGAGTCAAACCACAACATTTTGGGCATTCTATGTGACAAAGTTGTTCCCAATATACATTTGATGAGTCATGATGAATGTATTCATGGCTTGGACCAGATACTTTTTGAGTCATTACCCAATAAGTTAGTTTGTGCTGCCCTGGAATTGCACCAAAAATACCCCCATGTTTTCCATTTGTTGAGTCCAACCAAAACATTTAGGGCATTGTATGTGACAAAGTTGTTTCCAATCTGCATTTGATGAGTCATGACGAATGTATTCATTGCTTGGACCAGATACTTTTTGAGTCATTACCCAATAAGTTAGTTTGTGCTGCCCTGGAATTGCACCAAAAATACCCCCATGTTTTGCCATTTGTAGAGTCAAACCACAACATTGTGGGCATTCTGTGTGACAAAGTTGTTCCCAATATGCATTTGATGAGTCATGATGAATGTATTCATGGCTTGGACCAGATACTTTTTGAGTCATTACCCAATAAGTAAGTTTGTGCCCTGGAATAGCACCAAAAATACCCCCATGTTTGCCATTTGTAGAGTCAAACCACAACATTGTGGGCATTCTGTGTGACAAAGTTGTTCCCAATATGCATTTGATGAGTCATGATGAATGTATTCATGGCTTGGACCAGATACTTTTTGAGTCATTACCCAATAAGTTAGTTTGTGCTGCCCTGGAATTGCACCAAAAAACCTCATGTTTGCCATTTGGAGAATCAAACCGCACCATTTTGGGCATTCTGTGTGACAAAGTTGTTCCCAATATGCATTTGATGAGTCATGATGAATGTATTCATGGCTTGGACCAGATACTTTTTGAGGCATTACCCAATAAGTAAGTTTGTGCCCTGGAATTGCACCAAAAATACCCCCATGTTTGCCATTTGGAGAGTCAAAGCACAACATTTTGGGCATTCTGTGTGACAAAGTTGTTCCCAATATGCATTTGATGAGTCATGATAAATGTATTCATAGTTTGGACGGGATAATTTGGTACTAGTCATTACCCAATAAGTCAGTTTTTGCCCTGGATTTACACCCAAAATATTATCTTGTGTGCCATTTGGATAGACAAACTACGTAGAAAAACACTAACATACATCTGGTTCGCAAATTCAGTAATTATTTTTTCTTATATGTGGACTTCTCGCAAGTTCTTTACCCCCCTGTACCATGTTGATACACTACTAGTAACTGCTTCGTGCAACAAGCGTGTATTAATCATCTCACGTCGAATCCTACACCCTAACCCTAACCCTAAACCCTAACCCAAACCCTAACGAATTCAATATCCCAAAATATCTAGTACTTAAAACACGTAGAAACGTACACGTGTAGAAACCTACGTGGATTGAGTAATGAAAATTATGAAGTACTAAAAACGTGTAGAAATCTACTCGCGTAGAAACCTACACGGATACAGTGCCGAAAATTATCTAGTAAGGTGTAAACATCTTCTCGTGTAGAAACCGACGCGGATTCAGTACTGAAAATTATCTTGTACTAAAAACGTGTAGAATTCTACACTTGTACAAAATCGTGTAGAATTCTACATGATGTACTAGAAGTATCCTCTACTTCGTTCGATCGATCGAAAATCGTACGCGAAAAAAAAAAAAATCTCTCTCACACAAACACACAGTAATTTTCTTTTCTACCTCCCGACAAAAAAAATCACTTTTTCTACCTCGCAACAAAAAAAAACAATCTACCTCGCAACAAAAAAAATTCACTTCATAATCTGCCTTCTTACATCCAACTTATTTGAGTAGAGTGTTGATTCTTGCAATCAACACTCCGTCCGGGAACGTGGGATCCGACCCTCTTTGAGCACAACGATCCGTTCTCAGATATTTCAGTCCGAAATAACAGCCTTGTACTGCATGACAATAGAAAGCATTCGACGAGAGGGAAATTGATGGATAGATATTGTTTGAATTGGCCCCCAAACATATACGTCTTGAAATCAATGAACCTGCATCCCTTGCCTCTATATCAACTGGAACAAGACCCTGTTTTTTGTGACGTAGGAGTAAGAAGTAATCTACGGCAGCAGCAACAAGAACAACAATTTCATCGGGACAATTGCCGGAACGTCGGAACAAGCAAAGGTAAGAATGAGAGAGATAGGCATCGGCAACGGCAATTGATTGGTCTTCCACTCCACCGGCATTACTGATAATGTATTTCCTCCCTTCTGTTTTTCTTCTTATTTTCATAGGAACGGATCGGAAGCAACCATCGGATCGGAAGGAACGGATCGGAAGGAACGGATTGGAAGCAACCATCGAATTGGAAGCAACGGATCGGGAGCAACCTCATCTTCTTCCCTGTAGGTGCGACGAATTTTTGCGGTTGGTGATAATTATTTCGCTGGAGGTGTGACGTCGTCAGCATCGAATCAATCGGCATGTAGATTATATTATTCTGTTGTTATTATTTACTCTATGTACTACTACATCAATAGATACTCACCCATTTTGTTCAATTAGTTGCTAGTCGCTATTGCTGTTGCTCTCGCTAGTCGCTGTTGCTCTTGCTAGTCGCTGTTGCTGTTGCTCTTGCTAACCGCTGTTGTTGTTGCTGTTGCTCTCGCTAGTTGTTGTTGCTGTTGCTTTTGCTATTCGCTGTTGCTCTCGCTAGTCGCTATTGCTATTGCTGTTGCTGTTGCCCTCGCTAGTTGCTGTTGCTGCTGCTCTCGCTGTTGATAATGGTGTCAATTGCTTTCTGATCCGTTTGCTGTTGTTCTTCCTATCCCCGCTTGCTGTTCCTCTTACCGGCTCGTCAATTTGACAGCAAGCAAGAGCGAGAGCAACAGGAGCCACTGAGAACAATCGAGTTGCAAAGCAAGAGCAACAACAGCAACCGGGCCGGGGCTTGGAAGCCCATTTTTTAGCCAAATTTTGCCCATCATCTTTCCCATCCATGTTGAGTCGTTTTTTTCTGATCCGCTGGATCAATCAATTCGAAACTTGGGCGGCGTGTTCTTATATATGTAGTGAAGAGGCCCCTGCAATATCATTGCTGTTGGTGCCGTTGGTGCAGAGTTATCTGCTGTGACTGTTGTTTGGGTTGCTTCCTTGAAATGTAGCCAAATTTTGCCCCTCTGCTTCACCGGTTCGATTCTTCTGATCCGCTGGATCAATCAATTCGAAACTTGGGCGGCGTGTTCTTATATATGTAATGAAGAGGACCCTGCAATATCATTGCTGTTGGTGCCGTTGGTCCAGAGATATCTGCTGTGACTGTTATTTGGGTTGCTTCCTTGAAATATAGCCGAATTTTGCCCCTCTGCTTCACCGGTTCGATTCTTCTGATCTTCTGGATCAATCGATTCGAAACTTGGGCGGCGTGTTCTTCTAGATGTAATAAAGAGTACCCTGCAATATCATTGCTGTTGGTGCCGTTGGTCCAGAGATATCTGCTGTGACTGTTATTTGGGGTGTTTCTTTGAAATACAACCAAATTTTCCCAATCTGCTTCACCGGTTCGATTCTTCTATTCCTCTCAATCAATCAATCCGAAACTTGGGCGGCGTGTTCTTCTAGATGTAATGAAGAGTACCCTGCAATATCGTTGACAGCGGCGACCTTGGTATGGAGATATCTGCTGTCGCCGTTATTTGGGTTGCTTCCTTGAAATACAACCAAATTTGTCACTTTTCTATGTTGAGTCCGTTTCTTCTAATCCGCTCAATGGATCAATACGAAACTTGGCAGGCGTCTTCTCATAGATGTAATCAAGCGGACCCTGCAATATCGTTGCTGTTGGTGTCGTTGTTATAGAGAAAGTTGCTGTCGCCATTATTTGGGTTGCTTCCTTGAAATTCAACCAAATTTGTCACTTTTCTATGTTGAGTCCGTTCCTTCTAATCCGCTCAATGGATCAATACGAAACTTGGCGGGCGTCTTCTCATGGATGTAATAAAGCGGACCCTGCAATATCGTTGCTGTTGGTGTCGTTGTTATAGAGATATCTGCTGTCGCCGTTATTTGGGTTGCTTCCTTGAAATTCAACCAAATTTGTCACTTTTCTATGTTGAGTCCGTTCCTTCTAATCCGCTCAATGGATCAATACGAAACTTGGCAGGCGTCTCCTCGTAGATGTAATGAAGAAGCCCCTGCAATATCGTTGCTGTTGGTGTCGTTGTTATAGAGAAAGTTGCTGTCGCCGTTATTTGGGTTGCTTCCTTGAAATACAACCAAATTTGTCACTCTGCTATGTTGAGTCCATTCCTTCTGATCCGCTCAATGGATCAATACGAAACTTGGCGGGCGTCTTCTCATAGATGTAATCAAGGGGACCCTGCAATATCGTTGCTGTTGGTGTCGTTGTTATAGAGATATCTGCTGTCGCCGTTATTTGGGTTGCTTCCTTGAAATACAACCAAATTTCTCCCTTCTGCTTCACCGGTTTGATTCTTCTTATGTGCTCGATCAATCGATTCGAAACTTGCAGGCCTTGTCCTACTTAGTATAATGAACGGATCCCTGCAATATCGTTGCCCGCGGTGACTTCAGTATGGAGATATTAATATTCACCGTTTTTTTTCCTTGTTTCCCTTCAAAATGGACCTCGTGTGTCCAAAGCTTTGCCAGTTAGATACTTCCAATCCACTCAATCAATCGATTCGAAACTTGCAGGCCTTGTCCTTCTTAGTATAATGAACGGATCCCTGCAATATCGTTGCCCGCGGTGACTTCAGTATGGAGATATTAATATTCACCGTTTTTTTTCCTTGTTTCCCTTCAAAATGGACCTCGTGTGTCCAAAGCTTTGCCAGTTAGATACTTCCAATCCACTCAATCAATCGATTCGAAACTTGCAGGCCTTGTCCTTCTTAGTATAATGAACGGATCCCTGCAATATCGTTGCCCGCGGCGCCTTCAGTATGGAGATATCTGCTGTCCCTTGGGTTTGGAGGGGGTGTTTTCTGTGGAGGTGAAAATTCGGATTTGGAGTCCTCTGCTAGGCCCTCCTATTGCTTCTAATGGGTACGGCAGATCCCTTTGAGACTTGCAGGCCTTGTTAGTATTGTTGTCTAGAATCGTTTGCCTATCCTACCAATTTTTGGAGTTCTTGGTTTATGAGATACAAGGGGGGGGGGACAGGTCCCTATCCATTGTAATGAAAATGGGATTGTTTGGAGTTGGATTTGAGTTGGAGTTGGAGGATTTGGGACGGAGCCCGTTATATGGTGGCAACATGTTGAGAAAATGAAATAAGTCATTCGTGCACAAGTTGTACACAAAATAGTGCTTGTCACGAAAGGTTATGATATCCTTAACCCTAAAATAGTAATTTTATTTGAGGAGTGACGAGATATTGTCTCGAAAGTAAAGGTGTGCGACGCGCGAGGTATTTTAGTAGACACGCGACCTAAAAAGATAGGAAATTTAAAAAATAGGGTCGAGAATTGTAAAAATACCGCGCGATAGCCCGCGGGGGGTAGAGAAACAGTTCTCGGACGTATTTAGCAAAGGGGTGCAGGTCAGCACCAGGTTGAGTGTGTCGAGATAGGGGTGAATGATGTTTAGGGCTTGGGTTGGACTAAGACCCTTGCCTAGGAGTAGGGGCACCAACGCGAAGGGGATGAAGCAGGCCTTGTAGGGGGTGATGACCTTCATGTGCGGGTCATCGCCTAGCACCATGGGGATCATGTGGGAGTGGCGAGCGTGCTTTATGACATCAAGGTGGCGGTCTTGGGACAGCACTAGGGTCTCAGGCGCTTGTTTGAGCAGGGCAGCATCCACTAGAACTAGCTCCCCGGCATCCCCTTCCATGTCATCCAGGTAGCCAAAGGCCTTGCCCTTGTTGATACTTGGTGCTGTTAAGGGGCCCGGGTACTTCCTGAGGCCGTGCACAAGACGGAGCCGTGCCCTTCCAAAGGTGTCCGTCAGGAATATGCCTAGGGCGCCCAAAGCTTCTGGTTCAAAGAGGTCCAGGAGATGACCTAGGAGTATGGGTGTGGCGGTTTCCTTGGCAAAGTAGTCATAGATGGTTTGGTAGGCCAGGTCCCAGGCAGGTCCCACTCCAAGGGGGCTGGTGGTGATCTGGTAATACTTGGTGTAGGTCAGCATGTTGTGGCTGGGGCCGGTCGAAGCTGATGCTTGGAGATGCGGATTATCAGAGCAGGCGGTATCTTGGAAGAGGGGAAGCGACGATCGGAGGTGTCGGTAGCTTGGTGTCACAAGAAATCCACTGGAGGTGCGAGGAGGTGCAGATCTGTCCGTCATCTGGGAGGAGGAGCGCGTTGGCCGTGTCGATCGACTGGAGGTGCAGACCGGTGACCAAATCGATTCGCGGACGCTTGGAGGTGCGGGCTATCGGAGAAGTCAGTATCTTAGGTAATCCAGGCCGGGCCTGTTAGTCTACTTGGTGTCACAAGCAATCAACTGGAGGTGTGAGGAGGTGCAGATCTGTCTGTCGCCTGGGAGGAGGAGCGCGTTGGCCGAGTCGATCGACTGGAGTTGCAGACCGGTGACCAAATCGATTCGCGGACGCTTGGAGGTGCGTTATCGGAGAAGTCAGTACTATCTTAGGTAATCAAGGCCGGGCCTGCTGTAAGGTGACAATAGGGAGCCGTTGATGTGTGAGTATAAATAAGAGACTGACTGCTGTACGGGTACAATAGGCAAGGCTATGGGACCAGGACAGGTACTAGGCTTGTCGTATGGATACAATAGGAGGACTATTGGACCAGGACGTGTTACCTATTTATTTACTTTTTCTACTACTAATTGTTTAGGAGCAAAAGAGTGAGCTGTGGGCTTGGATTCTGCTGGGGGAATCCTCTACAGGCTTGTTTGCGCTTAGCCTGTATTTGCAGGGATTTTCGATGCTTGCAGGATTCGATGCTTGCAGAATTCAATGCTTGCAGAATTCGATGCTTGTTATCGTGAGCTTACTGTAAGATTTGTACTGTACCTACGGGGAATGTTCCGGGGATATGGTATTGCACCGATGTTGCTGATACAGTGAGATCTTTCTTGCAGTACGTGCGCTGTATACTCAAGGTTGTTCCCCAGTCTGTACTTCACTACCATTCCTCTCATCTGGTTTGCTACATCAATTCCCAATATGCATTTGATGAGTCATGATAAATGTATTCATGGCTTGGACCGGATACTTTTGGAGTCATTACCCAATAAGCCAGTTTGTGCCCTGGAATTTGTTGCACCCAAAATACGCTCATTTTTGCCATTTGGAGAGTCAAACCACAACATTCCCGGCATTCTGTGGGGCAAAGCTGTTCCCAATATGCATTTGATGAGTCATGATAAATGTATTCATGGCTTGGACCGGGTTCTTTTGGAGTCATTACCCAATAAGTCAGTTTGTGCCATGGAATTGTACCAAAAATACCCTCATTTTTTCCATTTGGAGAGACAAACCACAACATTTCCAGCATTGTGTGTGTCAAAGTTGTTCCCAATATTTATTTGATGATTCATGATGAATGTATTCATGGCTTGGACCGGATACTTTTGTAGCAATTACCCATTAAGTCAGTTTGTGCCCTGGAATTGCACCCAAAATACGCTCATTTTTGCCATTTGGAGAGTCAAACCACAACATTTCCGGCATTGTGTGTGGCAAAGTTGTTCCCAATATGTATTTGATGAGTCATGATGAATGGATTCCTGGCTTGGACCGTATACTTTTGGAGTCATTACCCAATAAGTCAGTTTGTGCCCTGAAATTGCACCAAAATACCCTCATTTTTGCCACTGGGAGAGACAAAACCACAACATTTCCGGCATTCTGTGTGGCAAAATTGTTCCCAATATGCATTTGATGAGTCATGATAAATGTATTCATGGCTTGGACAGGATACTTTCTTATTATCCCTTACCCAATAAGTCAGTTTGTGCCCTGTAATCATATCAAAAATACCCTCTGGTGGGCAAGGTGTAAAGAATTCGTAAGCATTGTGTACTCCTCACAAATACTTTACCCCCCTGGTACTACCATGTACTACTGTAGAATAGTACCAGCATAGAGTGGTACGCAATTTCACTACCAGAAATTATCTGGTACAAAAACCGTGTAGAAATCTACTCTAGTAGTATGCTATGTAAATTCAATACCAGAAAGTATGTAGTACCAAAATCGCGTATAAATATACTGGCGTAGAAACCTACGCAGATTCAATACCAGAAAGTGTCTAGTACAAAAAGCGTGTAGGAATCTACTGGAGTAGAAACCTACCCGGATTCAATACCAGGAACCATCGAGTACAAAAAACGTGTAGAAATCTACTGGAGTAGAAACCTACACGAATTCAATACCAGGAACTATCTAGTACAAAAAACGTGTAGAAATCTACTGGAGGAGAAACCTGTACGCAAATTCAATACCAGGAACTATCTAGTACAAAAAACGTGTAGAAATCTACTGGAGTAGAAACCTACAAGGATTCAATACCAGGAACTATCTAGTACAAAAAATGTGTAGAAATCTACACTAGTACAAAAAACCTGTAGAATTCTACAGAAGTTGAATTATCCTCGATAGTATCGATGATTTTTTTTTTTTCTACCTCGCGAAAAAAAAAATCTCTCTCTCACTCACACACACACACACACACAAAATACTTTTCCCTTCATAATCTTACATCCAACCTATCTGAGAAGAGTGTTGTTTCTTGCAATCAACACTCCGTCCGAGAACATGGGATCTGACCCTCTTCGTCACATTTGACGTGTTAGTAGCACAACGATCCGTTCTCACATATTTCAGTCCGAAATAACAGCCTTGTACTGCAAAAGAAGTAGTTAGCATTGGACGAGAGGGGAATTGCTGGATAGATAGTAGTGTTCTTGGACTTGATCACCCAAACATATATATCTTGAAAGCAATAAACCTGCATCCCTTGCCTCTATATCAACAGGAACAAGATACTGTTTTTTGTGACATAGGAGTAAGAAGTCTTCAAATCTACGGCAGCAGCAAGAACAACGACAACGAATAACGAATCGGATCAGAACAACGGATCGGAACAACGGTAAAACGAATCAGAACAAGCAACGGTACAAATGAGAGAGATAGAAGGCAACGACGTGAGATAGATAGACAATGATACTGCCTCTGGCATTGCTGATAATGTATTTCCTCTCTTCTGTTTTTCTTCTTATTTTCATAGGACCGGATTGGAACAACGGATCAGAACAACAAATCGGAGCAAGAAGGGATCGGAACAACTACTAACGTCCGAACAACAATCGTCGCAACACCAAATCGAATGCAACAACAGCGGCAACAACACAGCAACAACACAAATCGAAGGCAACAACAAAAGGAGGCCAACGGTGTAGGTTAGTGGCATGTAGATTATATTATTCTGTTGTTATTATTTACTCTACTACTACATCACTTGATACTCACCCATTTTGTTCAATTATTATATGTTTTCATAAATCAGCCACAGCAACACCCTCCACCGGCGCAACCCCTAGGCAATAACAGCAACTAATCATTGGCATATAATTGCTCCTCCTCCACCACCGGCGCAACCCCTAGGAGGCAACAACGGCAACAAATCGTTGGTATCGAATCGCTCCTTCTCCTCTACCGGCGCTCCACCATCGTCGCCGGAATCAGTCGTCGGAATCGTCCGGCTCCACCGGCACAACCCCTAGGCAACAACGGCAACGAATCCTCAGGATCCAATCGCTCCTCCTCCTCCACCGGCGCAACCACTAGGAGGCAACAACGGCAACAAATCGTCGGCATATAATTGCTCCTCCTCCTCCACCAGCGCTCCACCAACGCCGGCAACAGCGGTAACCAGTGCACAGCGAGGAAACGATCGAACCAACCGCAACCGGGAACAATTGAACCAACAGCAACGAATCATTGGCATCGAATCGCTCCTCCTCCTCCACCAGCGCTCCACCAACATCGACAACAGCGGTAACCAGTGCACAGCAAAGGAACGATCGAACCAACCGCAACCGGGAACAATTGAACCAACGGCAACGAATCATCGGCATCGAATCGCTCCTCCTCCTCCACCAGCGCTCCACCAACGTCGGCAACAGCGGCAACCGGTGCACAGCGAGGGAACGATCGAACCTGAAGAACGATCGAACCAACCGCAACTGCGTACAATCAAAGCGAGCGGTGGAACCAAACGGAACGATCGAACAAACCGCAACCGGGAACGATCGAACAAACCGCAACCGGGAACGATCGAACAAACCGCAAAGCGAGACCAACAGCAACAGCAACAGCCATCGGCAACGATTCCATCGGCAACAGCAATTGATTGGTCTTCCACTCCATCGGCATCAACATCAACATCAACATCAACATCAACATCAACATCAACATCGGCACCGGCACCGGCACCGGCACCGGCACCGGCACCGGCACTGGCACCGGCACCGGCACCGGCATCGGCATCGGCATTGGCACCGGCATTGGCACCGGCACCGGCACCGGCACCGGCACCGGCACCGGCACCGGCACCGGCACCGGCACCGGCATCGGCATCGGCATCGGCATCGGCACCGGCACCGGCACCGGCACCGGCACCGGCACCGGCATCGGCATCGGCATCGGCATCGGCATCGGCATCGGCATCGGCATCGGCATCGGCATCGGCATCGGCATCGGCATCGGCATCGGCATCGGCATCGGCATCGGCATCGGCAACGGCATCGGCATCGGCATCGGCAACGGCAACGGCAACGGCAACGGCAACGGCAATTGTTTTTCCACTCCATCGGCATTGGCAACGGCAATTGATTGGTCTTCCACTCCATCGGCATCGGCAACGGCAATTGATTGGTCTTCCGCTCCATTGGCATCAGCAACGGCAACGGCAATTGATTGGTCTTCCGCTTCATTGGCATCGGCAAGGGCAACGGCAATTGGTCTCCTCCAACAACAATGGAAACAACCACAACCTATCGAAAGCAATTCTCAGCACAAGGAAGGAAGCAAAAAGCAAAGAGGAAACATGAGAAAAGAAGTAAACAGAGAACGTCTTCAAACTTTCTGAGGATTGCTGCACCGTTGTCAACAAGCCATGAAGCTTATACAAAGTTGTCTCGGATAAAACCAATGAAGAAGATAAGGAATAGGCGTTCAACTTGCAAAGATGGTGTCCATACAATAGCGCTGAAAAAAATAGAGAACAACTGTGGTGAAAGGTAAATACATGGAAACATATTGGGGTGGCAAAATAGGAGGAAAGAAGAAGTATCAACCGGCACAGGCGCTGTCCATAGACAATTTTGAGACGTTGGATAGTACAAAAGATAAGCATATTCTTGCGTTTGATGATTCTAAACAGTCGTTTCGCATTTTTGCCAAAGTTTCAGGACATTTTCCGGAACGACACCTGGCTTCCAAGAATAATATCCAATTGTTGAGAGAATTTGCTCCTGCTATTGTTGGAGCAAAACCAACCATTGCAAGAGGACTGAAGCGGGGCAGTATCAATGATGATTATGCTATCATTGGAATTTGACCAGAAAGATTGGATTCCAATAATGGTGTGTATGTATTCAAAAGTCATGTCGATCCCAGCATGAAACTAGAGCTAGAAGAGACAACAGTTGAAATTGTGAAGCATATGCATCATAATTTAATTGACGTGGAACCGTTTGTTGAGGAGGAAATGAATGTGTTGTCTCAGATTCTGTCTCGTACAAAGCTAAATGCCATTGGGCAGCAGGCATTAGCTTTTTTGATTGGTCGCAATTACCATTTTCAATGCCATGTCGATGATGATATGTACTATACTCGACTCACAATCATTGCTCCAGCGGAAGTGTCTGCTGACAAGGTGATTTATTACTTTGTGTTCCCCACCTATGGAGTCAAAGTTCCATTGAGGTCAGGCAATACTCTATTGTTCAATCCTTTAGTATTACATAGCTGTTTGAATCCCAAATTTGAAGGGTGTTATATCATGTTGGCCTACGTATCGCGCAAAACTGTCCTTAGAGCGAATCCTCAATACTAATATTAAACAATAATTAAAAGTTAGCCGTTCCATTCACCCTTGCTACTCATTTGGAACTGCTGTCAGAACTATCGCTCTCTGAACTGGATAGATAATCACTGGATTCGTGATCATTCAATGCCATCTCAAACGGTTCCAACTGGATGTTGTCCTGTAGGGTGCATGCTTTGTACAAACATTCATAAGACGGTGGTGTAGCAGCATTTTTGCTTTCAAAGAAATCAAGCCATGAGATACGATCTGATATCACGAGCCAATCACAATTTGTTATGCAGCCGTCTTTTCCTTGCTCTGGGACAACTGCCAGCTCAGAATGGATAGTGTCAACATGAAATAGGTAGAGAGAATTCATGAGGCGCCCACATTTGACAAATTCAGAAGCTGTTTTCTTTGACTCATCTTGAAACCGGCAAGCAATGACATACATTCCGTTTGTATCAATCGGATAACCACCAATACTACTGTATGGCTGCTTCAAATTCTGTACAGTTAACAAGCATAGCAGATGGCACGGTATGAGCTTTGGATTGTTATTCAAATCAAAGTCCAATTTCATCAAACACCAATCCATCCATACAGAGTTGAGCAGAGAACTGTCCGATCTATATGAAGGATGCGAGCGAAATATAAAATTAGAACCACAAGCAACATCATAACGATTGTGTTCTGTAACTCCACAAATGTGCAAAGGATTCTCCAATAAAGGTAGCACAGAATCACAAACAAAGTCAAGTATGTCAGAAGGAAAAAATGGTTTGGTTTTGTTTGTAGAACAAAGCCACTTCATTGTTGATTCCCCATTCTTGGTTCTCATTATTTGAAAATGAGAACCGCCACCATCAGGACGTTCAATTGGAGGAGGGCCAGGCAGATTCAAGTTGTAGTGATATGTTGCCTGGCTTAGCATCATTTTCTCAGGACTTTCGCTTCGGCCGTTTGACCGATTAGTGATGCAGCATTACCTTGCGTGTTCTTGGAAGGAGCTTTAATCTCAGTTTTATGGTGAGACTCATTAGGAGCACTATCCCAGCCTGCACGGCTTCCCCATAAAGACATTTAATCTGGTAGGTGAAAGTACAGGTGATTCTTGATTAGTTTTGTTCCCATCCCTTTCCTGTGACATGTTGAGTTTATACAATTGATAAAGTGAACGATTGTTTTTGGGAGATTCTTTAAGGAAGCATTTTTCATTCGACCGTGTTTAAGAAATTCTTCCATCAATAGAATGAGCCGAATTACCTCTATCTGTTTCTTTACAAAACGATGGTCACCAATAATGTCAGATCCATGTTTGGAAACCATAGCAATCAGAAGAGAAATAAGCATTCCAGAGAAATCGTGTCCTTCTTTCTTTGTGGTTGAAAGAAGCTGAGTCCCAAATTTGGTGCAAGGAAAATCTCTATCAGACTGGCGTGATAACAAACCACCGTACCGTTGTGCTAAATGGCCAATACTGTTAGCAACAGCCACGCCGTGCTTCAAATTGGGGGCATAAACACATGGAACACTTCTGCGGAGCAAAAATTCAATTGACTCGACAGCCTGTTTGGCAGTACCAAGCTAGTGCATGTGCAAACATTCACCGGGAGTTGCAAAATGAATGTTGTTCTGATTCGTACCAAAGCATAAATCATGAAATACATTCCTGATGTTGTGATGAGAGTTGTTTTTGAAGTTCTTATTGATATCGTTTAGATCAGTGCTGGGAAAACAATGAAAATCGACAGGTGACCACTTCTTTGTTGCAGGTTAAACAGAAGGAATGTTTATGTTCAGAGAATAACAGTTGCAGTGACGGCACATCCGCATGACACCCTTATTGAAGGAGCCGTATTTTCCACACAATTTATCATGAAGTTCTGTGTCGCCGATAACATAGGCAATGGCAAATTTCATTTTTACCTTCCACTGTTGATTTGCGTACGGAAGATAATTCCATTTGATACCACCGTCTTTGTTACACGCAGCTTTTAAGGAACGAAACGCTACTTCCAAACCATTGTGAAGATTCTGAATTTTTTCCTTTGAAGTGGCAGGACAAGAGTGTCTGGTTGACTCCCATTCTGGATCGGGATGGAAGTAAATAGTTGTCCATGCTTCAGGTCGAGCGCGGGTCTCCACATTAAAGATACCAAGTGTCATGTTCAATGGTGTTAACGTAAGTCGTCCGTGCGCATCCAAAGATATGCCGTCCATGTAAAATATAATAGGAACAAGAATTTCTTGCGAATTGGGATTGCAAATTTCTTTCCAAGAAGATTTTCACCACGAGCCGTGATGCAATTCTGAGATTACAGAATGAGGATTCAACTCAGGATTATTGTCAGGAGATAGAGGGGTGGAATAGTCGGGAAACAAGAGGTTTTCTTCTCTCATTAGCTGCTGGTCAGAAAGTAGAGAATAAATGACATCCTTAAAAGAACGGACATACACCTGAGTGGGTTTATTATCAGGTAACCAATTCAGTATATGAGGATGAAATTTCATATCGGAGAAACCCAGATTGGATTGGAGATTGTCAAAAATTGCTTTCCAAGATCTAATTTTGGCATCGCAAAAATCAAAACCCGTTCTGATTTGACTTTTCTTTGCCCACTGGAAAATGGATTTGAAAGTGTTCAGTGGCAATTTATGCCTGGCCATTAAATTCATGAGTTCCAATTCTGCAAGAAGATGATGGGGGGGCGGTAGTTTTGTGTGGCTCTGAAATGCCTCCTCTCTTTCATTCAGATTAATGATTTCATGCAAAGATGGTGGTGGAGGGGCTTGCTGAGCAGTATTGACGTTAACATTAGAATCATTAGTGTGATCTTCTTCTTTGTCTCCACAATCTATGTTGTTGGTAGAATTGTTGTTGTTATTTCCGTTTACGTCAGCGACATCATCATCCTCGTCATTGGCATTGTCGATATCATTATTCAGCGGGAATGCATCTTCATCTTGAACAGCAGAAATAGCCATGTGAGATTCAATGGCGTTCCAATCCATTGGCAGTAAAATGACATCGTGTACAATCTGTTGGTTTAGAACAGAATGAAGACCCGTGGCTGATTGACTTGTGACGGTGTGGTGGGAGAGATGGGAAGGGGGAACAGATGGACCGTTTTGTGTCATAGTCATCCCAAAATCTGAAGGAGAATGTTGAACAGACGGCAAGGTAGGCTGCACTTTGACAGAGGTGGAGAAGTTAGAGATCTTTTGTTTAATTCGACCATCACTTTTGTATAAGTTGTAGCATTGGATATTGCAGTTGAGATGTTTTCTTAGGCCATACAAGACATATTTCAAGGTATTGCACTCTTTTGACCCAGATTTGTATCCTTTCAAACTCTTGGACTTTTTCGTCCCTTTCTTATCCCAGCAACCACAGCAGTAGAATAGAAGAGGGGTTTTGATAACAGGAGGCATGATGTTGCTGAGTTGTTTGAAGGAGAATATCAGTAGAATGGGTCGAAAGGATGGAGGTCAAAAAGATGGATCGTCGAAGGAAAAAATTAAATGTATTATTATTTTGTGTGTGATGTGTTTTCTTGTACAGTAAAATTACTTACTACCATACTTCGATTGCAAAAATGGTCCGTACAGTAAATGCATTACTATTTTGTGATGATTGCAACATTCCTCATACAATATGTTTAGTAGTGCACAGTACAGTCAACTTCTTAAGAGGGTTAATACACAGCGCCGAACGGGTCAATCCCATCAGTTCTTCCATACATTCGTTGGCCGGCACGTCAGTTCTTCTGTACGGTGCATGGAAATGTGAATCGAAATGAAAATCGTGGACAATTGCGTTGTTGATTATCGAAATGGAAATCGTGGACAATTGCGTTGTTGATTACCATTGAGTTGATTCTGACTTTCATGTACACGTAAAACCAACTACGCTATTTTGCATGAGTTCTTACCAGTAGATACTAGTAATACATTATTTTCACTAGTACTTCTTCATTATAATTCATTATTTCATTTTCTTTCCGACGAGGAAAACAAATACCAACGTGTTAGGTGTTACTACTAACTAATCTTCGAATAGATAATCTACTCTACTGATACTACTAATACTAATCTTCCAATCGGCGATCGAACCAACCATGGAGGGAATTTCCAAACAAGAAAAGATGGTTAGGGATCTTCTAGCCAAAGTACAACGAGAACACCAAGCCAAACTAGAACAAGAACAACGGAAAATGATTGTTTATCACGAGCAAGAGATTGCTCGACACCAACAAAATATTAGTACTAAGATTCTTGCACGGACCAGCAATCATCCAGTCGTTCCCAATGGAATGAACGATCCAACAGACAATCATCAAGTCGTTCCGGATGTAAACATCAATCCACCTTCCGGGTTATTGAAGAACGATTCAGATGATGGTGGTAATTCCAACGGTATAGCTTCTGGAATTACTATGGATCTACTTGCCATTAAACAGGAACCAAACCCTTCAGTGGAATAGCCCATCTGGGATGGATTCGACTTGGAGTTGGAGTTGGGATTTGAGTTGGAGTTGGAGGATTTGGGACGGAGCCCGTTATATGGTGGCAGCATGTTGAGAAGATGAAAATAGTCATTCGTGCATAAGTTTTACACAAACTAGTGCTTGTCACAAAAAGAATATGATATCCTTAACCCTAAAATAGTTATTTTATTTGAGGAGTGACGAGATATTGTCTCGAAAGTAAAGGTGTGCGACACACGAGTTTTTTTAGCAGAAACGCGACCTAAAAAGATAGGAAATTTTAAAAATAGGGTCAAGAATTTTAAAAATACTGCGCGATAGCCTGCGGGGGGTAGAGAAACAGTTCTCGGACGCTGTTGCTCCGGATACAAATGCCTCACCAAGATGGACATCTCCATGCAATATTATACATTTGTTCTCAACAATGAAAGTAAAGATCTAACCACCATCACGACTCCCTTCGGTCTCTACAAATACAATTGCCTACCTATGAGAGTCTCTCAATCACCAGATGTAGCACAAGAAATAATGGAAAGAGTGCTACAAGACATACCAAATCTCAAAATATACATCAATGACATCGCATGCTTCAGCAACAGTTTTGGCAAACATCTGCATCTCATCGACACCGACCTCACTCGCCTACAAGACACAGGGGTTTGCAATCAACCCGCTCAAATGCGAATGGATCATTCAAGAAACGGATTTCCTTGGCCACTGGCTAACACCAAATGGCATTAAGCCATACATCAAAAAGGTCAAGACAATCTTTGCAATGCTTCCACCCAAAACCCTCAAGCAACTTAGAGCCTTTCTCAGCCTCATCACATACTATCACGACATGTGGCCACGGCACTCTCACATTCTTGCCCTGCTCACAGATCTCTTAAAAACTCCTTGCACGTTTCAATGGAACAACACTTGCCAAAAAGCATTCAAAGAAATGAAATCCATTGTCACCGTTGAAATGATGCTTGCCTATCCAGATCACAACATTCCATTTTACATCTACACCAATGCATCCAGCTTACAGCTTGGCGAAGTCATCAAACAGAACAACATTCCTGTTGCCTACTTCACACACAAGCTCAACAAAGCACAGGCAAACTACACAACCATCAAAAAGGAACTTCTATCCATTGTTGAAAAGTTCAAAGAGCACTGCCCCATGCTCCTCGGCACACTCATTAATCTCTACACCGGCCATAAAAACCTAACATACAAGCTCTCCATGTACAACACACAACATGTCCTCCAATGGAAACTAATCCTAGAAGAATATAACCCCATTTACCACTACATCAAAGGCCCAGAAAACACAGTCGCCAACTCCCTCAGCCGTACCCCAACTACCCTCACTTTAGATTTCACAACAAGCAATTTTGACGACAATGTCTCAAATAACGACTCCTCCTTCTCATCCTCAACCATGGCCGCAAGCCTAATGGTGCTGCCATCATGCAATGCATTGACTGATAGTCATCCTGTCAAAGACAGCTACTTGATTCATCCACGATTTGACCAAAAAGGCAGATTGCCATTTCACTTCGCAACCATTCACCAATACCAACTGCATGATCCCAAAGTTCTAACACTGCCACAAAAAGACCCTAGACAATTTTTCATACAAAAACTTGACAACGTAGACATTGTCTGCCGATTCGTTGAGCTCACACCTCACTCCCAGTGAAAAATTGTCATTCCCAACGACATGCTCGCGCCCGTTGTCAAATGGTACAACCAAATAACAGTTCGCTCGACATCGTCACTTTAACCAAACATTGCCAAGCTCAAATCGACAACCGACTCCTTCCCGCCAACCTGCAAACGCACAAAACACAAATTCATAGTAGGTCAAGGTGTTTTTGTCAACATACATGATCGCAATAAACTTGATCTTGTTGGCAAAGGTCCCTACCCAATCTTACAAGTCCACACTAACAATACAGTCACCATCCGCTGCGGACGCAAACATGGGCTGAACGCATCAGCATCCGCCACCTTATCTCAGCCAAACCATCATAAATTTTCATAGTAAGGGAGAACAAACAACGCACAGACACTTCAGTCATGAGTCACTAACATACTCCTTCAATCCAGTCATGCGTCATTGACACACTCCAACAGTCATGAGTCAATGACACCTTTCCTTATCATCTGCCATTGTTCAATCGTATTCAAATATCAATAGAACCTTCTCCTTGAAGTCTCATCCAAATTCTGATTATCAAAGAACCCAGTTCTTTTCCAATTGTATCACTGAACTAGCTGGGAAGCTTCTCGAATTATCTCAAACTCATAGCAGACACTAAAACTCAATAGCACACAATTTCATACACAGCGTAGTTCAGTGGGGGCGTCGGCGTTGGCGTTGATTTAATTAACCGGTGTTGTATGTATTCCGTGTTCGGTGGCATTGTCGTCGTCGATACGTGGTGGTGGTGTTGCGGCTTGGTCATGAATGAAAAAGAGAAGAGTCTGGTAGAAGGATCGATACACACACCCTGATTCACGAGCAGGGAGAAGAGAGGAAAAGAGATAAAACTATGTAGGGGGGGGGGGGAGGCCAAAGAGTAGCACATAGAAGGGTGTCACTACAAGTTTCCTCTGGAGTTAGCCGTCAGGGGAGGTGCTGATTGGCCGGAGATAGGTAGCTTAAGGTAGACAACATTTTACGGAAGGGCAATGATCATGTGAGTTATAAGGGCTCTATAACCTGTTGTAGGCTCAAAAATGGACCGGATAGGTATAATTATGTTTGAATTTTTAAAAATGTGAGTTCGGAGTGACGCTCTTAGTTTTGCTACTTGATGTATAAATTATCCACTGTGTATTGGGGTTCCCTGTATTTTTACATGTAAGATATCTTCCCCGGTTATTTGTTACCGTTATACCAATCCTTGCTGTATTGCTGCATTAGTATTGTGTCTGTCAGTTTTTTGGTATTGATTGGTCTTTTCATAAGGTGAAGTAATTCATTTGATGGGTCTTTTGCTTGATCATATCTTTGTGTTTCAATGGAATAAATGAGACCCATTCCGGACCGGTATTGCTTTTCATGATTTCCATAAGTAGTTTTCTCACGGGCTATTATGCTTATTCTTTTTGAATGCACATAAGGATTCCAAATGTTTACTTATTGTTCTGGTCTTTAATGATGTTTTGGCTGGTACCTTTTAATCTGTTGAATCATGGCATTAAGTGAAATAATTGTTACCACTTAACGATTTCAATGTAGTGGAGGTTCATTTGATTTTAAGCTGACTGAATACTCGAAATCAAATCTTTGTAACTTCTAATTTTTCGTTGTTTTGTTGCCGTATTTTTAACCGACAACACAGAGTACTATTTCAGGAACTCTTCCATACCCAACAACTACTCAAGGGCATAAATATGTCCGTTGATTTCTTCCTCACACTTTCTGCTACTGTTCTCATGATTGATTTTCATTCTTTGAGACAACAAGAACTCATGAGCTTCAGCAGACAGAAGTACAAGCATCTGAATGTAAAGTATGCCAATGTACTGGTTCCCCTCCTTCTTTGCTGTATGCATTGATTCCAAAAAATTGGTTCGCAGAAAATCACAATCCAACTGTCTCTAGACAGCAGCACCATAGTAATTGGCTATACTGCCCATGTCACCAAGTAGCCACAAGTTATTCACTAAAAATTCTCATGGAGCGTCTCTGCTGCTTGCTTTGCACAACCAAGTTGGTGCATATGGAGCCTCTCTCCTGGTGACCCTAGATGAATATTATGATTGTTTTCTCTAAAATTAAGATCACAAAACACAGTATCATCACTTACACGGTGATGGGAGACATTCTTGAAATACTGTTCAACATTCACTCCTTTGTCTACCATTGGAGCAGTAAATTGAACTTCTTCCATATATGGACAGAACCATACTCTTTCCCATTAATGTCCTTAGACACCTTCATCTTCCCGCTTTTAATTGAAATGGGAACCTTCAGAACATTCACGCGAGTGTTAGTACCAAGTGCCTTGGACAATTGCAATGGCTAAAGATCATCTTTGTATTGGCCATTTGATAATGTCCACATAGTTGGTTGTGTTTGGGAGTATCACCAATGAAATACGCGGCTGCAAATTTAATTGGAACAGACCATTTCTTCGTGTTCTTCCACGGAAAATTAGACCATTCTATACCATCCGTTAGTAGGTTACAGGCATCTTTCAAAGATGAAAAGGCCGAACAAAGGCCAGAGTGAAGATTGTTCACATTGTCAATCGATTTGTCCCCTTTATCACGTGTACCTGTGGGGTGAAAATACCAAGTGTAATGTTCGGAGGGATAAGAGTGGTTTGACCACTATTGTTGATTGCAATTCCGTCCATGTAGAGATTGAAAGGCACCAAAATTTCATTACTATCTTTGTTGCATATCTTTTCCCAAGTATTGATCCACCATTGACTGTGGTGGAGTTTGTCTATATCAATATTACCTTGTAGTTCTGGATACCGGATTGGTAAGGTTGGGTCTTCAGCATGGGGGAAAGACAGATTGTCTTCCTTTACCAACATGACGTTTGTTAATGGGGAATGAAGTGCTTTTTGGATCAATTGTACGTAGATTTGATTACAACCGGCAATGTCAGCGCTGATTGATTTCTTATAACACCAGACAATAAGATGAGGTTCACAGCCATCACCTTCTATTTCAGGCACAGTTGCGTAAATTTCCTTCATGACTCTTGACCTCATCTGTCTGAGATTTCCTTTGGTTCATGAAAATAAATTAAGACGCTTGGATTTGATAGCCCATTCATACAATTCCTTCTCTGCAACTACAGGTATGATATAATTCCGCATGATTTTCATTAACTTGATCTTCACTTTGAGTTTGTCTGATACATGCCTTCTAGCAATTGGAGTCGTAATTGCCGTGTTCCAATCACGATGAAAAGCGTCTACATCAATGTTGTTGTTGCCCTCTACTGAGACTCAAAGAGGGGGGACTTCACTGTCAATTCCTTCTTCATCATCCTCATCATTAGGACAAAAACAATTATCATCAGAAACAGAGTCATCGTCATTGTTGTTTCATTTCTGACCAATCAAGGTACGCTCCATCAGTTCGACAGAAGGGTCATACATAATTTGATTGTCAAGCACCTCTGGTACTAGGCCACTATTCAGTGGATCATTAGGGGTGTTCGTTAGACCTAATTTTTCACTAGTATCCTCTTGCTTCTTTCATTTTCTGATGAATATGGAAGATGCAAAATCATCTACCCTCAAACACCGGTAGTAATAAGAATAACATGTATCCGGATTACGTGAAATATGGTCCATAAGACCAGGCAAAACAATTACTTCTGTATTCTTTCTTTGTCTTGCTGTAAACAGGGGGGGGGGGGGGGGGGTCTTCTTCTTGGTGACCTTCTTCTTTCCGTAACTGGAAGTAATTGGAGGAGAGTCCAAGTAGCAACATTTACAATAAATCTGATATTTAGGAGTGCAGACCATCGTTAGTAGCCAGAAATAATAGAAATGAGGAACCAATTCAGATTGAGAAATTGTGACCATGATGCAATATTTGTTTCAGGCCTCAACTTCAGTTCTAGGCCACTGGATTGGAAACCAATGCCAGTGGGGTAGGAAGATGTACTGTGCGTCAAAATGTTTTGAGTTCAACATTAATTTCATAAAGTCAAGGAAATTACAAAGGGGGACCAGTGGAGTTTGGCCAAAAAATGCGCATGATTCCCAAAGAACCCCGAATCTTGTTTGTGTGACGCAGGTTATGCATGGAACCAATTTAGGTGGTAAAATGATAGCCATCAAGCTGATGGTTTGCAAGGTTAAAACCAAACAACATCACTATGACGGAGCTTCAATAGCAGCCAATAGCAGCCCAAAAACAGTTACAGAGGTCAGAAACCAAAAAATATTTTGCGTCGCACTTTTTCAGGCTATGCTTTATTTATGCTTCAGACCCGTGTATCTCAGAGGCACAGTGATGGCAAACAAACTAACAGTTTGCAAGTTGAAACCAAAAAAGTTTCAAAAGATGCCAAAAACAACCCAGGAAAAGTCGCAAAGGTCAGGATTACTGACAGCAATGCGATCTAAGGGAGAGAAATAATATGAACACCAAGTATCATGCTCCAGACAGAAGAAGAAGCTGAGGTAGAGTAGGATTGTGTTCTTGCAGCCTATGGATAAGGACTTGATGTAATGCAATATCAGACCAAATAAATCCATTCACTTTCTTTACTATAACCCCAGGTTCAGTTCAGTTGTGAGAGGCTGCACCAGTCCTGAGCAATGAAGTGAGTGAAATGCGGCAACTCACAATCATGGACTGAGGGATACAACTAGAGCCACAGACAGGCTCTGTAAGTCTTGAATAGACCTGAGGTATTGGTTGAACACACTCCAAAACCCAAAATGTAGCACAGGTAGAATTACGTTCTGACTTGTTGGCATGCATGATGATATTATAATCTTGCTAGTAGGTACTTGTAAATAGCTACTACAGTTGGCCCACTTTCTTTGATATAGAAAAAAGGGTTGGGACTGGACTGGTTATTCTTAAATGGAGTGTAACGAACGTAAATGAAGCAACGTGACGCCCCGATTATCTCTCTCCACGCTGAGCATGCTACAGCAGCCAGACCAAGCACAACTGCTCACACGATGATGTTTGCAACTATGGGTGGCAAATTTATCAATCTGAGTTGACCACATGAGGAGAGATTCCTCGGTCGCGGAGCCCTTGGGTCAAAAATGGTTGACATGATACATTTCAGGTCTATAAAACGAGACTTTTACAAGTTGTACATTAGCACCGCTGTCATCCCTCGGGCATCTCAAAATTTACGCAGCTCATGAACATTTTCCTACCAGAACAGTATTCCTTGTTGAATACTGGATTGGAAAACTTTTGATTGCAATTTTGCCTTCCGAGTCATCAGTTACCGAATCATAACCGATAGCCTCATCTCTATTCTTTTCGATAGTCATTTTTTGGTGTGCAGCTTGGGCACGAATAGCACAAATGATACCGATTGCTTCACTCGCAAGAGGAATATTACCTTGGACTTCGGCAAGAAGTTTTAATGCCGACCAATCACCAGGCGGTATTCCGAGCCATTCTGGGACTGATGTCAACGTATTTATCTTGCTTTCGGGAATCATTAGATGTGGGTTAGAGTTGAAACAGCAGGGAACAATCACAAATCCGGCACGGCGATGTATGGCATGATTTAATGCGACATCTGATAAGTGTCCACAGGCGTGCAATGCTACCACAACGTCTGCATCCACTGCATCCAACAAATTTGAGTTACTTGCATCCGCGAATTGGAAATCAACAGGAAGATCGAGTCTCTCGGCCTTCTTTTTCCCATTCCGCACAGCGCCTTGGCAAATATCCACAACATGCACTCTGAACGAATTTTCCCAAACTTTTCCCCAGATGATTGGCAAGTTGCCCTTTGCCTCCCCCAATATCAAGTATTGTGAGCTCCCGGTTTTTGAAGTCAGGGTGCGATTCTAGTACTGTTCTAATCTGTCTGCTCATCCACTCTAACTGAGGCTTTTTCTTGGTTTGCCATTTGCTGCCAGGCATGCCAAGTGCACTCCGTTTCACCTTGTCTTGACGCGAGACCTGGTCGTCATTTTTCGCACCATTTGAGTAGTTCTCACTGATGCCTTCGTCTTTATTTTTGTTGCCGCCCCCCTCAGCTTTCTCTCTTTCTATACTTTCCGCGATAACGGGGTGAATCTTGGAAAAATGCCTATATTTTTCCATAACTTCCAACAATATTGGATCTACTCTCCCAAGTGCGATGCTACTTGGTGATAATTCTTTTTGTAGTTGAATGGCAAGTAAATTGGCCTTCCATTGTCGCTCTGTTGCATCAGATTGAAAGGAAAGCCGCTTTGCTTCTTCAAAAGGGATCAGCAGCGCCTCGGAAACTTCTCTTGCGCCGATTCGTTTTTCGAATAGTAGATCCAACAAATGACGGATTGTAACGGAGTTATATGATGACCGAACCAATCGGATACTTTCAACCCATACGTGTGGGGGTGATCTTGATTTTGTCTCGCTGCGTTCATCCTCGTCATTCTTAATTTCGTTCCCATCGGGAAGCAAAATTCGGCCTTGCACACTTATTTTTGACCCAGCACCAATCAAGTTTTGATACATACCACAATCATTCGTGTCCTTTCCAGACAAAACTTCTGGATGAAGTAAACAAGGAAGCGGAGATGAAGTCCCTATCATTGTGTTGCCTTGTATTGGATCTTGGTTCTCAAATGAAGGGTTCATCATCTCATCTACCAGATATATCATTGTAACGTTATCTCCAAAGCGCCGTCTATTCTGAACCCACGCGTTTACCGATACTCTCGCAGAAGTTTGCCCGTCAGAATTTTTTCTTTCGGCTATCTTAGTCATTTCCAAAAGAGCTTCCTTCACCGTCCGTTCCTTTACAATACTTGGTGTTGCTTTTGTTGAATCATGTATGCTCTTCTCGGACATTTCTATGTCTCTTTGCAGTCGCTCCGGAACCATTTGCCATTCCCTTGGAGCTGGAGGTACAATGTAATTCCCTTCCCTAGATAACGATCGTTGATCGGCGGCAGCAGGATATTGCGGATCGTGTGGAAGTGCAGACAAGATTTGCTTGGAAAGCCGTTTCAGTCTCAGGCTTACGACTTTGCGTCGCGCCATTTCGGTGAGAGAGTCGTCTTCGCCTTCGCCAATACCGGTGATGTTGGTTTCGCCCCCTGTCAAAAAATCACGGCACTCGTCTAGTTCCAATCGGATGCTCTTGTCACCATCACTGAAATTCGGTTCGGCATCGGAGCAGGCCAGAAGCACTTGTTTGAAAGGAATCGCTCCATCCACCGCATGTTCCAGGACAATCTGGATGTGCTGCGATTGGCGAGGCAGTGCCAAAAGCTCCATTGACTTCAGCATCAATACGACGTTGCCAGGTATTCTCGTGGGTGATGCCACTCCCGTCAGCCGAAATTTGCATCCCTTTAATAGACAGCGGCGATATCCAGCGTGGAAATCTCCCTCATACAGATCTTTTCGCAGCAGGGCTTGGCATAGATTGTGGTCACTATCCTTGTCGTCGGAGCCTTCGTGATCGACCTGAAAGTCCAGAAAAGCAAGGTTCTTTCCGATCGATCTTTTGGATGTCACGTATCCTTCGACGACGACCGGGGAGGTATCGTTCCGACGAAGACGGCCCAAGAGTATCTCCGTAAAACTTTCCCCATCCACTGAAGTCTTCGCCGATTCGCAATCAGTCGAGAGGTATGGGATCGTCGACAGCAACAATCGATGAGATTCCGGTGATTGTCGAAACTCCGTCGTCAGGGGGCGACAACGCTGAAAAGCGAAAGCGTTGCTACCGATGTGCAGACTTCCGAAGAACACCACGCCCCGTAGTACAATCTTTATCACAATCATGCTACGGTAAAGTGCTTCGGTTCCTGGTGCGGCTACCTTGGACTCTCTCTCTCTCACACACACACACACACTCTCTCTCTCTATCTATCTATCTATCTTGTCATTCAGGAATTCCGGTAGACTTATGGAAGGCGTCTCGGTGCCTTCTCTTCTTTCTTCGGTTTGGGCTGTTGCAAATTATGGGCCGCGTTAGGCCTACCGTAGCCCTGAGAGAGGAGTGATGGCAACAAGCAAAAACCTTGAATTTGTTGAAAATTCCAATTTTTGGAAAATAATACGTACGACTTGCTACCATGGTAGGTACCGTACCGTACTGTACAAGCTCCAACGCATGACCCCTGCTCCCCCGTACAGAATGTTCGTCTCGCACGGGTGCAGGACAGACAGACATCTTGTGCCAATGAATATAGTTCAGAATTGATGTAGCGAGCCGAATGAAAGGAATGGTAGTGCCACGTGGAACGAAAGGACCAGGGAAGAACACCCGTACTAATGACAGATGGGGGAACACCCTTGAGTATGCAAGTGCATACGAAGGATCTCACTGTATCACTATATCTGTCACGAAATCACAGGCCGCTGTAATAATCTGCAAAAAATATAGTCGAAAATAAAGGCTAGCACTAACAAGCATGCAAAGGATTCCCCCAGCAAATCCAAGCCTACAGCTCACTATTTTTGCTCCTAAAACAATTAGTAGTAGAATAAGTTGGCTTAACACCTCCTGGTCCAATAGTCCTCCGTCCGACGTCCCTATTGCACCCGTACAAGCCCATCTCTGGTCCGACAGTCATCCTATGATTATATCACGAACTGATTCCTCCCAACACGAGGATCACAGAGCCCAACGCGCCTACCACAAGAACAAGCCCGGCGCTAACTTGCCAGACAACCGACGCGATGCCTCCACGCCCAACACCCAGCTGACAAACGACGCGACTCCTCCGACGACCCAGCATGCTGACCTACGTTGAGTACTTCCAAGCTACAGCCAGCCCCTTCTTTGGGGGCTCTGCTGAGCGCAATGAGGCCTACTACTACACTATCTTTGGGTACTTCTCTCCTGCCTCCACCCCACAGTCTCTCCTGGAGCAGCTACTGAACTTATTTAAAGCTCAGGCTGTGGGAGCCCTCGGAATCTTTGTGGCCAATGCCCGAGGAGACGAGTCCCGTCTCCGATTGGTACATGGCCTCCGCAAGTACCCGGGCCCATTGGCTCAACACAGCCCTAACACAGACAAGTCATTTGGCTACCTGGATGACATTGAGGGGGAGGCAGGAGAGCTGGTCCTAGTCAACTCTGACATGCTATCCCAGACCACTGCCTCTCGGGTGCTATCCCTCGAGCATCACATGGCAGAGTTGGACGCCCACCAACAGAGGCCTTCCATCCCTGTAGTACCAGAAGGGACCGACCATTCAGAACTGATCCGTGCCCACAAGGCCTCCTTCATCCCCTTTGAGTTGGTTCCCTTCCTCCTAGGCAAGGGGCTCTCCCTTCACCAAGCCATGGGGATCCTATATCCCCAGCTAAATCATGGGGGGCTAGTGGTGACCTGCGCCCCCCTGTTTGACACCCTCCGGGTGGCTGGGACAGCCCCAACAATCCCGGCTGGGAACCCCATGCTCCTTCAGCCTGGCCCCCCTTTTCGAATTGAACCCAGCCTCACCAACTACATGAAGCACAAGGTGATGTACCGGCACCTGCCCAGCCTTAACAGGTTATGGGCCCCCCCCGGGGACCCGGCACTCACAGCAGCTGTCACTGCCCTCACCGACCACCAGCTGAGGCTCAGTGATAACCTAGACCATAAGAGGGCACAATATATCAGTAGGGGCCACTTGGGGGCCCTTGCTATAACCTGTTGTAACTCTAAAAATCAACCGAAAGGTATAGGATAATTGAAAATTAAAGAGATGTGAGCTCAGAGAGACGCTCTTATTTTTACTGTGTATTTCACTGTATCGGGGCTCTCTGTATTTTACATGGTAGAGATCTTCCCCGGTTAGTTGTTACCATTCTCATACCGATACCGTTGTTGCTGTTGCTGTATTAGCGTTGTGTCGGTCTTACTGTATTGGTCATTCGATGGTATTGGTCATTTACGGGTTAAGTGTTTTATCCGATGGGGCGTATGCTTGTTCGTGGTATTTGAGATAGATGAGGCCCATTCGGAATCGGTATTGATTTACTTGATTGCAATAAGTAATTTCCTCACGGGATATCAAGTAGATTCTTCTGAATTTACTTAAGCGTTCCAAGTGTCTACTTATCAATCAGGTCTTTGGATGTGTCTTGTTTCTAACCAATTAACTCCTTTTGTTTGTAGTCCTAAGCGATATCATTTGTACCACTTAGTGATTCTCATGTAGTGGAGGTGCGTTTGATTCTAAGCTTCGGTCTTTGGAATATTCGTATCTCGTATCGTCTTCCCGCACCTCAGTCGTTTGATGCCGACAAAGTCCGTATTTTTCGCCGACAACATTTCCTTTTCACCGTTCGCTCGGCTGCTCTCAGTTTTGTCGCTTGCTTGTTCAGAGACGTATTTTATTGGGTCAATCTCACACTTTTTTTGCTACATTCATACACTTTTGCCACACACTTTTCAACTACAACAATACGCGAAAGGTATGATCATAGGTACAACTCGATCCTGTGACTTCATTTGCTCAGCCACCAACCCATCCACCACCCTCACCGTAGATGGTGGGGCCTAGTATATAACAGAGCCAACTTGGTTGGGGTCGCGCTTGCTCTGGTGAACACACCAGTACTGGGGCAGGGGTTGGGGGCTTATAAGAAGAGGGCAGTAGTATGGCATTGCGCTCCGCGCTGGGGATGCCATTGATATTTTTTGTGTTCATACTCTCTATATATATATTGATCGAACCATAATACATAATTTTCAAAAGTGTATGGATGTACCTTTTAAAAGTGTTAAGTTGACCCCTGTCCATTTTATTGCCGTATTTTTCGACCGAGTTGTTTGGTCGCGGTTGCTTGCTTGCTTGTTCGTTTTGCTTGCGGTCACTTGTTTCGTCCCTTGCGTACGGTGTTTTCCGTTTCATACCGTATTTTCATTAAGTGGGATTGCTTTGAATGGATTCCAATGTGTTCACAAAGCAAATGGCTGTTTTGGGGTTATTTTTGTGGGTTTTCCTGGGTACCCCACATTTTCAAACATGGGTATTGGTTCTGCAAGAAATATCCATGTTTGGCAATACCGGGTTTTTGTGGGTTTTCCTGGGTATTGGTTCAGAAAGAATACCCACGTTTGGCAGCAATCCTGGGCGGGGTTTTGTAAGTTTACATTGCGCGCTAAACTAATGTGTCCCATGAGTGGGTTCTGGAGGGCCCTGCAAAAAGCTAACCACCTCCCCTTTGAGTTCATCCACTTTGTCCTGGGGAGGTGACTGACCTCGCGTCAAGCCTTCCAGGTCATCTACGCCCACCATTTACTACTTCATCATGGGCTGTTGGAGATCTGTGCCCCGGTAGTACTGGACACCCTCCAAACCGCCAGCACCCTCATAACCACAGCCGATGTGACAGTGATCCTCGATGAGCCCGGCCCCTCATTACGGTCCAAGCCTGCACTGCTCATATACATGAAGAGGAAAGTCATGTATAGTAGGGACTTACCCGGCCTAGATGGATATACTCTTCCCAGGGGAGATCCCTCCCTCGCTGCCACTGTCACTGCCCTTACTGGCCACCAGTTGATTCTAAGTGAGGGCCTAGACCAGAAGCGCGCAGAAGCAGACAAGATACACACAGTAACTGAGGTGTGGGGTCCCTTGTACACCAAGCAAATGAAGGATGAAGCTAGACCCCCCCCCCCCCCCATCTATCCAGCTTGGGCCAAGAAAAGTAAGCGCAAAAAAACCTACATGATCTTTTGTATGTTGTTACAGATAGAACAAAAGTCCAACAAGCAGTGTATCAAGAAGTGAGCAGACAAACACAAATGATAGCCAAACAAATACTACCACCAACAGTATCAACAGCAATACTCTACTGTCAACAAAACAGACCAATGACAATAACATGAAACACTACATTACCCAGTATGTCAAGGAAACAATTTTCAGGAAAATGAAATTCCCAACAGATGTGTTCTTCATACAGTCAATTGTGATTGCCAAAATTGTAAAACTAGGTAAGGCACATGCACCAAAGTGGAGTGGAATTTTCTACAGAACAATCACTATGTGTAGGCACAATGCTCAAACTCTAGCCAGGAAAAACTACAAAGGTAAGCAACCGACAACATCATGGTTGCAAGTATACACATTTGCATCATCTCTAATTCAATGGTCTTCTTAACACTGACACCTAGACAATAAAAGGAACAAACAGATACCAGATAATTTCCCAGCAACAGTTCTAATCACGGTTCACACATGGTGAATTCTTCATCCAAGACCGGATGATTCTTCATCCAAGGCTAAATGAATTCTTCATCCAAGACCAAACCTGTTCTCTGCTGTATTAACTACATAAGAAACAGTGATCCTACAGTGCTGTATTAACGGCAGCACTGTCTTTACTGTAAGAATTAAAAGAGATATCTTGCTGTCCGGCAAGCTACTCTCTTTATCTCATACTTTTAAAATCCAACTGATTGTATCTCCAAAATTCTACACTAGTTGCTATCAACTACTTGTAAATCTACAATGCTCGTCTCTCTCAAAACCACATCCCAAATGAAAATTCATAGGCCCAGAGCCCTTCAATTTGAAATTGTAGGGCGCAGACTGTAGGATCTCCAGAAATGAGCTTTGATCTCTCATACACAAGCAGAGGTTGTCAACATAGGTGCATATGAGTTCATACACTTGCTCCCCATGTTTATTCACGCCAGGCTTTAGAAAGATCTCAAGTTTGGTTTTGAATCTTTCAAATCCGAGCTCAGAAAACAGAAATGCCAACTCCAAACATAGATACCAATTGCACGAAGACTATCGACATTAAAATTCACCTGAATTCCAATACTTTGTCGGAAGAATTCTTGGTGCCATGTTGCCGGGTCCCCCCTGAGGAGCCTTGGTTGGAGCCGGGGGTAATCTTGCCTGGCTTGGTGGGGCCTGCTGCAGGGGCAGCCACTGCAGCTGTGCAGCGGAGGTGCCGCAGGGCTGCCACATTGGTGACATTGGGGAGCCAGTGGAGGTTCAGGGTGATTCAGAAGGCTTGGAAATCCTTCCCAAAGCCAGGGGAAGGAACGGTGAAGGTTGACCCCCATTGTTCTTCTAGCCATCCTCCCACCTAGATCTGGAAGTAGTATATGACAATGGCTGGGGTGATGAGCTCTCCCAATTCATCTGCAATTGCTCTGCGGAGGGGTATTTGCTGGAGCTTGAGCTTAGTGAGTCCATTCTGGTAGCCTTGCACGACTGGGTGGTGCATACCCAAGATGGTGGCCAGGACGACCAGGTAGCTTTCCAGTTTAGTGGTAGCTTCAGTCCAGTCGATAGGTAGGTAGGCCTTGGTCTTCTGGAGCTCAAGGGAGTCTTTCAATGTGAGGGAGTTGCCTTCAGTAGAGATCATGGTGTCGTAGGCCGCCACAGTGGCTGCTGCCTCTTGTTTGTGCTTTAAAGAGGCTGCTGATCCACCAGGGGGAGTGAAGGCCAAAGGGAGGATCCCAGTCTGCGACATCCAAGGGGTCAATGCCATGGAAATTGTCATCCTGGAATTTCTTGAGTGCTGCAGTGGTGACAAGGGGCGCTTGGATGAGGAACTCCGCGGCACACGTAGCCACTTGGCTTTGGAAGATCATGTGGGTCTTTTTGTGCTTGCCCTTCTGGGCCCAGGCTTGGTAGATGGGGGGCAGGTTGGCTTCCTAGAGCTTGCCACAGAGCAGCAGCAAGCCCTGGGTGTACAAGGGGTCCCAGGTGTTCTTGACAGTGGCCAGGGGGCGCCGTTGGTCTAGGCCCTCACTGAGCTTAAGTTGTTGATTAGCGAGGGCTGTAAGGGTGGCTGCAAGCGTCGGATCTACCCCTGGCGCTGGCTGCTGCCCTGGTGCTGGCTGCTGCACTAACTGGATGGGGAGCTTCAAGCCAGGTAGGTCCCGGTATAGTACCTGATTTTGCATGTACAAGGTCAGGCCCGGCTCCCCCCTGAATGAGGTGCCGGGTGTGGTGAAGTGGACACACCCATTTACTAGGGTGGGGTTGGTGCCTGCAGCTCAGAGGGTATTTAGCAAAGGGGTGCAGGTCAGCACCAGGTTGAGTGTGTCGAGATAGGGGTGAATGATGTTTAGGGCTTGGGTTGGACTAAGACCCTTGCCTAGGAGTAGGGGCACCAACGCGAAGGGGGTGGAGCAGGCCTTGTAGGGGGTGATGACCTCCATGTGAGGGTCATCGCCTAGAACCATGGGGATTATATGGGAGTGATGTGCATGTTTTATGACATCGAGGTGGCCGTCCAGGGACAGCACCATGGTGTCAGACGACTGTTTGAGCAGGTTAGCATCCACTAGCACTAGCTCCCCGGCATTGCCTTCAATGTCATCTATGTAGCCAAAGGCCTTGCCCTTGTTGGTACTCGGTGCAGTTAAGGGGCCCAGATACTTCCTGAGGCCATGCACCAGTTGGAGCTGTGCCCTCCCAAAGGTGTCAGTCAAGAATATCCCTAGGGCGCCTACAGCCTCTGATTTGAAGAGGTCCAGGAGACGACCTAGGAGTGTGGGCGTGTCCGTGTCCTCTGTATAGTAGTCATAGATGGTTTGGTATGCCAGGTCCCGGTCAGGTCCAACTCCGAGGGGGCTGGTGGTGGCTTGGAAGTACTTGGTGTATGTCAGCATGTTGTGGCTGGGGCCGGTCAAAGTGGAGGCTTGGAGGTGGATTATTGGAGTAGGCACTATCTTGGAGGAGGGGAAGCGACTGGAAGCTTGGAGGATTATTGGAGTAGTTGGTATCTTGGAGGAAGGGAATTGACTGGGGGTGCGTGTTGGTCGCTATCTTGGAGGAGGGAGGCGACTGGAAGCTTGGAGATGTGGATTATTGGAGTAGTTGGTATCTTGGAGGAGGGGAATCGACTGGAGGTGCGTGTTAGTTGGAGTCAGGGCCTCCTCAGGGCCGTCGGTATCTCCTTAGAAGAATCGACTGGAGGTACGTAATCGGCGGATGCTGGTGGATCGACCGGGGGGAGGTACCTTGTTGTCGGAGCCAGAAAGAGAAAGGGCGGCAATGCCGGAGTTGGCCTGGAGTAGAAGGTATCGAGAAGAACCGGCGGCGAGTCGAGTGTCACTTGTTGGTGGAGACAATTAACCGGCCGGGGCCTTGTACGGGTACAATACTACTAGTAGGTACTAAGGCTATTGGACCAGGACAGGTACTAGGTTTGTCGCACGGGTACAATAGTAGGATAACTAGTAGTATAGGACCAGGACGTGTTACCTATTTAATTCTACTACTAATCGGTTTAGGAGCAGAAGAGTGAGCTGTAGGCTTGGATTCTGCTGGGGGAATCCTTTAACGGCTTGTTGTTAGCGCTTAGCCTGTAATTCGCTGCTTACAAAATTCGCTGCTCTTACCGTACAGAGGTTTTCGCTGCTTGCAGATCGCTGCTTGTTATCGCGAGCCAGTAAGATTTGTACTACTGTACCTACGGAGAACGATCCGGGTGTGATATCGGACCGATGTTGCTGATCCAGTGAGATCCTTGCATACTCAAGGGTGTTCTCTGGTTCGCCGGGTGTTTGCTAGCTCGTACGTCGTACGTTCCACGTGGCACTACCATTCCTTCCATTTGGTTCGCTACATCAATTGCAAATCCAGGGCACAAAATGACTGATTTGGTAATGACTCCAAAAGTATTAGGTAAAGGGCCATGAATAATTCTTTCATGAATCATCTGATGCATATTGGGAACAGCTTTGTCACACATAATGCAGAAAATGCTGTGATTTGTCTCTCCAAATGGCACACAAGAGAATATTATTGGTGCAAATCCAGGGCACAAAATGACTGATTTGGTAATGACTCCCAAAGTATCAGGTAAAGGGCATGAATAATTCTTTCATGAATCATCTGATGCATATTGGGAACAGCTTTGTCACACATAATGCAGAACATGTTGTGGTTTGTCTCTCCAAATGGCACACAAGAGAATATTAATTGGTGCAAGTCCAGGGCACAAAATGACTGATTTGGTAATGACTCCCAAAGTATTAGGTAAAAGCCACGAATAATTCTTTCATGAATCATCTGATGCATATTGGGAACAGCTTTGTCACACATAATGCAGAAAGTGTTGTGATTTGTCTCTCCAAATGGCACACAAGAGAATATTTTTGTTGCAAATCCAGGGCACAAAATGACTGATTTGGTAATGACTCCCAAAGTATTAGGTAAAGAGCCATGAATAATTCTTTCATGAATCATCTGATGCATATTGGGAACAGCTTTGTCACACTTAATGCAGAAAGTGTTGTGGTTTGTCTCTCCAAATGGCACACAAGAGAATATTTTTGTTGCAAATCCAGGGCACAAAATGACTGATTTGGTAATGACTCCCAAAGTATTAGGTAAAGAGCCATGAATAGTTCTTTCATGAATCATCTGATGCATATTGGGAACAGCTTTGTCACACTTAATGCAGAAAGTGTTGTGATTTGTCTCTCCAAATGGCACACAAGAGAATATTATTGGTGCAAATCCAGGGCACAAAATGACTGATTTGGTAATGACTCCCAAAGTATTAGGTAAAGGGCCACGAATAATTCTTTCATGAATCATCTGATGCATATTGGGAACAGCTTTGTCACACTTAATGCAGAAAGTGTTGTGGTTTGTCTCTCCAAATGGCACACAAGAGAATATTATTGGTGCAAATCCAGGGCACAAAATGACTGATTTGGTAATGACTCCCAAAGTATCAGGTAAAGAGCCATGAATAATTCTTTCATGAATCATCTGATGCATATTGGGAACAGCTTTGTCACACTTAATGCAGAAAGTGTTGTGGTTTGTCTCTCCAAATGGCACACAAGAGAATATTTTTGTTGCAAATCCAGGGCACAAAATGACTGATTTGGTAATGACTCCCAAAGTATTAGGTAAAGGGCCATGAATAATTCTTTCATGAATCATCTAATGCATATTGGGAACAGCTTTGTCACACATAATGCAGAAAGTGTTGTGGTTTGTCTCTCCAAATGGCACACAAGAGAATATTTTTGTTGCAAATCCAGGGCACAAAATGACTGATTTGGTAATGACTCCCAAAGTATCAGGTCAAGAGCCATGAATAAATCTTTCATGACTCATCTGATGCATATTGGGAAAAACATTGCCACCCAGAATGCAGAAAGTGTTGTGATTTGTCTCTCCAAATGGCACACAAGAGAATATTATTGGTGCAAATCCAGGGCACAAAATGACTTATTGGGTAATGACAGGCAAAGTATGAGGTCAAGTTCATAATAGGAAGAACATTGACTTTGTATAATCCAATCACCAAAAACATACTTTAATGAGTGTCAAATAAAAATAATTCATAAGTTGTTTAAGTGAAATGGAGGTGCTGTTTTTTTATTATTCTCAGACAAAAGAATGGTGCGGATATTACTACTAGTTGTAGCTAATATTGCATGCAAAAAGGTACATAGATGGGTACTGTGCAAAAAGTGTACATAGGTAGGTACCTTACTGACCCAAGGGAGTTTCGAACCACTGACTGGCTACCAGATTCTACAAACAGGTTGGGGATTTAGATACATAACCTTTGTGTAATCACAATTTCCTCTTTGAAAAAGTTAGGACGCGGGAGGGGTGGCGTGCACTCGTACATGCTTTACTTATATAGAAAATAAAGGCCGTGCACAAGCCAGGCACATGGAAGAAGTCAGGGTGCATAGCACACACAACACACACAAAACCACACACATATGGAAAACTGTATACACACAGAACCAACACATGCTTCTTGGTTGGCACAGTTTTTTTTTAAGCAGGGAAAATGAATGTTGTCCGACAGTCACGAACAACAGAACCATGGAACAACCAAACAACAAAGAAGAAACACTAGTCAGTGACAATAACAGCAATTTGTTGGAGATTCTATTTGTTTCTGATCTTTCTTTCTTTTATTTTTATTTTTATTGAAATGGAACAACAATCAAACAAACCAAGGAGGGAAAGAACCACACTCAAAATGGAACAACGAATAAAAAAACGGAATGACAGAATGGAACAACAGAACAACAGCAGTGAGTGGCAATGACGGCAATTTGTTGGAGAAACTATTTGTTTCTAATCTTTCTTTCTTTTATTTTTATTTTATTGAAACAGAACAACAATCAAACGAACCAACGAAGGAAAGGACGAAAGGAGGGAACTTAAAACAGAACGACCAATGAAACAGAACGGAACAATTGAACAGAACAATGGGACAGAATGACAGAATGGAACAACAGAAAAGTTCACACAAAAAAACTGTACACACACGGAAAACTGTACATACCCCAAATCAAAACCACACAAAAAGCAACACATCCTTCTTGGTTGGCACGGTATTGAAAAAAACGAAAAGTACGCAAACAACGGATCAGCAATGAACAAAGAAAACAATGAGAAACACTAGTGAGTGACAATGACAACAATTTGTTGGAGATTCTATTTGCTTCTGATCTTTCTTTCTCTTATTTTTATTTTTCAGGAATTGATGTAGCAAACCGAATGAGGGGAATGGTAGTGAAGTACAGACCAGCCGGGGAACCACCTTGAGTATACAGCGCACGTACTTCGAGAAAGATCTCACTGTATCAGCAATCAGCAACATCGGTGCGTACGAACATTCCCTGTAGGTACACCAGTACAAATCTTACGGGGAATTCCGTAAGCATCGAATTCTGCAAGCGAATTCTGCAAGCGAATTCTGCAACCAAATTCTGCAAGCAAATTCTGCAAGCAAATCTGCAAGCAAAATCTCTGCAAATTACAGGCTAGCGCTAACAAGCGTGTAGAGGATTCCCCTAGCAGAATACAAGCCCACAGCTCACTCTTTTGCTCCTAAACCGATTAGTAGTAGAATTAAATAGGTAACGCGTCCTGGTCCAATAGTTATCCTATTGTACCCGTACGACAAGCCTATCTGTCCTGGTCCCCTAGCCTTGCCTAGTGTACCCGTACAGCAGCCTACCTGTTGGTCCCCTAGCCTGGTCTAGGTACCCCTACAGCAGTCGGTCTCTTACTAACACACTCACACCTCAACAGCTCCCCCTTGTCACCTTACAATAGGCCCGGCCTCAATAGATACAGCACGCCCGCGAATAGATTGGTCACCGGTGCACCTCCAGTCAAGCAAGATACCGGCAACTCCAACGTCTCTCTGCCGCCCCTCCAAGCGTCCGCGAACAATCAAGTTGGTTACCGATCTGCACCTTCAAATTGGGTTACCGGTCTGCACCTCCATTTGGTAGTCCGCACCTGCAAGCGTCCGCGGATCAATCTGGGTCCCGGTCTGCACCTCCCATTGATTCCAGCACCTCCAAGCGTCCGCGATCTATTCGGTACCGGTTTGCACCTCCAGTCGATTCTTGTCGGATTTATAGCACCTTCAGCGATCCGGCCCAATCTGCACCTCGGTCCGCACCTCTTTGATCCAAGCTTGCAGTCAATTCTACTCCGGCTAGAGACATTCCAAGCTCCCGATCTGTAATCTCCAGCTCCAAAGAAAAGGACGGCTCCAACTCCAACTGATCCGCACCTCTTTCAGCTCCAAAGATACGGACGCCTCCTACTCGTCGCAACTCCAGTTGATTTCCACCCAGCGAATCCAATCCCTCGCACCTCTTCTCAAGGAATACTCTGACGATCCGCACCTCCAAGTGGCCAGTCAACTAGTCTTGCCTCGTGTACCCGTACAGCAGTCAGTCTCTAATCCAAGCGTCCGCGAATAGATTCGGTTACTCCAACCGACCGACCCAAAAAATACCGACTACTCCGATCACCAGCCCCAACATGCTGACCTACACCGAGTATTACCAGAGCACCCCCAGTCCCCTTGGAGTGGGACCTGCCCGGGATCTGGCCTACCAAACCATCTATGACTACTTTGCTGAGGAAACAGCCACCCCCGTACTCCTGGGCCGGCTCTTGGACCTCTTCGAACCAGAACCTGTGGGGGCCCTAGGAATATTCCTGACCGACACCTTTGGAAAGGCGCGCCTCCGATTGGTGCATGGCATTCGGAAGTACCCGGGGCACTTGACCGCGCCAAGTACCAACAAGGGCAAGGCCTTTGGTTACCTGGACGACATCGAAGGCGATGCAGGAGAGCTAGTGCTAGTGGATGCTGCCCTCCTCGAGCAGGCGCCCGAGACCTTGGTGCTGTCCCTCGATCGCCACCTTGACGTCATCAAGCATGCTCACCATTCCCACATGATCCCCATGGTGCTAGGCGATGATCCTCACATGGAAGTCATCACCCCCTTTAAGGCCTGCTTCATCCCCTTCCAATTGGTGCCCTTACTCCTAGGCAAGGGCCTTAGTCCAATCCACGCCTTGAACATCATCTACCCCTACATTGACACACTCAACCTGGCACTCACTTGCGCCCCCCTACTGAATACCCTCCGAGCTGCTGGTACCGACCCCACCATTGCTGATGGAGGTGTCCACTTTGCCACACCCGGCACCCCCTTCCGAGGGGAGCCAGGTCTAACCTTGTACATGCGCAATCAGGTACTATACCGGGACCTCCCGGGACTGAAGAAACCCTCCCATCCGGGGCAGCCGCTGGCACCCGGCCAACCAGCCGGGGTAGATCCCACGCTGGCAGCTACCCTCACCGCCCTCGCCAACCAACAGCTCAAGCTCAGTGAGGGCCTAGACCAACGTCGCCCCCCGGCCACGGTCAAGAACACCTGGGGCCCCTTGTACACCCAGCGCTTGCTGCTGCTGTGTGGCAAGCTTGAGGAAGCCGACCTACCCCCCATATACCAAGCCTGGGCACAGAAAGGCAAGCACGAGAAGACCCATATGATCTTCCAGAGCCAGGTCGCCACATGCGCCGCCGAGTTCCTCATCCAGGCACCCTTGGTCACCACGGCGGCACTCAAGAAGTTCCAAGATGGCAACTTTCATGGGACTGACCCCTTTGACGTGGCGGACGGCATCCTCCCTTTAGCTTTCACTCCCCCCGGTGGATCCGCCGCCTCCTTGAAGCGGGAACAGGAAGCTGCAGCCACTGTGGCGGCCTACGACACCATGATCTCCACCGAAGGCAACTCCCTCACCTTGAAGGACTCCCTCGAACTCCAGAAGACCAAGGCCTACCTACCCATCGACTGGACGGAAGCTACCACCCAACTGGAAAGCTATCTCGCCGTCCTGGCCACCATTCTAGGCATGCATCACCCTGTCGTGCAGGGCTACCAGAATGGACTCGCCAAGCTCAAGCTCCAGCAAATGCCCCTCCGCCGAGCAATTGCCGATGAACTAGGGGAGCTCATCACTCCCTCCATTGTGGTATACTACTTCCAAATCCGGGTGCGGGGTTGGCTTGAGGAACAATGGGGATCAACATTCACTGTCCCCTCCCCCGACTTTGGAAAGGACTTCCAAGCCTTCCGTATCACCCAGAACCTCTACTGGCTCCCCAATGTCACCAATGTGCCGGCTCTGAGGCACCTACGTCGCGTAGCCGCCGTGGCTGCCCCTGCTGCAATCCCAGGCACCCCCACGCCCGGCAAGACTACCCCCAGCCCCAACCAAGGCTCCGCCGGAGGTGCCCGCGTCTCCAACCCCAACCTGGATCCCCGGCTACAAACGGCGGGGGTAGCCAACAAAGTCCTACGCGCCCGACTGAGGGAAGTCATGGCTACCATGAAAGAAAAAGGTACCACTCCCTTGTCTCGTCCCGATGGCAACGAGCGCTGCCATTCCTATCACCTTCGAGGAACCTGCTTCACCAACTGCAGGAACATCCAGGACCATGGCGCCATCACTAGCAGTGAACAGGACCAAGTCTGGGCTTGGTGCCAAGCCGCTTTTAATGTCTGACCGAATGGCAAGCGCCCCTTTGGCGCGTTGACCCTGCCCTCTCACTCACCAAGGGGGGCTCTGCCTTCCTCCCGACGAATCCCTATGCCTCCCTCTCCGCCCTTACGAATCACACCGGAATTAGGTAAGCACAACCCGCGCGCGCGCGCATGTACTCCTCTCGCCGTGTATGTGCCTCCCAAACGTTCTACAGGTTCAACGACCACCCCCCCATCTCCTACCGCATCCCTAGTCCCTCCTACGGCTTCCCTCCCTTCCTCCCCGCCCACCTTGTCCTTGCCTAGGCCCGAGCTCCTCGTCACTGCCAAGTTGCCTAGGCCCAAGCGCCTAGTCCTTCCCACCCCCCCATTGCCTAGGACAGAGCTCCTCGTCACTGGCCCCCCGTTGCCTAGGCCCGAGCTCCTCGTCAACCCCACCAACCCATTGCTTCGCCCCCCCCCCCCCGCTGACGCCTACGTCAGAGACGAAAACTGTATACACACAGAACCAACACATGCTTCTTGGTTGGCACAGTTTTTTTTTAAGCAGGGAAAATGAATGTTGTCCGACAGTCACGAACAACAGAACCATGGAACAACCAAACAACAAAGAAGAAACACTAGTCAGTGACAATAACAGCAATTTGTTGGAGATTCTATTTGTTTCTGATCTTTCTTTCTTTTATTTTTATTTTTATTGAAATGGAACAACAATCAAACAAACCAAGGAGGGAAAGAACCACACTCAAAATGGAACAACGAATAAAAAAACGGAATGACAGAATGGAACAACAGAACAACAGCAGTGAGTGGCAATGACGGCAATTTGTTGGAGAAACTATTTGTTTCTAATCTTTCTTTCTTTTATTTTTATTTTATTGAAACAGAACAACAATCAAACGAACCAACGAAGGAAAGGACGAAAGGAGGGAACTTAAAACAGAACGACCAATGAAACAGAACGGAACAATTGAACAGAACAATGGGACAGAATGACAGAATGGAACAACAGAAAAGTTCACACAAAAAAACTGTACACACACGGAAAACTGTACATACCCCAAATCAAAACCACACAAAAAGCAACACATCCTTCTTGGTTGGCACGGTATTGAAAAAAACGAAAAGTACGCAAACAACGGATCAGCAATGAACAAAGAAAACAATGAGAAACACTAGTGAGTGACAATGACAACAATTTGTTGGAGATTCTATTTGCTTCTGATCTTTCTTTCTCTTATTTTTATTTTTCAGGAACAACAAACCAACAAAAGGACATAAGAAGGACAAAGGGATGAAACAGAATGATCAAACGGAATAGAACAGTGGAGTGAAACAACAGTAACAAGAATCCTTTCTGCCATCAATCCAGTGGGGACCAACTTTAAGCAGAGGAAGGAAACGGAGCTGATAAGTTAAATATTTTCTGTTACTGATGAGGCTTTTGCCCTGATGATCATTGACAACGAGTTTGGCAATTGGGAAAAACAGAAGAAAAGGAAACTTGATGCCACTGGCACAACACCAACAAATGGGAGATTCATAGGGTAAAAAGTACATATCTTACAGACATTGCATACCGTTGCAAATAGTAGTTTCTATGACACAAATGATTAAAATGTACTGAAAGGAGTACCTATCATACTTATATTGCATATAATACTACTAGTACAATTCTTGACCCACATAATTCAACTGTAGTGGTAGGTGGTTGCAAGCCCTAGTGTTAAATTTTAAGGGTTGTGTGTCGTGAGCCCAAGTGTTAAATTGTAAGGATAGTGTGTTGCAAGCAATGGAGATAAGTTGTAAGGGTAGTGTGTCACGAGCAATGGAGATAAATTTTAAGGGTGGCGTGCCGCGAGCACTAATGTTAAATTTTACTGGTTGTGAGTCATGACCTTACGTATTTAATTTGTGTGTGTGTGTGTCACGAACACAAGAATTTAATTGTACGGGTAGGTTTTATTAAAAATTAATAATAATTATTCATGACCCAAGGAAAAAAATCATCGCGACCCAGGGATTGAGAGTTAGAAAAATGAGCATGATACGTAGGCTACTGAATCACAGGGGGGGGGGGGGGGCTCGTGTTAAAATTACACACAAGCCAGGGTTGCAAAAGTACCTTGCGACAAAAGAAAAAGGGTCGCGGGATAGTTATTGGACGTAGTTTTGATACTCCCACCAGAACACACTAATACACAGCAGACTAAAGACCAGAGTAGACTACTATATGCCAAAAAAAAGCTAGAATTTGTCTGTAGACCTATTTCTTGCCAGAGAGCACACCATGATGAATATTGAGGCTGGGGCCAAAATCAGAGCTTGTAGCTGGTGCGCTTGTAGTTTGGATGCTGCTGGAGCGAGAAATACGGTCGTCCCGTAGTAAACAAAGCAGCGCTTGTAGTTCGGGCGCCGTGGATACACCAGTCCCTCAGAGCAGCACAGTGCTTGTAGTTCAGATGCCGGGTCCGACGGGCGCGCTTCTTCCTCTTTCCAGCAGTGCCAGTTGGAGATCCAGAAGGAGGGGGGTTCTTCTTCTTGGAGGCGTTGCTCAATCAATCATTCCTGGCTGCTACAGACTGACGTTGGTTTGTTGTTGTTGCTGTTGTGTATCGTGTCCACGGTAGACTTCTTGTTGCCGCTGTTGCTGTTGCTATTACCATCATCAGAGCAAAACGGAGCAGCGTGGTGCTTGAAGTAGTTCGGACGTTGTGGATACACAAGACCCCTAGATCCAAGCAGCGCATTGCTTGTAGTGTGCATCCGATAACTGTCCCGTGACCCTTTTTTTTCGTCGCACGGTACTTTCTATTAAATTCCTTTCGTGACCAGAAGTACCAAAGCTACCAGATGGTAGATACCTTATTCGTACGAATCAATGAGTCCCGTATCCATCTAAGTAATCGATTCCCACGGCATATCGATTCCCACGGCGCATCGATTCCCATCGCGCATCAACGGTGAGCAATCCCTGTCTTACGATATTGCCATTGTTCTTCTGTGAGCAAACTCTGACTTCATAAAATATCACACGAGCTACGGGAGCAATTCCTGACCTTAATGATAAACTATCCATGGAGTCTTCCTAACGGAACAAGAGAAGAAAACCGTTGGCGTGTGATTCTCACACAATACATTTACATGCATACAGATATATATGGTCAACGACCAATACATCTACGGAAATAATCAGCAAGTAATCTCATCACTACGCAAAAGCAGTTGCAACGTATTCATCTCAATAAAAGAGATATCTTGCATTTCGGCAAGATTTCACTTTATCTCATACTTTTAACATTCAACTGATTTATATCCCAAAATTCACACTAGTTGCTACCAACTACTTGTAATCTACATACTAAGGTCTGTCTCGCTGCAATCTGAACAAGTCACAGCAAGAAGAGGTCTGGCGTTTCCCTAGCTTCGCCTGTAGTCCGATTATCCGTTGCCAAAAGTATCCAACACAATTGTCACGCGTAGAGTACAATCGTTCGTCTACTAACACACTAACGCAGCGTTGCTGTTCTCCAGAAGCCTTTGAATCAGACCTTCAACGGACCGGATTCAGAAGGAAAATAATAGATTAACAGTCGCAAGCTCTAAGGCAGCTTGCACACAATAAGGAACAGGAACGGAATTGAATACAATCTCTACGCTGGCATATGCCAGTCGCACACCGTACACGAAGCAGTTCTCATTCTCAGTCACCGCGCAATTCTCTCGAAGGATCGGAACCATCACAAATGCCGAACATACCGACGATGCCCGGCAATGTATTTGGGGGCGAAGAGAAGAATGATGCCAAAGTTACTACTGCCAACCCCTTTCCCAGTTTTGATACTGATATGAAGAAGATACTCGTATCCCTACTCAACGTAACAAGCGAGGCTAATAGTAAGTTATGTTTAGCTCTCAAGGAAGACGGATTATGCAAGTGGAATGCATTCCTCGACGCACTTATCGAACCGGACTTTGCACGCGAGCTTACCTATACTGAGGGAGGACTACCAACGCATATCCCTCGATCCATTCAAAGGAGCATAGAAGCACTTGCAGAGTTCGCTATTGATCTACAAGAAGACGATGTCGATCTACAAGAAGAAGAGAGAAATTGGAAGGATGTAAAATCATATACATATAATGAATTCCAACCATTCCGCAAAGAGCGAGCTCAACGCATGCGTAACGAATCTGCTCTGAACCCCCCACCTCCTCCGGCGGGAAGTAACAAAAAGTCACCTCAGCAGGTAAAGTACGAATCTTGGTGCCAAAAAGCACGGGATGAAAAGTCTTTTACGCCCCTCACGAATGACTCAAGATTCGAACACTGGCTCGTAGGTTTCAAAGCTAAACTCGAGGCATACGACATCGACACAGAAACATTCCTTGATGAAACTTGGCCTCCAGCTACACTTCTGGGTTATACCCATGATCTCTTCGTCAAACAGTGTGCCTTCTTCTGGGTACTAATGTTGGAAGTCTTCAAAAGCGATCTTTCTACATCGTGTGTACACAGCCATTCTATCACCCGTGATGGACGTAAAGCATACTTCGATTTCGTAAACCTTCACAGCAAATCAAAAGCCAAGGTATATGACAATTTGACTCAACTACAAGCATTGCTAAAGTTGAATCTCAACAATTGGAAAGAATCCAAAGTGAAATTCATTACACATTGGTTTGATGAATTAAATCACCTCAATAAGCTCCGTCCTCCCAACAAGCCCCTTGAGTACCATACTGCAAAATCAGCATTATGTCAGGCATGCTATTCCAGCTTTCAGCTAAGTGAACAGTTTGCTAAAGTCAAGGTTCCAGGTGGGGCGAATAGCACCGTGACAGATGCAGTCGCTGAAGCAGCTGCTATTCACGAACTTAAAATCACGCTTTTACTCGAAGCAACTCGACTCGATTCCCAGTCCGCGATGGCTGCCCCTCGGTCGACTGTACGTGCACACGTTCATGACTTCTCATCTGAACAAAGCCAAAACCATGATGACTATGCTCTCCCTATCGAATTTGAAGGAGACTATCAAGACTATGCGGTATTTAAGGCTGGACGTACCCCTGACCCTACCACACGACTGCCTACAAACATATGGAAGGCCCTGTCACGTCAGGACATGAAGAGTTGGCTTAGTTTTTCTCCAGAAGGCAAGAAAATCGTGGTCGCATCGTTATGACACGACTTACTCCACAAGGACCAACCTGACCCCAACAATGTCAAACCCATTACCCGGAAGGCATATCAACAAGGACATTCGGTATCATTCCGAGAAGACGATACTTCGAACAAAGATGAACATGCCAATTCCGCAGCAGATCTACATCCTGCTGTAGAAAATGATCGTAGAGGTGTTTTCCATGCATCATTAGGTGTATACAAATCAACAACCTCTTCATCCAAGGACCAACGACCTCTCAAGTCTTCTGTGTCACCCGCGCATCCCGCTCGATTCCTTTCCGAAAACCCTGACATTCGGTACAAAAAGGACGGTGACACCCAAATACCTGTAGGAACATCCTCCTATTCCGCCAATTTTCACCAGTGGTATAATCCTGACGAAGATCTGACCTTTCCTAACGATAGTCCAGTAACGTCGTACACATACTGCATACACAAAACTACGGTTACTAGCCCTGGTTTTGCCATGGTCGATCGCGGCGCAAATGGTTGCATCATCGGCAACGATGCATGCCTCATCTCCAAGGATATCCCACCACGATATGTCAATGTCACCGGCATTAACAATCACCAGGTACAGAATATCCCCATTGCTACATGCGGAGCTTATTCCATATCGAACAGAGGCCCCGTCATCCTCATTTTCAATGAATGTGCCTATACAGGACGACACCCTTCTATATTGTCCTCCGGCCAGATGGAAGCATATTTTGCCACTGTCGACGACACATCCATCAAAGCGGGCGGTGGACAGGTCATCACCACCTCCGATGGACATGCACTCCCTCTCAGCATACGACACGGTTTACCATATCTTGCGATGCGAAAGTACACGACTATTGAGTTTGACACGCTCCCACATGTTATCATGACATCCGATAAACATTGGGACCCATCCGTTCTTAATACCACGATCAGTGCGAAAGATGAACAATTTCTCCAGAAATATCCTCCTCAGCCGCAGCAACTCCCATATGCCGATTACGACGAATATGGAAACCCACGTTGTCTTGAAGGATTGGATATCTCTGTATCCCCCGGCTCCTCCACGGTCACGTCCCTCAGTTCATATTCCAGCCAATCCACTCGATCTCCCTTCCTTCCTATTGATGATCATAGAAACACCGATCGCTCATTTTGGCTTACTTCCACCGACTACATTCACCAGGAACGCCTCAAATGCTGCACTTTACCTGAAGCCTCTGGGACAGTCACTGCGTTTCCGACGGATTGTACTGCCAGTGATACTACGCGTATTGCAGCTACGCCCCGTGAGCGATACCCCAACGAACATGACTACCTATCCCTGAAACCTTTCTTTTGTTGGGTTTCCACAGATCGCATCAAAACCACGTTTGAAAACTCAACCCAATATGGTTCACTGGCGGTTAGCCCTGATGGAAATATTTTCAAACGTTTCCATTCCCCACAACCGGCCATGAACGTTCGACCCTTCAATGATGATGTTATGTCCAATGCTGTCTATATGGATGTCCCAGCGATTGATGGTGGCTCCAAGATTGCTCAGATCTTCTTCGGCCGAAAGTCATATATTATACACGTTGAAGAAATGCGTACCACCGGCGATTTTCTATCTTGCTTCCAGAACTTTGTTCAAAAATGGGGCAGGCCCATTCGCCTCCTTTGCGACCACGGTAACTATCAATCTAGTAAGAAGGTTGTCGATTATCTCAAAATGCTATGGATTGGACTCTGGCAAAGTGAACCTCATCACCAACACCAGAATCAATTTGAACGTCGATACCAAACGTTCAAGCGCATTGTCAATCGCGTCATGGATCGTACCGGCACACCACCACACCTATGGCTACTGTGCATGACATACGTCGCTGGTCTCCTCAATATTATTTCTGATCCTACGCTGTGAGATAAACAACCGGTGTTCATTGCTACCGGTACACTTGGCGACATCAGCGCATACACCAGTTTCTTCTGGTTTGAACCTGTGTATTTCAAGACCAACGACTCCCCTTTTGGTACCCAGTCTACCGAACGCCTAGGTCACTTTCGTCGGCATCGCCTAACACGTTGGCAATGGGCTCTGCTTCCAAATCTGGGATCCCGTTACCAACAAGTTACTTGACCGGTCCGGCGTCCGCTCTGCTCTTACATCTGAGTCCCGTAACAAACGCGCGGGCCTATTCACTGATGATGGTTTCATCAAATGGTGTAACGCCAAGGATTCCTTGCCTCGTTTATACGCCACTGGAGACGCTCCAGCATTCAAACATGGGGAGCATACCACTCAAAGTGACCCTGTTAACGCGTCTACAAAACCGGGCAACTCAATTCCCCCTAGCGTTTCACCCGCTGATTCTGACACTGCCGATGACACCATCCCATCTGTACCCAACAAAAACCAGGTACTACGCCTCACGCATCTGGCACTCCAACTATTCTTCAACCACCCGCCCACCCCTTGTTACTGAGCTTTCTTTATAAGAAGGTCGATGACAGCCCGAGCTGGTCACCCTCTCCACTCCCTAACAACTATGGGGAGAGTTTTGATGGTCCCCCTACGACACACATCTTCAGCAAGACCTCCGATGGTGTTCTCCTTACTGAAGATGATTTTGATCCACCAGAATTAGCATACTTTGATGTTAGTGACGTCACAACTCCACACACCAACCCCGCTACTCCTTCAGTAGACCCATCACAGGTAGTTGTTACCGACAAAGAAGGTAACGCACAATTTGACGATGATGGTAAACCAATTACCATTCCTACGGTCCTGATTGCCGACCTACAAGGACGATCCTTCCTTGTAACCAACCCCGATGGCACCCGGAAGCGTCTTACCATCGTCGATGTAGAAGACAGTCTTGAACGCAACAAAGAATTCATCAAGTTGAAGTGCAAACACTCTGATGATGAACTTAATGATATCATTGCATACAATGATGTCATGAATTACATCCATCGTGATTCAACACAAGAAGACGGCAAACTTTGGTCATTTCGCCGCATCCTAGGACACCAAGGTCCGCTGGATAACAAGCATCCCCAATACAAAGGCTCCAAGTATAACCTTTGGATTGAATGGGAAAATATGGAACGAGCATATGAACCTCTGGCCAACATTGCGGCTGACGACCCTGTCACCGTTGCAAAATATGGGAAAGACAACAACTTGCTTGACCTCCCGGGTTGGAAACGTCTTAAGCGAATCACCAACCTAGCACGACGAACCAAGAAACTTGATCGACTCGTGCACCAAGCCAAACTTCGTTCTTTCCGTACAACTCTGCAGTACCAATACGGATTCAAAGTACCTCGTAACCACGAAGAAGCCCTCCGATTTGATCAAGCCAACGGAAACACCAAATGAAAAGATGCCACCACTCTGGAAATGACACAACTCAATGAATACAATACATTCATTGATAAAGGCGTGTACAAGACAAGCTCCATTCCCCCCGGATTCCAACAGATCAAGGTACACATGATATATGCTGTCAAGCACGACGGTAGACACAAGGCTCGTCTTGTTGCTAACGGTAATCTCACTGAGGCCCCTATCCACAGTGTTTATGCAGGTGTCGTATCTCTCCGCGGCTTACGTATGTGCCTATTCCTAGCTGAACTGAACGACCTGGAAGCATGGGGTACCGACATAGGTAATGCCTACCTAGAAGCAGTTACCTGCGAGAAAGTATGCATCAAGGCAGGTCTCGAATTCGGATCGCTGGAAGATCACCTGTTGATCTTTTACAAAGCCCTATATGGCCTCAGGTCTTCAGGCAAGTGCTTTGGAGACTTACTCGCAGCTTGTCTCATTGAACTCGGATTCGAAAGATCCCGCGCAGAACCAGAAATATTCCTCAAGCCTGGAACGAACAAGCATGGTGAACGCGTATATGAACTTATATGCACATATGTCGATGACCTATGTCTCTGCATGACAGATCCCAATTCCTTCTTGAAGATATTGCAGTCGTCACCGTATAACTTCAAACTGAAGGGATCCGGACCTATGAACTTTCACCTAGGTTGCGGATTTGAGCGCGACGCGCACGGTGTTCTATGCATGAATCCCATAAAGTTCATCGAAAAGATGGAAGCGTCTTACGAACAAATGCTCGGATGCAAACCTAGCACTAGGTTCCAATCACCCATTGCAGAGAACAATCATCCCGAATTGGACTCTTCAGCCTTTCTCGAAGAAACTGGTATACAGAAATACCAAAGTATGATCGGTTCACTCCAATTGATCATCGCTATTGGCCGTTTCGATGTACAAACAGCCGTGATGACACTCTCCAGTTTTAGAGCTCAACCACGAGATGGGCATCTCGAACGTGCCAAATGTATCTATGGATATATCTCCAAGTTTAGACATTTTAAAATCAGATTCCGCGTGGAACCGCCCGATTTTATATTGACTAAACCCGACACCATCGACTGGTCCAACACCGTCTATGGGGAGCATTCTGAAGAGCTACCCGACGACGCTCCTGCACCGCTTGGAAAGACAGTAGTGTTGACACATTTCTATGATACCAACCTCATGCATGATATTCTTAGTGGTAAGGCTGTAACCGGCATTCTTCATTTCGCGAACAAGACTCCCATGATGTGGTTCTCGAAGAAACAGTCTACTACTGAAACAGCCACCTTTGGAGCTGAATTTGTTGCAGGAAGAACTTGCATCAAACAGATCGTCGATCTACGCCACTCATTCAGATACCTCGGAACACGAGTCATGATATCTCCTACTCTTGGGGTGACAACAAAAAGATGATCCAAACGTCAACCTTCCCTTACGCAAGGTTGCACAAGCGTCATAACATTCTATCGTTTCACTACGTACGGAGCATGATCGCGAGAGGCTTCATTTTAATGATGCACATCCCAGGTAAGGATAACTGTGCAGACATTCTCACCAAGCATTGGGGACACTCAGTTGTGTATCCACTGCTCAAGCCCATCTTCCACTTCTGTGGTAATACCGGCGACCTTCTCCAAGATGATGGAAGCATCATGTAGAGCGTGATGACCTTTCACAAGGAGACATGGGGAGTATTAAATTCCTTTCGTGACCAGAAGTACCAAAGCTACCAGATGGTAGATACCTTATTCGTACGAATCCATGAGTCCCGTATCCATCTAAGTAATCGATTCCCACGGCATATCAATTCCCACGGCGCATCGATTCCCATCGCGCATCAACGGTGAGCAATCCCTGTTTTACAGTATTGCCATTGTTCTTCTGTGAGCAAACTCTGATTTCATAAAATATCACACGAGCTACGGGAGCAATTCCTGACCTTAATGATAAACTATCCATGGAGTCTTCCTAACGGAACAAGAGAAGAAAACCGTTGGCGTGTGATTCTCACACAATACATATACATGCATACAGATATATATGGTCAACGACCAATACATGTACGGAAATAATCAGCAAGTAATCTCATCACTACGCAAAAGCAGTTGCAACGTATTCATCTCAATAAAAGAGATATCTTGCATTTCGGCAAGATTTCACTTTATCTCATACTTTTAACATTCAACTGATTTATATCCCAAAATTCACACTAGTTGCTACCAACTACTTGTAATCTACATACTAAGGTCTGTCTCGCTGCAATCTGAACAAGTCACAGCAAGAAGAGGTCTGGCGTTTCCCTAGCTTCGCCTGTAGTCCGATTATCCGTTGCCGAAAGTATCCAACACAATTGTCACGCGTAGAGTACAATCGTTCGTCTACTAACACACTAACGCAGCGTTGCTGTTCTCCAGAAGCCTTTGAATCAGACCTTCAACGGACCGGATTCAGAAGGAAAATAATTCTTTCGCATCCCTTGCTTGTGTGTAATTTTTACACGAGCCCCCCTGTGATTCAGTAGGTTCATATCATGCCCAACTTTCCAACTCTCCATCCCTGGTTCACGATTTTTTTCTCCTTGGGTCATGAATAATCATTATTAATTTTTAATAAAACCTACCTGTACGTTCGCGAATCATACCTACTAAAATTAAATACGCAAGGTCATGACTCACAACCAAGCCCCCCTGTGATTTGGTGGCTTCGTATCATGCTCATTTTTCTAACTCTCAATCCCTGGTTCGCGATTATTTTTTTCCTTGGGTCATGAATAAATATTATTAATTTTTAATATCACCTACCCGTACGTTCGCAAATCACACCTACAAAAATGAAATACGCAAGGTCATGACTCACAACCAGTAAAATTTAACATTAGTGCTCGCAACACACAACCCTTAAAATGTATCTCCATTGCTCGCGACATACTACCCTTATAATTTAATATTTGTGCTTGCAACACACAACCCTTAAAATTTAATATCATCGCTTGCAACTACCTACCACTATAGTTGAATTATTTGGGTCAAGAATTTGCCGCCTAGTAGTATCATATGCAAAATATGTATGATATGTATGAGTACTCCTTTCCATACATTTTAATCAGTTGTGTCACACAATCTACTATTTGTAACCATGGTATGCAATGTATGTAAGATATGTACCTTTACCCTAATCACTGTCCCCGAAGATTTACCCGTGTCGTACTAATGTAGGTGTTATTCCACTTGCGTCGAATTAGTGAATGAACTGACACAATGAACAGTAACAATTCTGAACACAATGCCTAAACTTCCTCCATTTTGTCAAGCAATTGCATCAATACAGGATCAATATAGTTGTCATCCTCATTTTCCTCTTCGGCAAGACTACTGGCAACAGTGCCACCATCTTTTGACACATTAGTACTGGTAGGATTGCTTTCTGAGTTGAATCTTTCCAGTATCATTTTCTCCAAATTTTTAACTGTTTCAGGATCTTCTCTTAACGTTTGTACCTTCTTGCACAATTTAGTGATCATTCGCCGTCCTTCTTTGTCCCATCCATCTGCACTTCCACTTTTTGAATCGCAATATTTTTTTCATATATTTTTTTTTTGTGTCCTGTATGTTCCATTAAGTTTCATTTGCTTCTGTTTTTCCCAATTGCTGTACTCGTTGTCAATTATCATTAGGGCAAAAGCCTCATCCGTAACACTAAAGATGGTACTAATAAGATCCTTTGTCTTCCTCAGCTTCAAGTTTGTCTTTCCCGGATTAACGGCAGACAGGATTCTTGTCACAAAATAATAAAATTCTTCATTATCCGCATTTCCGTATCGCCGGTACTCGTTTGCCAGAATTTCCACCGAGTCTGTATTTAGAGCTACAGTACCAGGGAATGATGCCAGCACTTTTGCCATTTCACTATCAGCTGCGGTGATGACAACAAATGGCAGTATGATATCATAGTATGGCGGGGTTAGTCGTTGTACGTCGGTCGTAGGCACATATGGAAGAACGTCCAAAGCATCAGAATTTCTGAACGATTCAACCATTACACCGTCACTTACCAAACCAATTTTTTCTTGCCAATGTTTGATTATTGTGCCTCAATTTTGCCAGGGCTTTTGGTACTGCATTATCAAAATAGTCACAGAATTCCTTAACGGGCATATTTTTTGGAACGGAGATTACACACGCATCGATTCCTTGCACCATTATTTTTTTGGAGAGTGTGTTTGTTGTCAGAAATTTCATGCCACCATACCATTCCTTCTTCACATAGGCTCTCACCTGTCCTTCAATTGTATCTTTACCTGTTTTCAATAGTTTCATAGTACCCGTTTTCATACTATGTATACTTCCATAACTCAACATACTCACTTTATCAACGCTATCGCCGCTCCGCACTGTTTTCAATGGAACCGTGCCGGTAGTTTTTGCAGCATCCTCTTTATAATTCTCTCCCTTCTTACTAGTATCACTCACCATTTTCAGGATATTCTCTATTAGATGTGGGTTCTTATTTGCTAGTTTTGTTAATTTTTCCACCGTTCGGTTCACGTTTTTCTTTTTCTGTTGTCTGCCCTCCGTAGTTTTTTTTTCTTGTCTCTTTCATTTTTTCACTATTATCCTTATTCTTGTTGGAGCTCCCATCATTGTCTTCACTAACCAAACTCGAATCACTGCCAGTGTCACTGTCACTTTCACTGTCGCTGCTGTCCATCATGCTAATGTTTTCAGCTGTTCTTTTTAGTGGTGTCTCTCTTTCCGCCGCAGTGGTGCCTTCTTGTGTTGCTGCAATTGTTGTGTTCTTCTCGGTGGACATGGTGGTAATGCTTATATTTTTGGTATTATCTCTAGTGTCTTCGTCCCTGGCTGCGTTTGCCATACCTGCTATTTTCTTTTCTTGGAGACATGTTATTTTTGGCTTGGGTAGGTTGGACCATTTTTGTTTCGGCATCTTGTATTTATATTTTTTCAATCATCGGTGTTTTTGGCAATTTTGCGAATTTTTATGATGCCTTGTTTTTGCATCGATTGTACGAATTCAGCAATTTGCATTACATTTCTCTTTGTGGAAGCAGGCTTGTGAGCGCGGGCCAACCAAAAAGATCTGTCGGCCTAGCCGCGCCAATTTTCCCCCCTACATTCGCTACTTATTTCACAACAACTAATACTACTAGATTGTACGATACCAATTTATTTTGATGTTCCCCATCCTATCACTCCGCATATTGAAATCTGTATAACCGAAAACAGGCACATTGTATGGAACGGTGTTGGAGATAACAATTCTCTGTTAGGGAAAATCCGCACAACGTCTGTATTTTTGTTTCAGGGTTAAGTTTCTGGAACGGCGTTTCAGATTGAGTTGTCTGGAACGGCAATTCTGACTTCTTCATTTGTAAGGAACGAGGCGCATTGATGAGCCTGTAATGGAAAATAAGCACGATATATGAAACGGCGTTTCAGTGTTAAGTGTCTGGAACGGTGTTGGAGATAACGATTCACTGTTAGGGAAAATCCACAGAACGTCTGTATTGGCGTTTCAGGGTTAAATTTCTGGAGCGGCGTTTCAGATTGAGTTGTCTGGAACGGCAATTCTGACTTCATTTGTAACGAATGTTTTTCACAGTAGTTAATTTTATATTTACGTATTTAACGAGGACAGGATCATGCACGTATTCCTAAGTAGGGGTAAGTTTTGCCATAAAGCTTGTTACTAGTACTATTTCACACGTCCCCACGCACCACAAGGAATGGGATAGTTGTTGTACTCCTCTAAATCTTCCGGTGAATTCCAATGTTTTTTCGTAAAGTTGTAGCCAGTGCACAATGTTTCTCTCCTTTCTATCCTCTTCCTCCCTTTTCTCTTTGTTTGCTAATTGTTTTAGTTTTCTTTTTTTCCTCTTAGACTGTTTTTTCGCTTTGTTCATGAATGAATTCCAATTGTTTTTATTCTTGTTGTTTATCTTCGTTTCTTTGTTTTGTTCCTTTCCGTCCTCGGTTTCTTCGATGTACATTATACTGTTTTTTTCAATGATTGCCTCTTCAGTCATTGTGCGCCACTCGTTTAACCAAAGGGTTGTCAGACAGGGACGGTTACCCGGGTGAAAATGTATGCATTGCTTTATGTGTTTTCTGGCTTCCGGCGTCAGGTTACTCCATTTTTTTGGTGGAACTGTATGACCATTGAGTTCGAGCCTCTCTCGTTCTCCTGATTGTACTGGTCGTCCAATACCCACGTTGTTGTAGCACTGTATGTCCTCCGTTCCTATCAATGCTGGATAACCGCATAAAATGTATGCCATAATGATACCCAAAGCCCACACGTGGTCAACGGCAGCAGTGTCGCCTTCCTCATAGAAAGGAAATATGTCCTCAGTTACCTACTTTAAGCATTGTTCCCAAATTTCTAAAGCTTCTTCTTCATCAAAATGACCTTTTGGGCTGTTGAGTCTTTCTCTCACGCCATCAATCTTGTTGCATCCATTAAGTATTATGAGTACCAAGTTGCCGTTTTCGGCACATAGCGCATCGAACCCAGTTTCAAAATGATATAAGAATGGATTCCGCTCGTCCTTTTTGTCACCGTTATTTAGCTCATTACTTCTTCCACAGTACTCCGCTGAATCCAAAAGAAACCTCTTAGGCTTCAAAACCTTCCTCTTGTACGCTGATTTGGGTGTTGTGTCATCCATTTACCTCTTACTTCTAACAATGTTTGACGTTCGGCAAATACTCCGTTATTTTAGTACAATTACAGTAGTACTTGTTGTAAACTGTTAAGGAATAATCCTTACCGCGCTTTAAGTGATTTAAATTTCATGATCTCGCAAGGATTGACTTATATTGATGTCACCGCGTCTGGTGATTTGACTCCTCCGTAGAACCGTGCAGACGTAGTAGCCTCCGCATTATTTTTTGTTCCTACTAGTATTTCTTAATTTTTGTATGAAGTAACTTAAATAGTGATTGCTAGTCAGTTGTTTAGTGCAACAGTTTGTCATTTGCTGCAGTTTCAGGATGAATATTGCTCATTGTATGGATTGGGTATAGTGTCAAACAATTTTGACAATTCTCAGGCTGATACTTTAGTCTGTAGGAATTTTTTAATAATTTTGGTCACTGGTAATTTTTCCTCCAAATCCAGTACCCAAATGCACTAATTAGGTGGTGACACACAAACCATGACAGATAACTCACTTCTGTTTCTTTTGTGATTCATCTTATCCATAACAGGAACAATATTCATGGTTCAATCACACAAAATATCTCATTTTGGAATTTTTAATTGCAAATTAGTGTTTATTTTTCCTCCAAATCCAGTAACCAAATGCACTAATTAGGTGGTGACACAAAGTATATAACTCACTTCTGTTTCCTTCATAATTCATCTTATCCATAACAGGAACAATATTCATTGTTCAATGACACAAAATATCTGTTTTTGGAATTTTTAATTGCAAATTAGTGTTTATTTTTCCTCCAAATCCAGTACCCAAATGCACTAATTAGGTGGTGACACACAAACCACGACAGATAACTCACTTCTGTTTCTTTAATGAATCATCTTATCCATAACAGGAACAATATTCATGGTTCAATGACACAAAATATCTGTTTTTGGAATTTTGAATTGCAAATTAGTGTGTATTTTTCATACAAATCCAGCAACCAAATGCACTAATTAGGTGGTGACAGCACACAAACCATGACAGATAACTCACTTCTGTTTCTTTTGTGATTCATCTTATCCATAACAGGAACAATATTCATGGTTCAATCACACTAAATGTCAGATTCTCTATTTTCTAATTGAAAATTATTGTGTATTTTTCCTCTAAATCCAGTACCCAAATGCACTAATTAGGTGGTGACACACAATCCACGACAGATAACTCACTTCTGTTTCTTTCATGATTCATCTTATCCATAACAGGAACAATATTCATTGTTCAATGACACAAAATATCCGTTTTTGGAATTTTTAATTGCAAATTAATGTGTATTTTTCCTCCAAATCCACCCAAATGCACTAATTAGGTGGTGACACACAATCCACGACAGATAGCTCACTTCTGTTTCTTTAATGATTCATCTTATCCATAACAGGAACAATATTCATGGTTCAATCACACCAAATATCTGTTTTTGGAATTTTTAATTGCAAATTAGTGTTTATTTTTCCTCCAAATCCAGTACCCAAATGCACTAGTAATTAGGTGGTGACACACAAACTATCACATATAACTCACTTCTGTTTCTTTAATGATTCATCTTATCCATAACAGGAACAATATTCATGGTTCAATGACACAAAATATCTGTTTTTGGAATTTTTAATTGCAAATTAGTGTTTATTTTTCCTCCAAATCCAGTAACCAAATGCACTAATTAGGTGGTGACACACAATCCACGACAGATAACTCACTTCTGTTTCTTTCATGATTCATTTTATCCATAACAGGAACAATATTCATTGTTGAATCACACAAAATATCTGATTTTGGAATTTTTAATTGCAAATTAATGTGCAAACTGTATAATTTTTCACCTGATACTTTAGACAGTTTTAATTTTGAAATACTTATTGTCCCTGATGAATTTTGAAGTACCTATTGTGCCTTGATATAATCCAATTACCAAAATTGTGAGGACTAATCAGTGTTTAAGTGCAACTGTGTGCCAGGTACAGTGAATTCATCAGGCTCCCACGTTGGACAAATTCAGAAGCTGTTTTCTTTGGCTCATCTTGAAACCGACGAGCCACAGCATACATTCCGTTTGTATCAATTGGATAGCCACCAATACTACTGAATGGCTGCTTCAAATTCTGTACAGTTAAAAAGCATAGCAGATGGCACGGTATGAGCTTTGGATTGTTATTCAAATCAAAGTCCAATTTCATCAAACACCAATCCATCCATACAGAGTTGAGCAGAGAACTGTCCGATCTATATGAAGGATGCGAGCGAAATATAAAATTAGAACCACAAGCAACATCAAAACGATTGTGCTCTGCGTCTGTAACTCCACAAATGTGCAAAGGATTCTCCAATAAAGGTAGCACAGAATCACAAACAAAGTCAAGTATGTCAGAAGGAAAAAATGGTTTGGTTTTGTTCGTAGAACGAAGCCACTTCATTGTTGATCCCCCATTCTCGGTTCTCATTATTTGAAAATGAGAACCGCCACCATCAGGGCGTTCAATTGGAGGAGGATCAGGCGGATGCAAGTTGAAGTGATATGTTGCCTGGCTTAGCATCATTTTCTCAGACTTTCGCTTCGCCGTTTGACCGATTAGTGATGCAGCATTACCTTGCGTGTTCTTGGAAGGAGCTTTAATCTCAGTTTTATGGTGAGACTCATTAGGAGCACTATCCCAGCCTGCGGGGCTCCCCCATAAAGAGATATAATCTGGTAGGTGAAAGTACAGGTGATTCTTGATTAGTTTTGATCTCATCCCTTTCCTGTGACATGTTGAGTTTATACAATTGATAAAGTGAACGATTGTTTTTGGGAGATTCTTTAAGGAACCATATTTCATTCGACCGTGTTTAAGAAATTCTTCCATTGATAGAATTAGCTGAATTACCTCTATCTGTTTCTTTACAAAACGATGGTCACCAATAATGTCAGATCCATGTTTGGAAACCATAGCGATCAGAAGAGAAATAAGCATTCCAGAGAAATCATGCCCTTCTTTCTTCGTAGTTGATAAAAGCTGAGTCCCAAATTTGGTGCGAGGAAAATCTCTATCAGACTGGCGTGATAACAAACCACCGTACCGTTGTGCTAAATGGCCAATACTGTTAGCAACAGCCACGCCGTGCTTCAAATTGGGGGCATAAACACATGGAACACTTCCGCGGAGCAACAATTCAATTGACTCGATGGCCCGTTTGGCAGTACCAAGCTGGTGCATGTGCAAACATTCACCGGGAGTTGCAAAATGAATGTTGTTCTGATTAGTACCAAAGCATAAATCATGAAATACATTCCTGATGTTATGATGAGAGTTGTTTTTGAAGTTCTTATTGATATCGTTTAGATCTGTGCTGGGAAAACAATGAAAATCAACAGGTGACCACTTCTTTGTTGCAGGTTGAACAGAAGGAATGTTTATGTTCAGAGAATAACAGTTGCAGTGACGGCACATCCGCATGACACCCTTATTGAAGGAGCCGTATTTTCCACACAATTTATCATGAAGTTATGTGTCGCCAATAACATAGGCAATGGCAAATTTCATTTTTACCTTCCACTATTGATTTGCGTACGGAAGAAATTCCATTTGATACCACCGTCTTTGTTACACGCGGCTTTGAAGGAACGAAACGCTACTTCCAAACCATTGTGAAGATTCTGAATTTTTTCCTTTGAAGTGGCAGGACGAGAGTGTCTGGTTGACTCCCATTCGGGGTCGGGATGGAAGTAAATAGTTGTCCATGCTTCAGGTCGAGAACGAGTCTCCACATTAAAGATACCGAGTGTCATGTTCAATGGTGTTAACGTAAGTCGTCCGTGCGCATCCAAAGATATGCCGTCCATGTAAAATATAATAGGAACAAGAATTTCTTGCGAATTGGGATTGCAAATTTCTTTCCAAGAAGATTTCCACCACGAGCCGTGATGCAATTCTGAGATTACAGAATGAGGATTCAACTCAGGATTATTGTCGGGAGATAGAGGGGTGGAATAGTTGGGAAATGAGAGGTTTTCTTCTATCATTAGCTGCTGGTCAGAAAGAAGAGAATAAATGGCATCCTTAAAAGAACGGACATACACCTGAGTGGGTTTATTATCAGGTAACCAATTCAGTATATGAGGATGAAATTTCATATCGGAGAGACCCAGATTGGATTGGAGATTGTCAAAAATTGCTTTCCAAGATCTAATTTTGGCATCGCAAAAATCAAAACCCGGTCTCATTTGACTTTTCTTTGCCCACTGGAAAATGGATTTGAATGTGTTCAGTGGCAATTTATGTCTGGCCATTAAATTCATGAGTTCCAATTCAGCAAGAAGATGAGGGGGCGGCGGTAGTTTTGTGTGGCTTTGAAATGCATCCTCTCTTTCGTTCAAATTAATGCTTTCATGAAAAGATGGTGGTGGAGGGGCTGGCTGAGCAGTAGCGACGTTAACATCAGAACCATTAGTGTGATCTTCTTCGTTGTCTCCACAATCAATGTTGTTAATAGAATTGTTGTCGTTATTTTCATTTACGTCATCGTCATTGTCATCCTCGTCATCGGAATTGGCGATATCATTATTCAGCAGGAATGCATCTTCATCTTGAACAGCAGAAACAACCAGATAAGATTCAATGGCGTTCCAATCCATTGGCGGTAAAAAGACATCATGTACAATCTGTTGGTTTAGAACAGAATGAAGACCCGTCGCTGATTGACTTGTGACGGTGTGGTGCTGGGAGAGATGGGAAGGGGGAACAGATGGACCGTTTTGTGTCATAGTCATCCCAAAATCTGAAGGAGAATGTTGAACAGACGGCAAGGTAGGCTGCACTTTGATAGAGGTGGAGAGGTTATAGATCTTTCGTTTAATTAGACCCTGACTATGGTTAAAATGATGGCACTCATCAAGACAATAAAGATGTCTTCTTAGGCCAACAGAGACGTATTTCAAAGTACCCTGCTTGTTTGCCGTGGATTTATATCCTAAAAACTTGGATTTTTTGCCATTCAGCGCGCAACAACGGCAGTAGAATAGAAGAGGGGTTTTGATAACAGGAGGCATGATGTTGCGGAGTTGTTTGAAGGAAAATATCAGTAGAATGGGTCGAAACGAAGGAGGTCAGAAATATGAATCGTTGAAAGGAAAAAATTACATGTGTTACTTTGTGTGTGATGTGTTTTCTTGTACGGTAGATTTCCTTACTACCATACTTCGATTGCAAAAATGGTCCGTAAAGTAAATGCATTACTACTTAGTGATGATTGCAACATTCCTCGTACAATATGTTTAGTAGTGAACAGTACGTACAATCAACTCATTAAGAGGGTTAATGCACAGCGCCGGACGGGTCAATCATATCAGTTCTTCCAAACATTCGTTGGCAGGCGCGTCAGTTCTTCCATAAGGTGCACGGAAATGTGAATCGTAATGGAAATTGTGGACAATTGCGTTGTTGATTATCGAAATAGAAATCGTGGACAATTGTGTTGTTGATTACCATCGTGTTGATTCCGACTTTCATGTACCCGTAAAACCAACTAGTACGCTATTTTGCATGAGTTATTACTAGTAGATACTAGTAGTACATTATTTTCACTAGTACTTAATCGAAATGGAAATCGTGGACAATTGCGTTGTTGATTATCGAAATGGAAATCGTGGACAATTGTTTTGTTGATTGCGATCGAGTTGATTCCGACTTTCATGTACCGGTAAAACAAACTACGCTATTTTGCATGAGTTATTACTAGTAGATACTAGTAATACATTATTTTCACTAGTACTTCATCATTATAATTCATTATTTCATTTTCTTTCCGACGAGGAAAACAAATACCAACGTGTTAGGTGTTACTACTAACTAATCTTCGAATAGATAATCTACTCTACTGATACTACTAATACTAATCTTCCAATCGACAGTCGAACCAACCATGGAGGGAATTTACAAAATACAAAAGGTGGTTCAGGAACACCCAGCCGATCTCAAACAAGAAGTCCGGAAAATGATTGTTTATCACAAGAAAGAGACTGCTCGACTCCAATAAATGATGCATAAGATTCGTGCAGGAAAAAGCAATCATCCAAATGTTAAAAATGAAAGCGTCGATCCTACTAGCAATCATCAAGTCGTTCCGAATGTAACCAGCAGCATCAATCCACCAAGCGGGTTATTTAAGAGCGAACCAGATTTGGGTGGCGATTCTGACAGTGTAGCTTCTGAAAATACAGCGGATCTTCCTGCATTTAAACAGGAACCAAACCCTTGAGTGCAATAGCCCGCCTGGGGTGGATTCGACTTGGAGTTGGAGTTGGGATTTGAGTTGGAGTTGGAAAATTTGGGTTGGAGCCCATTATACCGGTATGGTGGCAACATGTTGAGAAAATGAAATAAGTCATTCGTGCACAAGTTGTACACAAAATAGTGCTTGTCATGAAACAAATATGATATCCATAACCCTAAAATAGTTATTTTATTTGAGGAGTGACGAGATATTGTCTCGAAAATAAAGGTGTGCAACGCGCGAGGTTTTTTAGTAGACACGCGACCTAAAAAGATAGGAAATTTAAAAAATAGGGTCGAGAATTGTAAAAATAGCGCGCGATAGCCCGCGGGGGGTAGAGAAACAGTTCTCGGACGTATGATGGAATTGAATCATGAATCATGGAATTGAATCATAGACTAAGATTTTTTAGTCAACACGCGAGCTCAGGAAGCAGGGAATTTTGAAAATAAGGTAGGGAGTCTTGAACGTATTGCGTGATAGCCTGCAGGGGGTAGAGAAAGAGTTCTTGGATGTAGGACTTGATTGAAAATTGAATCAGAGAATTGAATCATAGACTTTTATCATGGAATTGAGTCAAAGAATTAAATCATGGAATTGAATCAATAAATTGAATCATAGAATTGAATCACAGACTTCAATCATAGAATTGAAGCATATACTTAAAGTACTGCATTGAAGCATAGAGTTTAATCTTAGACTTGAGTCATAGTCTTGAATCATAGATTTGAATCATAGAATTGAATCATAGAATTGAATCATAGTATTGAATGTTAGAGTTGAATCATACAATTGAATCACAGAATTGAATCTCTGGCATGTTGAATCATAGAACTGTATCTTAATTTTGAATCACAGACTAGAATCATTTATTCAATTCATAGTTTTGAATCATAGGATAGAATAATACAATGGAATCATAGGATTGAATTATAGGAATGAATCATAGACTAGAATTTTAGAATTGGATCACAGATCATAGAATTAAATCTTAGACTTGAATCATAGAATTGAAACATGGATAAGAATCTTAGACTTGAATTATAGACTTTAATCATTGATTAGACTCATTGATTTCAATTGCAGAATTGAATTATAGAATTGAATCATTGACTTGAATCATTGACTAGAATCATTGATTTGATTCATAGATTTCAATTGTAGAATTGAATCATTGAATTGAATCATAGAATGGGATCATACAATAGAATCATACAATACTACAAATATGTAAGAAAGCTACGTACACAACAACTCCACAGGGCCCCTGCAAAGCACTAATTTTTTTCTTTCTATATTTACTGCGTTAGATCTCACACGTTAAGTATCGATTTTTTAAATTCGAACACACACACACACACACACAGCAAAAAGTAATTTTGTTTCTACCGTACGAACTGCACCGAACTGTACGTCGACAAAAAAAATTCTCTCTCTCTCACACACAGCACACACACACACACACACACACACACACAAATCAAAAAGTGAATTTACAGTGTGATTTTGCAGGAATTTTACAGTGTGATTGAACAGTGTGATTTGTTTTCTTTTTGCGAGGCAAAAAATACTGTTTCCCTTCATAATCTAACCGAACTTACATTGAGCAGAGCTGCTTTACCGTACTTGTACGATTGGCACTCTGTCCGAGAACATTGAATCCCACTGAACTGATCAGCAATGATCACTAGGCAGGGAATTCAGGCTTGAGGTATTTTAGTCCAAAATAACTGCCTTGGCTGAAAAAAGACAATAGAGAGCTTCGGACAAGAGAGGGATGGCTGGATAGATAGTGTTGTTTGGGTGCACACAAACATATACGTCTTGAAAGCAACAAATCTGCATCCATTGCGTATTTATATCAACAGGATCAAGATCCAGTTTTTCGTGATATAGGAGTAAGATCTCTTCAAATCTACAGCAGCAGCAACTGACGGCGAGGGTGGAAGGAATCAAAGGCAACGGTGGAAGGAATCAAAAACAAGAACAACGTGAGATAGAGAACAAACAATGCGTCCGTGATCATGCTCTGCCAACCAAATTACAGATGATGTATTTTCTAACTCTGCTGTCTTCTCTTCTTAATATTTCAGGAACCTTAACGAATCGAAAGCTAGAACAACGTGAGATAGAAAAACAATGCGTCTGTGATCATGCTCTGCCAACCAAATTACAGATGATGTATTTCCTAACTTTGGATTTTCATCTTTCATATTTCAGGAACCACAACGTATCACAGCAGCGAACAGCGAGTGGCAACAGCAAGTGGCGACAACGAGTGGCAACAGCGACAGCAACAGCAACAGCAACAGCAACAGCGAGTGGCAATAGCAACAGTGAGTGGCGACAGCAACAACAACAGCAAGTGGCAACAGCAACGTCGTCGACAGCGAGCAAGCAGATTGTCAGAACAACGATTGCCGGTTAGTGGCATGTAGATTATATTATTCTGTTGTTATTATTTACTCTACTACATCAATAGATACTCACCCATTTTGTTCAATTATTATATATTGTTATACATCCGCAACAGCGTTGGCAAGAACAACGTCAAAAGCAACAGCAACAGCTACAGGCGGTAGGAGAAAGCGCCAGCAACAAGCAACAACAATCAAATCACAAACATCAACGACGTCTGCAGCAACAACATCATCGGCAACAACGTCAACGGCAACAACGTCTCTGATCCGGTTGACACGGCAACAGTGAGGAGAGCAGTCTGCCATAGCGAGAGCAAGAACAGCAGGAGCAATCCGCCACAGCGAGAGCAACGGCAATCATCGTTGGCACCACGGATTTGTCGACACCGTCGGCAACAACGTCGTTGGCAACAACATCTCTGACCGGTTGAAGCGGCAACAGTGAGAGCAGTCCGCCACAGCGAGAGCAACAGCAGGAGCAATCCGCCACAGCGAGAGCAACGGCAATCATTGTTGGCACCACAGATTTGTCGACACGGCAACAGTGGGAGCAATCTGCCGCAGCAAGAGCAATGTCAATCATTGGCACCACGGAATCCGCCACATCTACTACTCGGTTCCTTGTTGAGGGAGTGAGAACAACAGCAGGAAGAGCCAGACAGTTAGATACATTTCCTCCTCCAACAACAACGGCAATTAGACTTCACCAAAAACAACACAGGCGCTCATCATCCACGAACAACTGGCGATTTGTCTTGTCCTCCAACAAAAACGGCGTTTTATCCCTCTCAACAACAATGGGGATTGTTGTGTGAGCCTTTTGTTGAGCACATTCCCCCCAATCTCCCTCTGATCTACATCTACTACCCCGATTGGTCCTCCGGCAATTGGTTCCTCCCTTTCTGAATTCTTCTTCCGATATTTGCCAGTTTTTGGTTATTTCTTAGCAACCCCAACAGCCGTATCTCCGCAGACCCTCGGAAACCGCAATGGCAATTGTCTCCTCCTCCACCGGCGCTCCGATATTCACCCGTCGGCTCTCTCTAAGAAGCAACTGCAAATAGTTCAGCAACAATCTATTCACAACAGCAACAGTGAGCTTGAGCAACAACGAAAGCAACAACAGCAACCGGCAACGATCGAACCGCAAAGCGAGAGTAACAGAACGGCAGAAAATCAACGTACAACAACGGCAACTGATGCAATGGGATTGAAAACAACAACAAAGCAAATTGCAGAAAGAGGAAAAGAACAAAAAGCAATGAGACAACAGAAAGGTACAAGTAGACAGAAAATGACTTCAAATTTTCTCAAAAACGCAGCACCATCGACAACAATCCACCAAACTTACAACCACTTGTCGGAGATAAAACCCAAAAAGGCTCGTAAAAATAGAAAGGCAAATCTCAAACATCTCGACCAAACAGCATTGAAAACAGTACACAAAAATGGCTTTAAAGGTCAATTCATGGAAACAAGTTGGGGTTCTTGGAAAACAGTCGGAGAAAAGGAATATCCATCGGCAGGGGCTGTGTCTATTGACAGTTTCAAGTCATTGGATAGTACCGACGAGAAGTTTGTTTTAGCGTTCGCCAAATCAGAACCATCATTGCAAATCTTTGCAAAAGCTTCCAGACAATTTGCAAAACAACGCTTGGGTACAAAAAAATATATAGAAAATACAAGAAGGTTCGCTGGGGAAATTGTTGAAGCTAAACCCAAAATAGGACGAGGATCCAAATGTGACAGTGTCAACAATGGATATGCTATTGTTGGGATGAGACCAAATCAATTGAATTTGGGAAATGGTGTGTATGTTTTCAAAAACAATGTGGACCTGACAACAAAAGACAACCTTGAAGAGACAGCCCTACACATTGTGAAGGAAATGCAGCTTTGTTTAACTCCAATGGCAAAATTGATCAACCTTGAAACGACTGTGATGAATGAGGTTGTTAGTCGTACAACACTGAATGCAATCGGTCATCACGCAACAGCCTTTTCTATTGGAAAGGATTATCACTCAAAATGCCATATCGATGCCAATATGTTCTACACGAGGCTGACGGTTATTGCTCCAAAACATGTAACTGATGACGAGGTGATTTATTACTTTGTGTTCCCAACGTATAAAGTGAAAGTTCCATTGAGGTCAGGTGATACCCTATTGTTCAATCCATTTGTATTACATAGCTGTTCGAATCCGAAATACAAAGGCTGTTATATTATGAGCGCCTATGTATTGACAAAAACTGTGCTAACAGCTAATCCTCTATAATAATATTAAACAATAATTTAAAGTTAGACGTTCCATTCACTTCTTTTGTTTTCCTGCACCATTGTGCAATCATTATGGGTAGCAATCAATCAAAACGTAGGAGAAATATGTTACGATCGATATGCACAAGCATTCGATTCAGTAATACTAAGTTATTATTGATATTGTACTAGGTAAACAATTCAGTATTGGATGTGTCAGAGAGGACCTCACTATTGTCATCATTGTTTGATGTCATTGAACTATCATCACCTGAGTTAGTAGCATCATCATTATTGTCGCTGTCCTGTTCAACAATAGTGCATTGGGAGTAGAGTGCCTCTTCATTAGGCAAAGATGACGTTGTCTTGTGGAATTCATCCAGCCAAGCCCTTCGATTTGACACAACTAGATATGAGTTTGATTGCAAGGTACCAATTGCATCAAATTCTGGGACAACTGCTACATCGGAAACTATGCTGTCAACATGAAATAAGAACAGGGAATTTTTGTCTACTTCACCTCTGGTTACAAACAACGAAGCTGTTGGTGTTGGAGTGGATTTAAACTTGGTCACTACTGCATAAATGCCTTCGTCGGCAATTTGGTACTCAGAAACAAATGAGTAAGGCTGCTTCAGATTGTAGAGTTTGACAAAACACATAATATGGCAGGGTATTTCACATGCGTCGACATCGAACAAGACCCAATCATACCAGACAGAGTTGAGTTGGCCACCATCGGAACGATGTGAAGGGTGGCTCAGAAACAAGTAATTTTGCGGTGTGCATTGGTCAAACCTGTTATGTTCAGTAAATCCATTGACAAAGGTAGAGTCCTGCAAAAGTGGAAGCACATTCTGACATACAAAAGACAACACAATGCGAGAAATATAGGGTTTTGTTTTGTTCAATGACCTAACCCATCTCATAGTACTTGCCCCATTGTTGTTAATGAACACGTGAAATTTTGACCCTGAAACTTCAGGAGGGATTCGATTACCAGAAACATCTTCTGTCGTCACTAAATTAAACTTTGAAGTAGCTACTCATAGCAGCATTTTTTCTTCCTGTCGCTTTGCCGTTTACATTATCAATGTGGAAGCATTCTGTTGAGTGTTCTTTGACGGTGCTTTGATTTCAGTTTTGTGGTGTGATTCCCAATAAGAAGAATCCCATCCGCATGGAAGTCCCCAAAGCTTTATGTACTCAACAAGGTGAAAGAATAGATGGTTTTTGATCAGTTTCGTACCCATTTCCCTCTCTGAGGCAGGTGGAATTAATACAATTGATAAAATGGATTATCATCTTGGGGAGATTTTCCAATCCAGAAATGGGTATATTCCCATGCTTCAAGAATTCTTCCATGGAGAGGATCAGTTGAATTACCTCTACTTGTTTCTGAATAAATGTCGCGTCCTGGATGATGTTTATTGCCACATCGGAACAAAGGGTGATCAGAATGGAAATGAGCATTCCGGAATAATCATTACCCTCCTTTTTGGTAATGGAGAGAAGCTGACTGGAAAACTTGGTTCTAGGGAAATCTCTGTCCAATTGCCTTGACAAAAGACTGCCGTATAACTGCGCGAGTGAACCAATAGTAGCTGATGTGCCATTCGTGTTTAAATCAGGGGCATACCAACACTTAGGACTACCTTTTAACAATGAATCGAGTGATTCTACTGCCCGACGTGCTACACCCAGTTGATGCATATGCAAACACTCACCAGGAGTAGCAAAGTGAATGTTGTTGACATTACTACCAAAATTGAGGCTGTGAAAAGCATTTTTATGGAATGGTGGGAAATGCTTTTGAAGCACTCCTTGTATTCCCTTGCAGAAATGTTTGGGGGGGGTTCAAAATCTTCTGGAACCCAGAGCCAAGTCTGTTCCTCCACTTGGGCTTTTGGTTTATGGATGACACGTGTAGGACATGTACAGTGTCGGCACAATTTCTTCACCTTTTCCGTGTAGGATTCATACTTTCCACATAGTTTGTCGTGAAGTTCTGTATCACCAACAACATATGCAATCGCAAATTTCATTTTCACTTTGAACACTTTTCCTGCATACAGAAGATAATCCCACTCCAACCCGCCATGCATTTCACATACTTGCTTGAAAGATTGCAAAGCCGATGCCAGCGCGGTGTGTAGATTTTGAATATTATCTCTCGCCGTGGTTTTTTCGTGTGTCGTATGCTCTCAATTTCAGTGTCGGGATGAAAATAAATTGTGGTCCAAGCCTTAGGTTGTTTTCTTGCTTCAACATTGAAAGTACCAAGAGTCATGTTGAGAGGAGTGAGTGACAGACGGCCATGTGCATCCAAGCTGATTCCATCCATGTAGAAAATGATCGGAACAAGGATTTCCTCATTTTCATTGCAGATCTGCTTCCACGATTCCGTCCATCAAGACCCATGGTGTAGTTCTGTTATGTATGATTCGTTGGTGATTGGTGGGTTGTTTTCGGGTGAAAGAGGAGTCTTGACATTGGGAAAAGACAAAAAAATTCTTGCATCAATTCCTTATTGGTCAGAAGGGAATGAAGTGCGTCTGGGAAGGATCAAACAAATATTTGGGTGGGTAAATTGCCAGGTAACCACTTAATTATGTGTGGCTCGAACTTGGTCTTTCAAATACCCAAATTGGACTTGATTTCACTAAATATGGCTTCTCGATGGCGGGGGAAGGTAGAGCTAAAGTCAACACCATGAATATTTTGACATTTGTTTGCCCATTGAAAAATAGATTTGAACGTGTTTAGAGGTAACTTGTGTTTTGTCATTAGATTCATGAGCTTTATTTCAGCAATGAGCCTATTGGTAGGTGAAAAAGAAACACGGGATCGGATCAATTGCTCTCTTTCATTGATGTTTGGTTGGGATGTGGTGGGTTCTGCAGCATCCATACCATTATGGTTCTGAATAGGAAGGCAAATTTCTTCATGAATAACCATGGCATCGTTGTTGCTGTTGTCTTCTGAAGGAAACAACTGTGATTCCATTACATTTCTATCAATTGGTGGAACAAATAAACTGTGTACTACCTAACTGTTTAGAACTGAGTTGAACGTTTCGTTAGAGGATGCCTTGTTAGTGTGAGCGACAGCAACAGCGGCGGAGGGAACAATTGGACCATTCTCGGTCAATGTCAGGCCATATTGTGAAGGGGAATGGCAAACTGTACTAGTGGTTTCTTCTTTGGCAGATGACAAAAATTCCATTAGGTTACGGTTTAAATAGAAATCACAGCAAAAAGCTATTGAATCAAGGTGACGTGAAAGGCCTCGGGATACATATCGGTATGATTTGTGTGAAGAGGAATCTTGTCTGCTTCCGATGAATGTCTTCGACTTGCCCTTATAGGACATGCAGCTACGACAAATAAATGATTTGGGAATTTTGTTATAACAACCACTCTTGAAGTGATGGCGATTTTTACTAGGTTGTGACATGTTCTTCTAATGGAAGAAGGGAGGGGGAGAAATGGTTTCGATGGGGGTGTTCAATGAACATGATGAAAATGAGCATGGTGCTATCGGATCGAGCATGAAAAGGCATGATGGTATGAAAAAAGACACGACGTGACATAGAAGCAACGCGGAAACATAGCAAACAAACACTTCTGAAAATAATTTTATTTCATATTTTGGGTTAAGGTTAGGAAGTTTGGCACCAAGATTTCAAATTTAAACATGATTCAAACACAAAAGCCTGAAAAGCCGTTCCGGTTAGAGAATTCTGAAACGCCGTTCCGTGATTGTTGACATGAATTGTACAAAAAAATGTTTCACCACCCCAACAGAAGTTGTTACTATCATACCTACATTACTACTACTACTACTACTACTACTATCACACCCGGACACATATCTACCGGTACAAAAAGACCAGTTTTTGAAATGCAGTTCCAAAAAAAGGAAAAAAGGATAATGGAGGTGAAATCGTGTAGGAAGGTAGTGCTATAGATTTCTACGTAAATTCGTTAAAACAAGCATGATGCTATCGGAGCAAGCATGAAAAGGCACGATGGCATGAAAGAAGACACAACGTGACATACCGTAGAAACAACACGGGAACATAGCAAACAAACACTTCTAAAATTAATGTTATTTCATATCTTGGGTTAAGCTTAGAAAGTTTGGTAGCAAGAAATAGATTTTTTAAATCAATTTAGTCAAAATTGAGAGATCAATGGACATTTTGAGTCATCGGGGAGACTTTTGGTCGCAACCTGAGGGGGGTCGAAACTCTTCACCACAAAAATTGTGAATTAAAAAAATGCCCTTGCGCATAACAAAGGCAGGGGTCAATTTTCAGAAAATAGGGCTTGCAAGGGGTCGCGTTGGGTCGCGTGACAGTTATCGGACGCGGGGAAAGTTCTTCTAGTTGGGCTTGCTCAATGTAGACTTCCTGACTGCTACAGATTGTCGTTGGGTTGTTGTTGCTGCTGTTGCGTCCATCGATCACCGATTCCGACAAGCTGGAGCAGAAGACCAAGGAGTCCAGGAGCAGTCTTGCTCTTCTGGGGTGGAATATTTTGAACACTCATTGCTGAAAGAACCTATTCCCATGGTTAAAAGAAAAACAAAGAAGCGGCACTGTGAGATAGGAATAAACAAATGACAACACGGCGACGACGACAACAATGAATCAAACCACAGCAACCTTAACAGCTTCCCCCCAAGCAAACAAAGGACCGGCAATGACTTACAGAGATAATATGATGGGTTCTTTCTCGTTGTTGTATTAGGACAGGAAGCAGCGAAAAGGGTCCATTACCATGGTCGGGGAGCAATTTGCTTTTGTAAGTGGTTGATTTCAAAATTATGAATTCCAACCGGGAAAAAGCAAGCAAAAGATTAAAAATCAAGGATGTAGTAGAGATTCTACTAGATTCTACACAGGTTTCAAGGAATCAGTTAAATTCCACACTGCTGCTACTGCTGCTGCTGCTAATCCCGCACGTTTGTTCCCTCTTTACGCTTGAGTATACCTAAGAAAAACACGTCCAATGTTGTGTTGAAAAAATTATTACTTAACGAGTGAGTGTACCGCCAAAATGGTACCACTGATCGGTACCGTACCTTTTGTACTCGTTCCTACAAGTACTCCTCAGTACCACCAATTGGTACTGTACCAGTTTAGCCTTGTCCCCCCCCCCTGTAGCAGCATCGAAATGCTACTACTCGCCCTGTAGCAGCATCGAAACGCTAAGCAAGGACCTCCTCCTCAATTGTGCTCGTCCTTCCGAAGCCATAGAGATTACCATGTCAACACCTCTTTCCTCCTTTTGCTCCTCCTTGTAGTATCATTGGGAGGAGGGGTGTTACTTGGTCCCACTCTAGCTGCTTGTTTCCTCGGCCTGGGGGGCCTCGGATAACAAGGAGCTAGAGTGGTACCAAGTAACATCCCTCCTCCCAATGATACTACTCGGATTCGATTTGTTGGTTGGCACGTGTCATCCCCTCTCTAAAGAAAAACTCTCTTAAGAAAAATCTGAGGCATGCACGGAGGATTTTACTTGAGAGTTTTTCTTTAGAGAGGGGATGACAGGTGCCAACCAAAACAGGAGGACGGGGTGTTACCCAGGAGTCAAAATGTTAGAGGGGTGGGACACAATGAGTTTCCACTGAGACCATGATAGGAGGATTTTGGAAAAAACTTCCCCAGCCAATTTTTTTCATCACCATTTTTACTGCATTTTACTAGTAAAAGTGACTGTGAAACACCTGATTCCCAAAGGTACTTCCAATCACTTTCTGACCTTAATATTACACACACACCTTCCTTATACTCTTGAGTGTTGCGTAGTAAGTGACATTTGGCTGTATTGCTCATCTGCGGTCTGGAATTGGCGTTCTTGACAAGCACATGTGGGGTGACCACCAAAAAATGGTTCAACTGTCTGTCCATCATCTGTTTTTGCTGGTCAGTCCCACAAACGGTCTGTTCATCATCCGTTTTCTCTGGTCAGTCCCACCAAAAATGATTCCAAACCCACAAACAGTCTATCCGTCATCCGTTTTCGCTGGGCAGTCCCACCAAAAATGATTCCAAACCCACAAAGAGTCTGTCCATTGTCCATTTTTGCTGGTCAGTCCCACCAAAAATGATTCCAAACCCACAAAAAGTCTGTCCGTCATCTGTTTTTGCTGCTTTTTTCTCACAATATCTTGTGCTGTCTCTCTCTTTAATAAATACAATCCTGTGCATAATCAGCCCAAACAAGCTGAATATTCAGCTTCCTCAGAAAAAAATGGTCTAGAATGAACCCTGTAACTAATTTTAATATTGCTTTTTGATGGAGTTGCTATCATTTGAAAGTGCAGTAGTTTTACTAGCATTATGGAGTAAAAACAGACTTTTAAAAATTTAGCTTGGGAAGTTTTTAACAAAATCCTCCTATCATGGTTTCAAGGACCCCCATTTTTTCCAGTTTTTCTTCTCGTCGTGTCGCACCCCTCTAAATTATGACTCCTGGTGTTACATACTATATGTAATCACCCCTCCTCCATTTTGGTTGGCAAGACTCATCCCTCTCTAAAGAAAAATTCGAGGCGCGCACCGAGAATTTTTCTTTAGAGAGGGATGAGTCTTGCCAACCAAATCGACTCCGAGTAGTATCTGGGGAGGAGGAGGAGTTTTCTTTAGGGGGCTCCCTTTTTCCGAGGGCGCAGCCCGAGGAAGAAGGGAGCACCCTAAAGAAAACTCCTCCTCCTCCCCAGATACTACTCGGAGGAGAGCAAGGAGGAGGGGTGATTAGGTATGTAATACCATGGTCGCAAGGGAGAGCACAAAGGGAAGAGGAGGAGGTTCTTGCTAGGGACCAATGCTTACTGTTTGTTGCTGTTGCTTGTTGGGGGGGGCTGCTTCCTATAAGTAATTTTTTGTACTCCGTGTTGACAATTCAAAAAGTAATTTTGGCTTTTTTTTACACACAAATCCGTGCTTTAAGCAAGTCACTCCTACTCTGCGCTCAGTCCACCATGTTGTATGTGTCAAAGATTACTAAAGTATTTTTTTGAGATTTGCACACACAACTCCGTGTGTTGAACCCCCTTGCATACAGTACACCATGTTGTATCTGTAAAAAATTACTAAAGTAATCTTTGGAGATTTACACACGCAACTCCGTGTGTTGAGCAAAACTCCCTATATATTCCAGCCGTTCTCACCGGTCATAATTATTTTTAAGCAATTTACCATAAGCAGCTCAGTGTTTTTAAGCCTTTCTCAAAAACCAACCCCGGGTGTTGCGTTATATATAAGGCAAAGAGGGAACAAATGCACAGGATTTGCAGCTGCAGCAGCAGCAGCAGCATGAGTGATTTCATTTTGTTTCCTTCTCATTTTGTGTACAATCATGTAGAATCTCTACTACAAACTTTAATTATTGCTGTTTTTCCATCGTGGTAATTCATAGTTTCATAATCGACCACTTTGCAACAGCAAATCCTAACTTCCCTCTCCCCCGGCCATGGGAATAGACCCTTTACACTGCTGCTTCCTTTCCTTTTACAACAACAACAAACCCATTATACTATCACACTGTAAGCCGTTGCCGCCGGTCCGTTGTTTGCTTGGGGGGGAAGATGTTCAGGCTGTTTTCATTTGATTCGGCGGCGGCGTCATCGATGTCATGTTGTATTCATTCCCATCTCTCATGACGCTGCTTCCTTTTCCTTTGTTTGACCATGGGAATAGTTCTTTCCAGCAACCACCATCATGGTTCGAACCATTCCACGCCGGAATAGTACCAAGGTTGCTCCTGCTCCGCAGACTCGGTCTAGTAGTGCTCCAGGTAAAGATCTTTCTTCTCGGACTCGGTCATCTACTACCAATGCAATAGCAACAACAACAACCCATCGTTGGTCTGTAGCAGCCACGAGTTCTTCATTGACCAACCCCTACAAGAAGAAGTACTCCCCTCGTCCCTCCGCCTCTCCAACCACCACTCCTGTTGGAAAGAGGAAAAAGCGCGCCCAGCGGACCCTTCCTCTTTCTGCCCCGGTTCTTGCTCCTCCAACAATCCGGGCGGCGGTTGCTCCTTCAATTCCACCAGCAGCGCCGGTTGCTCCTTTCAGACCAGATCCGCCGGTTGCTGCTGCTGCCGCTCCTACGATTATGGTTGCAGCTAGTACTACTCCTATTATTCGGTCCGCTGCTGCTTCACCTTCAATTCTGGCTGCCGGTGCTCCTCCTCCTTCTTTGCCTCCTCCTTTGATTGAGGCTTCTGCTGCTTCTGCTGTTGCTCCTCCTTCGATTCCGGCTGCCACCGCTGGTCCTCCTTCGATTCCGGATCCAGTTGCTCCAGCAGTTCCTCCTTCAACCGCGCCGATTCATTCTTTGGTGGCGCCAGCTTCTTCATCTCCTTCGATATTGGCGGCCAATGTGGCTGTTCCTACTGTATCATACGATGAAGAAGAGGAAGAGAGTGATGGAGAGGTGGACACTGCTGTGGTTGCGGCTGCTGCTGGTGTTACTGTTACAGAGTTTCATATACCTTCTGTAACAGCTCCAGCGATTCCAACACTCTCTGTTGACTCTGACTGTGACTTCCGCGAAGCTGCAATAGCTGCTGCTGAAGGGAATTTCTTGCTTGGAGCCATTCTACATTCACTTAAGCAGAACCCCACAGCTCTGAGAACCACCACAGAGAGGATCAAGGCACTTACCTTCAATACTATGAGACACGAGAGGAGCAAGAACAGTTTGGAGTTTGCCTTCTTCAAATCACTCGCGGCTCATCTGGAGGCTGCCCCACTTGTTGATTATATTCCGGATCCCGAAGCACCGTTGATGAAAACCCGCCGTTTCTATGTTCTAACAAGGGCTCCTATTGCTCCCAACAAGAGAGCACTTGTCAACTGGTGCATGCTGATTCACTCGTTGGATTTTTACCAGGTGAAATATAGGGGACACGACCTTTCCAAGGATCCAAGGCTTTTTGCTCAAGCACAGTGTCAGTCGGGTGTCGTCTCTATGAAGTTCAGGTGTCTTTTTGCTACCTTCCAGAAGAACGGAATCACCTACTCGCAGACCCAAGATTTCAACGAGGCTGGAGGATTCCAAGCGTACTGGAAGAATGTCTTCAAAATTGCAAAAACCTACAAGGCGGACTATGGCACCTGTCCAAACAAGGGCTCAGTTTGATGTCAATTGGTACCAAAAACAGAACAAAGCTATCAACGATCCAAGCAATCCGTTGGATCCGTTCAACAACCTTGAACACTTTGTTTGGTGTGCGATGGAGAACATCATGACCGAATGGGCTCTTCGCGGTTGTCTTGAGCCAAGTTCTATCGTCAAGGAAGACTTCGAAACCGGTGTGTTCACTGAGGGGGAGTTTGTTGGGATTCAATACATATGACTCAAGCCAAACTACAACGGACAGGAGAAAAGGAGTCTTTCCCTCAAGAATCCTGTGCTGGATGATTGCAATGCCAAGAAAACTACTCTTCTGTGTCCATACAATGGGGATCCTATGTCTACATATCAAACTACCATCAAGTTACTCTCGCTTGTCCCTGATAACTGTGAAGGCGTCAACCGGATCTTTCAAAAGTCGGCTTCAAAGAAACAACTAGAGGCGAGTGTTGTTCGTTGGTTTTTTGCGTGTCGCGTTTTTGTTTTTTGCATATCTAACCACCATCTTGCGCTGTTTTTTACTCCGTCTTTGCAGATCTGGAAGAAACAGGGACGTCCTTGGCGGTTGAATCCTAGCGCTAATCAGGTGATTGGAAAGAACCGTATCAACAAAATCTTGGTTCTAATTGCAACATGGAGTGGATATGAGAACGCGGAGCGCTGTACTGCCCATGGCAAAAGACACGAGTCTATCTCCAAGGTCGCAAATGCTGGTGTTTCTGCTTCTCTTGTCAAGGGCCTTGGAGGGCATGCTCATCTGAATACTACTACCAATTACATCCTTCCAGATCAGCAGGCTGTTGATGCTGCTGTTTGTGCTAAGCATGGATCCCCTTCCAAGATTCGCCTGCCGCTTCCAGCTCCCGCGCAAGCTCCCGCGCAAGCTCCCGCGCACGCTCTAGCTCCCACTTGTGTGCCGTCGCCATCACTGTCTACTGCACCAGCACCGTCTCCAGCTTCTTCAGAAGAATCCCAAGATCCTGCTCTGCACATGGATGATTCCCCTGCAGTATCTGTCCAGCATTCATTTGGTGACCACTCCAATGATTATGTTCCTTCAGATTGTGCTGCTGGCAATTTGGGGTTGATGACCCAGACCTTTGAAGTCCCCAATGAATCTCCCCCTCCAATGCCATCAAATATTTCTCTCACTACAGGAGAGGAGCCTTCTCCAGTTCCTTTGCCATTCACCGATCGCCGTCGTGATTACCACGATGAAGTGATACCTCGCTCAACGCCAAGGCCCAAGACCCACTACAAAGGTCGCGGTATGTTTGCCAAGGATCGTCCGCAATACAAGGATCATCACCATTGCGAGCCTTGCTACAATTGTCCTCCCCCCCACCGTTACGAGGATCGCGCCGGCAGTCGATACAACAACGGTCGTTACGATGAGCCTCCGCGGCCCCCTCATACTCAGTCTTACGAGCCGCGATACAAGCGCGTGGCTCGTCAAGAACCTCGACGGCTCTCTTTTGGTGAAACTCCGTCCTACAAGCCGCGATACGAGGAACGCAAGCCTCCACCGCGTTACGAGGAACGCAAGCCCCCACCAATATAGGAGGAATGCAAGCCACCACCGCGCTACGAGGAACGGAAGCCGCCATCACGATACGCGGAACGGAAGCCACCACCACCGCGATATGAGGAACGCAAGCCGCCACCGCGTCATCATTCATACGAGCAACGCAAGCCGCCCCCGCGTCGTCATTCATACGAGCCCCGATACGAGGAGCGAAAACCACCGCCGTGTCTCCCTTCTACCAGTACGCCGTCCTACGAGCAGCGCCCGTCTCTCGCTGAAAGAGGCTCTCGACAACGTTCTCCCCCTCATCAAGACCAGCGTCGTGTTTCTTTTGGTACCAATCGCTATTACCAAATGGAGGATTATGGCGCGTGGGGTCCTACTCCAGTGGAAGTGTTTTCACACAGCACACATCGTCCTCGTTATGGAAGGGAATTTTTTCAATCCGATGACCCCGAAGTTCAAATTACTGAGGTTCACTGCCCGAGTGCTTGGGAAGATGTGGAGCTGCCTGAATGGGGATCGCAAATTCGTTGGTAGCAAGTACGCGTTTTTTTGGTGTTTCTACTGCGTTCAAGTGCAAAATTGCCTTTTTTGTGGCCATTTTGGGCCCAAAAGCCTCAATATTTACCATAGTTTGCTCTCTGGCAAGAAATAGGTCTACAGACTAATTCTAGAGTTTTTTTTTTGGAATATACCCTGGTCCCTACTTTGTTGTGTATTAGTGTGTTCTGGGAGTATCAAAAAGAGTGCTAGGTGAAGAGTGCTCAGAATACGACTGGAAATCGCGACCGAAAGAGTAACACTAATCGTACTACTAGAAAATCACGTACCACTTCTACTCATATTATGTACCACTCATACGGAGTATTTCGGAAATTACCAAAGTATCAACCCATTATCAGAGCAGAAAACACTACTAGTATTCGTGTAGGAATTCTACGGCATATTATCGAAATTTCTTTAGTATCATGCCATTGTCAGAGCAGAAAACACTACCATAAATCGTGTAGCCATTCTACGGCAAATTTTCGAAATTACTAAAAATATCATGCCAATGTCGAGGCAGAAAACACTACTAGAAATCGTGTAGGTATTCTACGGCATATTTTCGAAATTACCAAAGTAACACCCCTCCTCGCACCTTTTTCCCGCTGGTTGAGTCTGTTTGAAACTCGCGAGTCCCTTTTATTTTTTCTTACTTAGGCATCGATTTTGCGAGTGCACGTGCTATCCCGTGCGAGCCATGGTATTACCGTAGTACGAATAAGCACTTGTACCACAAAAAGTTACCGGAGTAAGATCTTACCACCTCCTCCTCCTCCCCCCCTGTCGAGTCAATTTCAAACCCTCATTTTTCTTGGTACTTAGCAGTGAGTGCACGTGCTTAGACGTCCGCGGAAGCCATGGGGTTACGGTATTGAGTGATTCCCGGCAGTTCTAAACTAATAAAAGACCAAAGTAATAAAAAATATTCACGAGTGAATAGATGAATAAATTTTTTGGTGCACCCAACTGACGAATATTTTTATTAACTGACAGATTTGGAATTTGGAATCTCTAAGTACAAAACAGTAACTGTCTGTTTACGTCTGTTTAATCACTAACCGCGCCACCTACTGGCCTATTTTGGCAAGCAAGCCTGTTAAGTATACGAGACTGGCCGGCAGTTGAAATTTTCAGAATTTTCTATGTACCGTATCGATTGGCTTTGCTGATACGAATTACTACTAGTAGTACTACTAGTAGATATCCTCGCTAAAACACTCACGTTTCTCTCCAGCAAGCAAATAGAAGCAAACACTCTTTCGCGAAACACTCTTTCTTTTCCGAAACACTCTACTAGTACAATCGACAATCGACAATCACCATGGCCCTGGAGTTACTAGCACTAATTGGAGAATACTATGAGGACAACTACTTAACCCCCAATTACAACAATCCACTGCTTGGCAAGGAAGATAAGAAAAGAAGGGACCGGAGAACTCCTAGGATTGCAATTAAGCGATACAGCCAATCTGCGTTCATGTATCTCTATCGGTCCGGAAATGATCAAGCCCTTCTCAACTGCTGTGGAGTTGATCATGTAGTATTCAGAGAGCTCCTAGATTTGTTTGAGCCTTTCTACAATCAATACATGTATGATGAAAAGACTGGATCGATCCGGAAGTTTAAGCATGATTATAGCCAACGTCGAGAGTTTGATGCAACTGGATGTCTTGCTCTTATCTTATTCTGGTTTCGAACCAGAGGATCAGCAGCAAGAGCAGTTGCCATAGCATTTGGAATTACAGCTTCTCCTATGTACAGATGGTTGAAATTCGGACGCAGAATGCTTCTTTGCGCATTGCAAGATCATCCTGCTGCCAAGGTTTGCTTGCCAAACAAAGAAGAAACACAACAATATGTCGATGCTATTGCTGCAAAGTATCCAGCGCTTGGTCCACACCGGGTGTGGGCCGCTTGCGACGGGCTTAAACTCCATATCCAGCAGTCTGGTGACTGGACCAAACAGAACCAATACTACAATGGTTGGACTTGTGCTACGTATGTGAATAGTGTCTTCCTTTTCTGTCCTGATGGGAGGATCCGCGCTTGTGTCTTCAATGCTCCTGGTTCGTGGCACGATAGTACTCAAGCTGACTTTGGGCTCTATGAAAAGATGGAGCTTATGTATGAGCTGTACAAGGCAAAGGTTGTTATCGATTCGGCGTTTAAGTTATCTGCAAACAACTATCTTCTTAGAAGTAGCCAATACGACCCTACAACAGCTCCTGTAGAAATACCTGACGGTACACCTGTCGAAGAGGCCAGAGCAATGAAACAACGTGCCATTTGCAAGGCTATTACAGTGAACAGACAAGCAACTAGTGTTAGACAGATGTCTGAATGGGGGATGCGACAGATCCAAGGTGGGTTCCCTCGACTCAAAGATAACATGTTGCTGGAAGAAACGGGAGACAGGAGGAGCATTCTGAAGCTTGTCGTGTTGTTGTACAACTTCCAGACAGCTAAGGTTGGAATCAACACCATACTCAACACCTACATGAGCCAGACTCAAGGTTTCTTCTCCTATGGATTGGTACCAACTGAAACCGCAAACGACGTATTTTAGTAGAGTTGTCGAATCGATCAATCCTTCCATTATAGTAGAGTTGTCGAATCGATCGATCCTTCCATTACATCAGCAACTTAGATAAGTTTACTTAGAGAAGTCAAGTCGTATCACGTCCGATCGATTACTCATATTTTTGCTCCGGTGATTACTCATATTTTTGCTCCGGCGCACCTCTAGTGGTTTTGGATTGATCGATTGATTGATCGATTAGTCGTATTTAGAGCAGTCGACAACACGTTCGAATAATTTTGCTCCAGCGCACCTCTAGAGGTTTTGGATCCCTCTTTTAAGATGTTGCAATAGAGTTTTTGCATTCTCTTTGTAGCCTAAGTTTCTGTCTGGAGCAATGTTGGTGTTGTTGTTGAGTATAATCGATTCTTTTATTTTAACTAACTAACTAACTAACTAATCGATCAATTTGATTCTACTATCGATTCAATTCTACTGTCAATTCGATTCGTAATCGATTCCTAACTAATCAATCGATTCGATTCCTAACTACTACTACTAACTAATCGATCGATTTGATTCCTAACTAATGGAGGTCAACGAATCATCGTCACTGCTGCTGCTGTCACTGTCATCACTGCTGTAGTCGCGATGCTGGAGACTGTTCACCTTTCTTTTGAGCTTCCCCCCTTCAGCATTAGTAACTTGGGGAGTAGTAACTTGGGGAGTAGTAACCTGCGGAGTAATACCAACGGCGCGACTGCGACCGGCGCCACCATTACTAGTAAGTTGAGCAAGGAGTGCCTGCAATATTGACTTCCTCTCTTCATCTGCCCTGTCCTGTCTTCTCTGCGCATCATTCATTTGCTTCTGCTGAAGCTTCAATACTTCAGCAATCATCACCTTGAATTCGTCGTCTCCTCCCTTACGATTGTAGTGTCTCTTTGTCTTGCTAGTAGCTGTCTTGTTACTTTTGTTACTAGTAATGGTGCTGGCGGGCGTCAGCTCTGCTGCTAGCTCTGATACTTCTGACTGTTGGGTGACTTGTTCAGGTTGTGTTGGTTGACCAAGTAGAAGTGGTACCGGTTGAGTTGAAGCATCAGGAGGAGGAGGAGGAGTAAACTCATCTCTGTCAACATCATAAATATCTTCTCCATCTGTAATTTCTGATTTAACGCCTATCAGTCTGTGGAGTTCCTTTGCTTCCTTGATGTCCCATCTCATGTTTGGATTGCCAGTAGGGGCTTTCATCCGGTACAATTGATGGAATTTGTTGCAAATGGAAGTGACATCCCTTCCAGGAAACTTCTGAGCGTGTAGGGCTCTGACATCATCCCAGTCATCATTTGAAACTGGTATGAAAGCTCTAATGGCAGCAAACATGCTCTCCAACTCGGGCTTGGTGTAGTTGTTGGCGCCGGATTTCCTGCCTCCAGTCGTGGGCATGTTGTTGTTGATTGTTATGATCGATGGTATTGCTGGTGGTGGTGGTGTTTCTGTTTCTTCTTTTTTATGTGCCGAGCACCTGAATCGAATCGATTCATCGTGGTCCGAAGAATTCTTGTCTTCTAATAATCTAGCAAGCGCGACAACAGCAGCAACAGTAGTGGTGTAGGAGGACATCGGTGGTGCCGCCGTGTCTAATGTGCTGGAGAGACAAGCAACAAGTCGTACTGTTGTTGTTGCTGTTTGCTGTTTCTTCGCGGTCTTTCTTTCGGGACTTTCTTTCTTTGCAATTTTTCGGCTCAGCAAAATTGGCGATGATCACCAAAAATAGCATGCAAGCATGCCGGGCAAAAGAGGTGCAAAGAGGTGCACACATGATTGATTCTTCTGTTGGGTGACTGAAATATTGGATTTTTCGATTTTAGTGATTCCGTTCGAGTTTATTCTGTTTTTATTCAATTAATAAAATTTAGAAGTCGATGCAGCATCGACTTCTAAATTATATTCAATACTTAATACTATATCTATGTACAAAGTGAATAAATTTATTAGTTTGGTCGCAAAATTTTATTAGTTTAGAACTGCCGGGAATCACTCATTATCATGGTAAATGGAGATGATCAAGAAAGAATCACTCTCAACACCACAATTCTGATGACGTATTGGTCCCGTTTGAAACATCATAGTACTTGGACCAACACCCCACGGAACTACTGGGGAAGAAATAAGAAACGATGGCGGATTCTACTACCGGAAACGACGCAGCGGCAGTTGCAAAACCTGTCGACGCCGAGGACGATGCGGCTGCCGAACCGGAACAGGAACCACCCGCCAAAGAGGACTGGGAGATTCAACGCGACGATCACAAAAAATCTGCCGACCAGGCCTTTCGGGTGGGAGGGTACAGAACCGCCATCGATCAGTACACAAAAGCAATCAGCGTAGATCCAGAGTTCGTTGTTTTGTACAGCAATCGCTCGGCGGCCTATCTGGCGAACGGAGAGTCCTCCAAGGCACTGAGGGACGCCCGCAAATGCATTGAATTGGATGCGTCGTTTGCCAAGGGTCATTCCCGATTGGCCGCGGCACTCCTGGCTCTAAAGAGATTCGAACAGGCGAAGGAAGCCTATAATCACGTCTTAAAGACGGACCCAACGAATGCCGCAGCCAAGAGAGGAGTCGACTTTTGCACGAAGGAGATTATGAAACGATTGACTCTGGAGGATCAAAAACGCCAACAAGAGGAACAGCGAGCTAGGGAAGACAAGGAAAGGGCCGAGGCGACGGCAGCAGCAGCAGCGAAAGAAGAGGAAGACAACGAAGACGATCTGCTCAACGACTTTTTCGACGACGTGGAGGAGGTCGTAGCAAAAAAGAAGGAAGTTACGGAAGCATCGAACAATGCCATTCGCAACGATCGAGAGACATTGGGAACAACACTAGAACAAATCGAGCGCCTCCTTCAGCCGCGTTACGAGTGGCGCAATCTCAACCCCTACTTTGTTCTAAGACTACCCGCAGCGACCGCAACCGATGACGACATTTCCCGCCGGTACAAGGCACTCAGCTTGTTGCTCCATCCCGACAAGAATAGAGCTACGTTGTCGACCGAGGCAGAACGAGAACGAGCGCAGCTCGCCTATGATCAAGTGCAAAACGCAAAAATTGTCTTGAAGGATGCCGATCGGAAACGATACATGCAATCGCTGGTGGAAGAGGGAATGAAAATCGGGGAGGCACGATGGAAACGAGAAAAGCATCGACGACAAAAGGGGAGCGACGACGGTGCCGAGTCACTGAATAGTATTCAAGAAAAAGAAGTGATGAGGATATTTGCACAAATCGAACAAAAACGAAGAGAAGTAGAAAAAAGGGAGCGCAACTTTGAACAGAGAGAACAACAACAGGAAGACGATCAAGTAGAAAAAGAACGAAGGGAACGAAAGTTCGACAAGCAATGGAGGAAGGAAGATCGTGTGGACAAACGCGTCGGAAACTGGCGGGAGTTTGATGGGAAGAAAAAGCGAAAGTTATAGGGATAAAAGAATACTGGAATAATTGTACTGTTTAGGAGTTTTCTTTGATAGTGTGGTGTCGGTGGTGGAATCCCTGCCTGGTTCGATTAAGACATATATTGTATGAATCGATGCATTGTGTACAACAGCGATATGAAGATACGGCAGGAGCACACACTGTCCAGCCCACTGATCGGCGTAGTCTATTCGAAACTGAAGGAGCAAATATATGAGGCGAATGTTCTCTGTTCGACCTCCGATCCTTGATCGAATGAGCCTAGGGCACCGTCATATTCTTGTTTCGGCATTTATGCATTGCCGGGTGATTACAAATCGAGAAAGAAACTGTGATCTTGTTGGACTGTTCTTGAAATCCTTTCCAAAGCAAAGAACAAACCTTATTTCCAAAATAGAGGTATCATACAGCAAGTAGTTTTTGGATTCAATTTGAGTCGAGGAAATAAATCCCCCCAAAATTTGACTAAACCACCTTATCAGCAGAAGCTGGTGGATCTGGTTTCATCGTGTAAACCAAGGATGGATTGAAGTGGTAGCCATTGCGATAAGTCCTGGTCATCAATTGCTTCCTTCAACACTCACCCCATTTTCTGCTCATTCATACTACATTGAAGACCTCATATCCCTACTACTACAACTACTAGAACACTGACAATGTAGTAGAGTTTATCAACAAGGACCTACATGTTGGCAGGATCATCAATCACTCCTACTAGCTATTTCCCATGGTATCCGCAGTTGGTGAATCGCATCTGTGTTTATTCCAAACTTGGAAGAACATACAATAGTACTTTCTTGGCCTTTGATTTCTTTGACACTGGACCCAACAAGCATTGTGCGACAGGTCCTATTTCATTGCCAAGAATGACTGGAGATAGTAGCAGTACTAGTTTTGAAACAGGCTAATATTTTTGTTTGCTTTCCTGGTACTGCCATGCTGCATTTGTCTTCCAACTAACAACACCTCATGTGCCTGTCAAACAAATCCATCCACCTACAAGATTCCTACCGGTACAGCACTCCGTGTATTTGATCTGAAGAAATTGTTGAAAACAAAAGCAAAAATCAAGCCCTTCTGAAAACTTTAATTGTTCAAACAGCCCTTGTAACAGTACTACTACTAGTAGTAGTACTAGCTGGTTGATGATTTTTGTTCAATGTGTTGCTGGTGGATCAAACAAGGTTTTGGTGGTATCCAATGGGATCCCCCGGTGCCGTCCCAGGTGTACGTCAACTTCAGACTGCATGTACTCTGAGCTCACATGAGATACCTACACTGTGTATATATGTTATGCTAACTATGTGAAAGATAAGAATGACGGATTGACTAAGCTCTAGGTATATGTATGTGCATATGGGCTTGAGTGGGATCACTGGTGACCAGGGTTGACCTGAACCCTAGATTGGTAGTAGATCAGGGTTAGGGTAAGACTGGATATAGAGAAGCCTTGAGGGTGGGGACAGCAGGGTGGGAGCTTCTTAGTTAGTTCGCTCTTGATGCACATCATCCTCATTCTGTGTTGGACTGCTGGGCAATATGGTGAGTCTCAGGGCATTGTTCCCTTCTGTCTGGGCTCTGAGATTCGCCAGAGGCTATCTGGACATCTAGATAGGCGCCCAGCAGATAGGGCCTGGCTGGCCAGTGTTGTCCCTGTATCATACCTACCTACCTACGAGACCACCAAGAATGCATACATACCAGGCTACTAGTTGTTTGTGTCTCAGCGCGGATGATGGACAGGATGGCTGGTGCGTGCAGAGTGAGGGAGCGTGCCTCCCACGTGTCCTGCTTTGGCTTGTTGTCCTAGTAGTAGTATGTCTTGCCCAACAGTGCTGGAAGAATGTGGTGGTGCTTCTTGTTGTTTGTTCTTCTTAAGCACCACCAGCATAGTCATCGTTCACCATAGCTCTCCTGGCCGATCCTCTGGTCCCAGCATTTCTTGTTGAAGTTGCAGGTATTGGAGTAGGTACAGCTGCAGCTGCAATTGGACCTGCTGCATTTTTTGGAAAAAGCAGCAGACATGCATGCAACAAGGTGAGAATCAGAACTGATGTGCAGTACTACGGTAACACCATGGCTCGCACGGGAGAGCACGTGCACTTGCTAAATCGATGCCTAAGTAAGAAAAAATAAAAGGGACTCGCGAGTTTAAAACAGACTCAATGGGCGCAAAAAAGGTGCGGGGAGGGGGTGTTACTTTGGTAATTTCGATGGTACTTTAGTAATTTCTAAAATATGCTGTAGAATTGCTACATAATTTCTAGTAGTGTTTTCTGCTCTGACAATGGCATGATACTAAAGTAATTTCCAAAATTTGCCGTAGAATTGCTACACAATTACTAGTAGTATTTTCTGCTCTGATAATGGCATGATACTTTGGTATTTCCAAAATACTCCGTATGAGTGGTACATAATTAAGAATATGAGTAGAAGTGGTACGTGATTTTCTAGTAGTACTGTTACTTGGTGCCTCTGTAGCTACCGTATGGTAGTAGAATTTTCTGTGATTTCCAGTCGGATTCTGAGCACTATTCACCTAGCACTCTTTTTGATACTCCCAGAACAGACCAATACACAACAGACTAGGGACCAGGGTATATTCCAAAAAAAGAGCTAGAATTAGTCTGTAGACCTATTTCTTGTTAGAGAGCACACCATAATGAATGTTGAGGCTGTTGGGGCCAAAATGGCCACAAAAAAGGCAGTTTTACACTCGGACATACTTGCTACCAACAAATTTGGGATCCTCATTCAGGCAGTTCCACATCTCTCCAAGAACTCTGGCGCTGAACCTCAGTAATTTGAACTTCTGGGTCATTGGATTGAATGATGACCAGTTCTGTGGGAAACCACTTCCATTGGAGAAGGACCCCACGCGCTATTCTCCTCCATTTGGTAATAGCGATTGTTACCAAAAAAGACACGGCGCTGTTCTGGAGGATGCAGACGACGTCCTTGAGACCCTCTTTCAGCCAGTTATTATTTGTTATTTTATCAATAACTCTTTCCAACATCAAAATAACAACAGTAACAGATAAAATAACAAATAATAACTACAGATTGATCTTTGGTCTTATTAGTTATTGATAAGATTACAACAGCAATTAAACTAGCCAATGCCAGAAGGGAACACTACAGAAGCCAGTTCCCCAGCCCACCAAGGAGTCACTCCAGACACAAGCATCAGCACCGAACACGAGATTCGATGCCTTCGCGGGTGCCTAGAGGATCTGACAGAAGACAACTACGACCTGCGAGAATATACACTCAATCAAACCACGCAAATACAAACACAGAATCAGTTATTGGCGGGGTACGCGGAGGAAGAGAGTGACAGCGACGACAGCAACAACACCATGAGTAAGAAAAAGGACTACTCCGTACTGAAGGACCTAATGGAGGCCACTCAGTTGAAACCAATCTTAGTGCCCACCAGCATCGACGTGTACAAATTCAAGAAGGCCCTAGCCAATGCCTTAGCAGAAGTGGCCTCCACCAAATACATACAAGGAGGGGGGTACGCCTTCCTATTGGAGACCGTAGAGCAATATTGCACCCGTGAGAGGAATCCTACCGCTGTGTACCCTACGGCACCGGCAGAGCCACCCGAGCTCGACAACGCCGTGGAACTCACCTCGGATGCCTACAAACTGTGGAAACGGAGACGGGCGCTATATGTGGAATGGAACAAATACAACAGAGAGGCCTTATTGCTGACAGATAAAAAGTTCCCGAACATGCTCCATGACCTGAAAGACCTGGGGTCAGAAGCATTCCCAAGGGGCACCACGGCGCTGGAGGCCTTCCAACACATGGAGGAGGACCTATGCTCATCAGACGTCCAGCGCAACCTGACCGCAGAGCTCTCTAAGAAGATGAGGGATCTCACGTACACCCCAAACCCCCTAGGGCCCAAGGAATACTTCAGAGTCCTCACCAAGTACCAATACCAGATGAATCTCCTACCAGCAACAGCCAGGGTGACCGCCGCACAGATGATCGACTATGCCCACATGGCATTCAAGAAGAGCAAACACGACCACAATACCCTCCTACGGGTTGAGGACGAGTGGAAGGCCCACAGGGCAACCTTGGACACACACGACCCGGAAGGGGAACTAACACACTACAAACGCTTTTGGGGACGATGTCTCAAGGAATTATACAGTAGTTACCACTCCACCGGCACTGCAAATATGGTAGAGACCCAGAATGACCAGCGACTCGCCATCATAGAAGACAACCAACGCGCACTCGTCAGTGTATGCCAGGACCTCAAGTGCCAAGCGGAGTCAGCAACAGCTGCGTCCACCCTCACCATGTCAAGTCACCAACTGGAATCGACCCTGACCAGACTCACCAGGCAAATGGGTATGTTGGTGGCCAACCAACAGGCCCAACCGGGAACACTACCGAGCGATCAATCCCCACGCACCCACCAATCCCCCCAGCACGGGGGGGAAGACGTCCGCCAAATAACAACAAGCCGCCCTCCAAGTGGAAACAATGCAAACACTACTGCCACTCATGTGGGATCAATCTCTCGCATGATGGAGGGGACTGTTTCCGATTTAAGCCCAACCACCAAGTAGGGGCCACCTTCCACAACAAAATGGGTGGGTCCAACCAAAGGGAGGATAGATGGATGAAATGGAGTCACCCAGTCACCCAGGAGACCCATGATTCGCCCAACTGACGGTGTGGGGAGGAGCAACATAACATACGTAAGCCTAGTAATAACCACAAGTCAACAACATTACTACGTAGTATCTTACGTGCCCCTCTGAGTCTCTCTACTCCCAGGCCCAACACCCCCAAGCGTGTCACATTTGCAATGGCGACTACGGTACCACCGGGGTATGGCGCCCTTGACTCTGCAGCTACCGACCACTTCGTCCCCACCACATATCAGGGAGGCGCTCACCAAGCAACACCGGGTGCTCTAATCGTTGGTTGTGCCAATGGGAGCACAATGCGTTCTACGGCCACCGATAGCTTAGACCTCCCACTGATCCCACCGGGAGCAAGGGGTTGTCACAAATTTGATGAGGTAGACCTACCACTTGTGTCCGTCCCAAAATTATGCACCCATGGGTGCCGCGTCACCTTCACCAAAGACACCGTCGACGTCACAGGCCCTTCCAACCATATTGTTTTAGAGGGCACCCGCGACCCCCTCCGAGACCTCTATATGGTCCCCCTCCATCAACCAACTACAAATACAGCCAACACGACCCCAACTACAACAAACGCGCCGCGCTCTACCACATCCCCAGATACAGACATTTCTCCAAGGGTGCCGGCTCAATCTACAAGGGTGGCAAACCCCCCTCCCCCACCATTTTCAGAAAACCAGATACACACAGGGGCGGGCGCATATCAGATTCAAGCCATGCCCAAACTCATTGCATTCTACCATGCAGCAGCTGGCTATCCAACTAAGGACACATGGACTCGAGCCATTGACTGCGGATCTTTTGCCACCTGGCCGGGCCTGACAACACAGCGAGTCAATCGGTACCTCCAAGCAACAGAAGAGACCACTATGGGGCACCTACAAATGGTACGACAAGGCATCCAGAGTACACACAAGCCAAAAACCAGAACCAAGAAAGACACAACCGATTCCGACACTGCGACCGGCGCCCACCGGAAGAAAGTACATAACGTCTGTGTCAACATAGTCCCCACGACTGAAATGCAACCACACAGCCACGTTGCCACATGCACCAACAATGAACCCAAGGAGCACATTGCGTGGGACCTACCGGGCAGATATCCAGTCACGTCACGTTGTGGGCACCAGTACATATTCCTCATGTACGACTACGACTTGAACTACATTGACGTGGAGCCCATCCAATCACGTAAAAGCAAAGATATACTGTGTGGGTTCACGGCATGCTACGCGCAAATGAAAGAGGACAACGTGAATGCCAAGATAGTATGCATGGACAACAAAACCTCCAAGAAACTAATTGCGTACATCACAAAGAACAACCTCAACTTCCAACTAGCATCACCCGGGGACCACCGACTCAACCATGCAGAAAGGGCCATCCAGACATTCAAGAATCACTTCATAGCCGGATTAAATGGGGTGTATGGGGCTTTTCTGGTGGACAACTGGGACCTACTAACACCACAAGCGCTCATCACCCTCAACTTACTTCGGGCTTCCTGAAACCAGCCCAAACTATCCGCATATGAACTCAGAAGCGGGATATACAATTACAACAAACACCCATTGGCCCCCATGGGCTGTTGGGTCATCATCCACAACAGAGCCCAAGAAAGAGGTACATGGCAGGACCACGGTACAAGGGGCTTCTACATGGGACCGGCCTTGAAACACTACAGGAATTACACATGCATCAGAGAGGCCAGTCCTCGCGCAACCAGAGTGAGCAACACAGTCGCGTTCTTCCCCAAGGTAAATATGCCTCATACCTCATCAACAGACCGACTGCTTATGATTCTCCAAGACCTAAAGGAAGTTACCAGTAAGCCCCATCCACCAATCCCGTATGCAGAACAAGGGACACAAATTAATGAGACCCTGCGCAATATACAAGACCTACTCCACATAGGGACACCAGAGCCCATAACTACCGTGTCGACGCAACAACAAACCCAGGCAAGGACCAATACAAACGCAACTGATACGCCCGGGTACACGCGCGAACCTCCAAGGGTGTCAGATAGGCCCAATACAAAATCCATCATTAAGCCCACGAACAAACGCGAACCTCCAAGGGTGCCACACGTACCACAGCAATGCAGCATCCGTCAAGGCCAGCCCTGGGCCATAAGCACTATTATCAGGAAGAAGTTCAACTCTGGGTGGTATGAAGGGGAAGTGGTGAGCTATGATCAGACCAATCAATACTGCCAAGTGAAATACACTGATGGGGACATAGCTGACTACACGCACGGCGAAATCTCCCGATACTACAAGTCCGACCAATACTCCAAGCCCAAAGGCAAGGTGAGGCCCCAGGCCCTCATGGGGATGTACCCGCGTGATCCAGTACATTTCCCAGTACCAAAACAGGCCCAACAAGTGAACGTAACGACATATAGGCCCCAACTCACAAGTGGTTATAGGCCCCACCTTGCGTGCGGCGGCTCCATATGAGATGACAACTTAAACAAGTGGGCGGCCTACAGGACCTCATCAGGCACCCCAAGACTAACATACAGGAATTGTGGCTTAGATCAGGAGAAGATGAATTCGGCCGACTATTCCAAGGCTTCCAGCCCAACAACATCGAAGGAATGGACGTACTAGATTGGATTCATAAACATGATGTGCCCATCCATAAGAAAGTAACATACCCCCAATACACCGTAGTGATACGCCCCGAGAAGGCCAATCCCTACAGGACAAGAATAACCGCGGGGGGTGATCAATTGGAGTATCATGGTAATATGTCAACCCAAACGGCAAGCATGGAGACCATAAAGACACATTGGAACAGTGTGATATCCACCCCCGGTGCTAAATACTGCACCGGGGACATATCAAACATGTACTTATGCTCCACCCTAGACAAATCCGAATTCGTAAAATTCAGGTGGGACCTGGTTCCCCCTGTATCCGAACAACATACAAACTAGAGGGGCTCAGACAAGGGGACTACATCTATGCCCGCATTAAAAAGGCATTGTATGGACTAAAACAGAGTGGAAAAATTGCTCACAACGACCTCGTAGAACACCTCCAACAATACAGCTACCGTAAGGCGCCCCACACCGAGGGACTATTCCTCCATGACGAGAGGGACATCAGCTTCACCCTAGTCGTGGATGACTTTGGAATCAAATACACCCATCAGGAAGACGTAGATCACCTAGTCAAGGCTGTTGGAACCAAGTACACCTTCAAAGTCGACTGGACGGGAAAACAATACGTGGGGGTCCATCTACGTTGGGACTATGACAAACGTGAAGTACAATTGTCCATGGATGGTTACTTGAAACAAGTGTTAAAGGAAGTTCAAACACGTGAGGCCCACAGGCACGTACGCAGGACCATCACACGCGTAAGTGCCAGCCTACGGCAAGAAAATACAACACGCAAAACTCGAGGATACGACTACGTTATCGGACGAGGAGATACAATTCATACAACAAGTCACGGGAAAATTACTATTCTATGCACGAGCCATCGATAACACAATGTTGCATGCACTCAATGACATTGCATTGGCCAAGAACAACCAAACAGCATTAGCTGCCACAAAATATTTCCTCAACTATGCGGCGTGTACTAACCCCGATGCCACCATCATCTACAGGGCCAGCAACATGATACTCCAGGTAGATAGTGACGCCGCTTACCTAGTGTGCCCAGAAGCCAAGAGCCAAGCAGGAGGCTACCAATACCTGGGGGGCACAAATGACCGCACTTTCAATGGCGCTATCCTTGTCTTGGCAAAAATCATAAAGAATGTCATGGCGTCAGCCGCGGAGGCCTAGGTTGCATCATTGTTCTTAAATGCAAGAGAAGCCTTGCCAATCCATCAGTGCCTGATCAAGCTAGGGCATCCACAACCGGCCACCCCATTAAAAACGGACAATAATACAGCAGAAGGCATATTGAATGGCACAATCAAACAACAACAGTCCAAGGCAATAGATATATGCGATTCTATTGGTTAAAAGACAGGGCTGAACAAGGGTAATTTAATATCTTCTGGGAACCGGGAAAACATAACCTAGCTGATTATCCCACCAAACACCATCCAGGCAGCCACCATAAGAAGGTAAGACCAATATATCTGTATGAACCGGATAGTCCAAGGACCATCCAAGGGTGTATTGAATTACTAAATCGACCGTGAAGATACACACGGTAACACGTAAGGTATCGGCATATACTACCATACAGGTATATGTGCCGGGGGTACGAATATTCAGTGGTACTATCCCAGGGCGAGCTCAATAAGTAGCAAATGGGGCGCATACAAAAATAGGACCATAAACATTTCATACGTATGCTCCAGCGAATATCAAACGACACTTAAGGTACTGAACAGAGGTTCAAACTACCCGAAACAGTGCCCGATCGACCGATACCCCACAAAAAGAAACAACGGATTAGTAATTGGGAGATCAATATGGTCCGGAAACAATCCGATCATAATCTTATCAATAACTCTTTCCAACATCGAAATAACAACAGTAACAGATAAAATAACAAGTAATAACTACAGATCGGTCTTTGGTCTTATTAAATCAGCCTTGTAGGTTTTTGCAATTTTGAAGACATTCTTCCAGTACGCTTGGAATCCTCCAGCCTTGTTGAAATCTTGGGTCTGCGAGTAGGTGATTCTGTTCTTCCGGAAGGTAGCAAAAAGACACCTGAACTTCATAGAGGCGACCCCCGATTGATACTGAGCTTGACCAAAAAGCTTTGGATCCTTGGATAAATCCATTCCCGGTATTTCAACTTGTAAAAATCCAAAAAGTGAATCAGCATGCACCAGTTGACCAGGGCTCTCTTGTTTGGAGCAATAGGGGCCCTTGTTAGAACATAGAAACGGCTGGTTTTCATCAACCGTGCTTTGGGAACCGGAATAAAGTCAACAAGGGGGGCAGCTTCCGGATGAATAGCAAGGGATTTGAAGAACGCAAACTCCAGTCGGGTTTTTTCCCTCTCATACTCCGTCGTGTTGAAGGTTAGTACTTTGATCCTCTCTGTGGTAGTTCCCAGAGCTGTGGGGTTCTCCTTAAGTGCATTTAGAATGGCTCCAAGAGAGAAATTCCTGTCTGCAGCAGCAGCAGCGATTTTGCGAAAGTTATTTTCAGAGTCAACAGAGAGTGTGGGAATCATTGGGTCTGTTATGGAAGGGAGGTGAAACTCTGTAACAGTAACACCAGCAGCCGCCGCGGCCACAGCAGGCAGTGTCCACCTCTCCATCACTCTCTTCCTCTTCTTCTTCATCGTATGATACAGTAGGAACCAGATCGTCCATTGGGCCCCCGGCCCTCGTAAAAAGGAAGCATCCTAAAGAAAACTCCCCCCGATACTACTCAGAGTCGATTTGGTTGGCACGACTCATCCCCTATCTAAGGAAAAATCTCGGCCCACGCCTTGAATTTTCTTTAGAGAGGGGGGTGAGTCTTGCCAACCAAAACGGAGGAGGGGTAGTTACATAATAGTACTCCGTATTACGGTAAAAAAGTTAGCAACAGTTTCGAAACAATGAGTGATTCCCACCAGATGAAAGTGAATAGAATCGAAAGTTAATAAAAAGTATATAGAATGAATACTTTTTTTATCACACCCAACAGACAAATACTTTTATTGACTGCCAAATTTGGAATTTGGAATCCCTAAAGAAGAAACAGTAACTGTTCTCTGTTTAATCACTACCCGCGCCACCTACCGGCCTATTTTGGCCGGCAGGCCGGCAGTTGAAATTTTCAGAATTTTCTTTGTACCGTATCGATTGGCTTTGCTGAAAGCTATCCTCGCTAAAACACTCACATTGCTCTCTAGCAAGAAGAAACCACACTCTTTTGCGAAACACTCTTTCTTTTGCGAAACACTCTACTAACAATTGACAATTGACAATCACCATGGCCCTGGAGTTACTAGCACTAATTGGAGAATACTATGAGAATAACTACTTAACCCCCGATTACAACAATCCACTGCTTGGCAAGGAAGATAAGAGAAGAAGGGATCGAAGAACTCCTAGAACTGCAATTAAGAGATACACTCAATCTCCTTTTATTTATCTCTATCGATTGGGCAACGATCAAGCCCTTCTCAACTGCTGTGGCGTCAATCATGTAGTATTCAGGGAGCTCTTAGATCTATTTAAGCCACTCTACAATTTGTACACTGTCGATAAGAACACTGGAGTTATTAGACAGAAGAAGATCCGTGCCACAACAAACCAATTCGATGCGACTGGCTGCCTTGGTAATACCTTCCTCTCTTCATCTGCCACCTTCTTCTCTTCATCGGCCTTGTCCTGTCATCGTTGCTGGAGTTCCAAGGCCGCTTGATGGGATCGTTGCTGGAGTTCCAATGCCGCTCGATGGGATTCCAACGCCTGCAGCTGAAGCTTTTGATCCTCTTGTCCCTCTCTCAATGCTACAGCAATCACACTCATCAAATGTGTGTCCTTCTCTGCTTTGCGGCCGTAGGCTCTCTTCTTCTTAGTGCTGACACCACCACTAATGGTACTGGTAGGAGTGAGCTCCGTTGCTGCTTCATCAATTTGTGTAGGCTGAGTTGGTTGACCAAGTAGAACTGGGGCGGGACGGTTGTCCTCCATTCCTTGAGTCATTCCTTGAGTTGATTGAGTCAGTTGAGTCAGTTGAGTTGGTTGAGTTGAGTTGGTTGACAGAGTGGAAGTGGTGGAGGATTGGACGGCTCCTCGTCATCATCAGCAGGGACAAACTCCCCTCTTTCAAGATCAAATATTTCTTCTCCATTCAGAATGGAGGCTCTATCACCAATCAGATACTTGATTTCCTTGGCTTGTTTAACATCCCATTTCTGATTGGATCACCAGTTGGCATCTTCTTCTGGTACAAACGAATGTATTTGTTCCTGATTGAATCAGTGTCCCTACCAGGAAATTTTTCAGCGTGTAGACTTGTAAGGGTGTCCCACTCTTCTGGGCCAATTGGTAGGATACTTCTCATGCATCTGAACAAGTGCTCCAACTCAGGCTTTGTGTAGTTGGCAATGCCGGCTTTCCTTCCACTGCTGCCAGTTGGTGCAGCAGTCGGTGCAGCAGTCGGTGCCGTGTTGTTGATTGTTATGATGGATGGTATTTCTTTTTGTGAGCGCATTGATCGAATCCATTCTGATCGACATTCCAATCAAATCGATTCCTCGTCATCTTCTGATGAATCTTCTAATGAACTACTAGCGAGAGCAACAAGAGCAATTGTAGTGAAGGGGTAGAAGGACATTCTTCTTGCCCTGCGTCAGCTCGGCCGATAGAAAAGAAAGTGTTGAAGTTGAATTAATTGCTGATTTCTTGCTAGAGAGACAAGTCGTAATGTTGTTGCTGTTTCTTTCCGGACTTTCTTTTCTTTCCAGACTGCAAATTTTTTCTTATCGGACTGCAATTTTTCAGCTCAGCAAAATTAGCGATGATCACCAAAAAAAGCCTGCCGGCGAAGGAGGTGCAAGAGATACACAGAATTGATTAAGACTGAAATGTTTGATTTTAAGATTCCATTGAAATCTATTCAGTGTTAAAAAAGTGAATAAAAACTGTCAGTCGGACACATGTCGACTGACAAATTTTATTCAGAAATGAATAAATCTATGTAGAAAACACATACGGAGTACTTTTTATGTGTTTTTTTATCAATTTTATTCGTTTTCATCTGGTGGGAATGGGCAAGAGCCTGAAAATAGGTTTTTAAAATTTGCGTCAGCCTCATCCCCTGTCAAAAATTTGGCGATTATTGCTACTGGGCCTGACCGTAGGTATTTTACCTGCTGTTTATGTTCTGCTGGAACTCAGTGTCGGTTTGAAAAAGTAGTATCCTCACCTTTGAGCCTGGTGATAGGTTCCCCTTCCTCCTTTCCCACGCAATCCTATCCGTACTTTTTTCTGGCTTATATTCGTTCCACCCATGTATTTTATTTTTGTAACGTTTTATCGCTATCATTAATTTCGGTCCAATGTCTGTTTTAGCTGGTAAATTTTTTTAGTCTATATTTCTCCCACACCCCCCCCCCCCCCCCCCTTTCATCGTCGGTCCGTTATTTTTCTGTACTTTGTACCGTACTTTTTTCCCAATTCACATCCTATCATTCATTCATGGTACACCGGTTTATTACTCATTTTATTTCCCGACGTATCCTTTTCTGCATTGAGCAAAGTTTCCGATGATCAATTTGTTGACTTCCAATCATAAACCCGTTAAGTCATGGTCGCCCATGTCATTACAGCAATTCCGCAATCGGCCTCCAGTTTTTTCCTCCTCCACAGACAATTTGCTCGACTCTCTTGGAGCATACTGCTTCAATCGGTGGGGATTTAAGATCACCACCTTTCATAGAACAAACTACCGCTCCCACCGTACCAATCGTTCTTTTAAGTGCGTGTGTTGCGATCTTGAGATCAGAGTTGTCTGTTCAAGTCATGATGCACCTTTCCAGACTCGGAAGAACCGGACGGATTCCGATACTACTTTTTGGTGGTTGGACAAAACTCTTTTCCCAACTTTCGATCAACATTGTTGTCTCCATCAGACGTTACCCTCGATAAAGGAACACATTTATTTAACTCATTTCCCTCCATTCAAGCAATTTATGTCCGAATGTATGATGAATAGCCCATCTCCCAATGACACTTCCCAAAAAATTCTGTATAATTGGTTTCTAGTATCTGGTCTCACTTCCACTTCCAAACCGAGGCAGGTTCAAAAGATGCTACGTCGATCTCGAAATGCGTGTTTTGAATACATGCTCAAATCTTTACCCAATCAACAATCATGCACCCACTCAACCTGGATGCAGGCATTTGCCTTAAAGAATCCTGAAGCCACTGTTATTCTTCAGACTGACACTGAAAATCGGTTTTATAGATGTTTTGTTGCTACCCCAATCGCTTCTGGGAAATAGTTCGGGAAATTAACTACTCCAGTGTTTGTCGGTGATTGCTTCCATTACAAAGAACATAATTATGATGGTGTATGTTTTGTTCTTGTAACCAAGACTAGTTACGGCGACACAATACCTCTTGCGTGGGCTATCATTCCTGCGGAAAAGACTTCTGAATTATCTTGGGTTATACAGTGTTGTTGGAAACATGGCACCCCCGTTGACTTGTATACATTTTTCACCGACCAAGGTCCATTAGTAGCTACATTCGAAGCCTTTTTTCATCAATTTGGAATCTCCTTTTTGGTGTCCTTGTGTCTCCAGCATCTCACAAGATCTGTTAGATCCAAACACGACCATTTATTTACTAACTACAAACCCGGTGGTAGTGAAGGGGTTGAATCCTACAACACTTGGGTTGCTTCCTCTCAACAAACGATTACTCGATACATGCTTGCTTTGTCCGATTCAACATCCAGCGATTCCTTCTTCCAAAATCTTATCAGTTTATATTCCGCCCTACTCGATCTCAACAACAATCCTCTTACTAAGCATTGTGCCGATGTCATTTTGTACCTTTTGAAGTATGATCCAAAGCTTTGGACTGTTTTCGCCAACAGTGAGGGCTTTGATGAAAATATACACCAAGCCAATTCCCGTATTGTTGCCGGGAAATTCTTTTTCTTAAAAGAGCTTCATTCTCTTTTCCAATCCAATTCCCATGTTGAACAATCAATGATCAACGCCTCATCTTTGATTGCAAAATATTTCGCTCTCAAATTCCGTTACCGGAAACTTTCTCCATCGGATCCAAGTAAAAGATCGCTCCGCATGGGTTTCAAACGCACCAATTTAGCCGAAACTGTTGCTGGCCAACTCCTAGCCTCCAACGAACGTAGAAAACCTCCTCACTGGACCAATGTCGCCTTTGCTTCTCTGTATAATGATTCAGTTTCCAAGCTTATGTTGAAGGTTGGTATTCAATGTGCCGCTAAATCTACTCAACAATCATCTACTTTATCTTCCATTGGACAAATGATAAATCATTTCAACAGCAAAGAAGCCGATGTGGTTATATATGTTCCTGAAGCCCAACCTTCGTTTGTTGAAAATTATTACGGAGTAGATGGTGTTTCTGTTGTTTTGAAGCGTGAAGATGACTCAACAACCCATCGAATTGTTTTCAAATGGAATCATTGTTCGAATTACAAATATCCGGATAGAAACCGGCATGAGTTTGAGCAAGATATTATGGCCGCCCGCAATATTCTTAACTTCACTACTTCCTGCACTCGACATGTTGAATTCACGCAGATGAGGTCTTCTATTTGCGCATGTTTTCCCATCATTTTTGACTTTGCCAAAAGACATCCATATTGGCCTTTACCTTTGACTATTCCCGTCCCCTGGATTGGTGGAAGGTTTGGTTTACCACGAGTCCTGTTTGTCCCTATGTTCACGTCAGCTCGTCAACGAGGCTATTCCGCCCCGTACGCAGTCCAATCCATTCACTTCCACTTCTACGTTATTGGAATTGCATTTGCCAACAACAATTGACACACAGAACCTTTATTGTCCGATACACATGCTGGCCGCACCTCGCTATTCTGATTCCACCAATTCAAAAGGAAAACGTATAACTTCCAAAGGAGAGTTAACAACTTTCCGTAACTCCAGTCGTCGTCCTCGGAATAGGAGAGCCTCGGCTTATACTTCCGGTGCTCAAATCAATCGTCCTTATCATCTCAAGAAACAGACTAAAATTGACCGGGAACATATCCATCATCAAAACATGGTTGACGGTAATCTGGACAGGTCTGGTATCAAAACATTGGACAAGCTAACAAATATCAACCCCAATCAGACTGGATTAAGGAACCGAGCAACATCTAACTTTTGTCCACTATCGGATATTAAGCCTGGTGATTTCATCATTTATCATGTCAGCATTTCAGGCAAAGAACTCCGTTACTCCCCAAATCCAGATTCTTTTCCATTTGACCTCCAACCCTTCTCCCTCCAGACCAACTCCACTAGTCGGTCTAATGGATCGCGCGACAGAACTTCGCTCAACGAATATGACCGATTCTTCTTTGATGAAAGTAACTTTGGTGACTCTATGGATGGTGGTGGTATTATACTTCAGGACCAAGAATGTCTTACTTTTTCACTGAACAGTATCACGGACAGATTTGCCTCAACGCTACTTGGTGTTGATTTATCTTCTTTCAACGTTGACTTTCGATTCTCCGAAAAGCCTGATTTAAACTCACCGTCAAATCTTGGCGATGGATGTCCCCCTCCAGACAAGCCAGGAACCCACACCCTCTCACGGAGGTTGTATGGTTCTGTTAATTCACCAGTTTCAACGAGCCTACCAACGTTAGATGATGTTCAATTGGGTACCAGATCTAATGATTTGTGTTCAGTTCCTTCCCATGATGGTTCTAGTCCTTCGCTCACGTTAGATGAAATCCGTATGTGTGCCGAATCGACTGATGTTGCTTCGGTCAATTTATCTGCCAATACAGATGATATCAAAATGGCCGCCAAATCGCTTGTTGGTATTAAACCCCACCAAAATTGTATTCCTTCTATTGACAATGAGTCACCAAAGTTATCCCAACCAGTAGGAGAAGATTTGACGCAGACATACCTACTGGACCCGCATGAATCTCATATGTCTCAATCTACCGAAGGTGCCATTCTTGCAATAATGGGAAGTGATTTTGACTGAGAGTAATCAAACGCCATCAATCCCATCTAAACCAATGTCTCTAAATCTGGTACCTCCTACTGAATCACGCTTGGAGTTTTCTGAAAGTGAGTCAGACGATAGTTTGCCCCCTCCTATATTTCCACCAAAGCATTCTACCCATCGGTCTGTACTGACCACTAATGCACAGGACTCCAATCCTACCCAATCACTCGCATCCGCACCCAATGTTGTTGTTCCCGAGCCTGCACTAAAACAAAAAGATTGTGCAAAAATGATACACACTATTTCAGTTGTACTCGGCAAGTCTTACGGTTTAGAAAAGAACAAAATAAAGGAAGTCTTGGAAAACATTGTTGTTGGCCATCAAAGTGTTTCCATTCAAGAGGCCCCCCAATTATCAACTACCGTTCATGGATTACTCGACAACCAACAAGGTATCATGACACCGATCGCTCTGAATGTTATTGTTGATCTATTCAATCATCAGAGTATTCCGCCCAATTCTGTTAGACCCCGTTTCTTTTGCCACAACGCCATCTGTTGTGGTATTGTGAAACCATCCTACAAGATTAATTATGTATTAGAATATGATGAGGGCCAAATCCTTTTGTCCCAACATAATCTATTTTCCGGTCTTCACATATTTGGATTCTGCAGGTACAAGGTTTCTTTGGAATTTAATAACGGTGTATCCCAGGCGTTTGAAGGTATTACCAATCTACCATCCAAAGTGTACTCTGAATGATATCCATTTACTGAATAAGTACACAGAGACTCTCATTGTTCACGTTCTAAACAAGGACAACTACCCAACCACACATCAATGGTCAAAGTTGGATTGTAAAACATATCTCTTATCAACTCTTCATCCTGAAGTTGATTCCAGTATATGTTTATTTGATGAAATGAAAAGACTTTCTTTCTCTTCCCTGACTACAAATACTGAAGAGGAACTACCTAGTCAGGTGAATAAGGTTTGCTACCAAGTGTCCTTGTCACTGTCTATTATACTTGAGAAATACATTACTCCAACGAGTATCCACCATCTTTTTGCAGACGATTCCTCAGGCCCAGCATCTTTGAACAAGCAGGACACACACAAACCCAAGCACAAAAGACGTCCTATGGTTGACACTAAAAGGAACAGTATCAAACTTCCCCGTCGGAACTCAAAGAAAAAAGGCACAAACCCCCAACCGATTATCGACACAAGAACTCTATTGGAGCGAATACCATTGCTCGCAGACTCTAAACTCGTGACAACCAAAGAGCTGAGAGCACTTCTTTTTGTTCTCGATATCCGCTACAGATCGAATATGAGCAAATTTTGTCTTAGGGAGTTAGTGAGTGATGCCTTCTCCCAAGATAAGTTTTCTGATGTCGTTCATCGTTCAGAATCCAATGTAAAAAGGGGCAAGTTCATCATAACTGATAATCCTTCTACAGTCAGAGAAGACATCTTGGGATCCAAACTGAAGAATCCATCTGTCCATATCAGTCAATACTGCAAAGCATCCAATTCCGATTTCAATAACTGCAAAAAAGGTGCTTTGCTATGTGCCAGTGGGTCTCACTGTTATTTTGGCGACCGAACAATATGGTCTAACGACGTAAAAAAAAGGTGCCGTAATAAGGATTGCAAATCCTATTTCCATGGGCGTATTGAGCAATTTTGCTCCGACGAATATGGATTCTGTCGGAGATGCACTGGTAAGATGATTCACCGCCCATCCTCTACTTGTGTTATTTGCCATCGTGGTTTTAACCAACCCCCAATCACCGAAAAAGAAGACCGGAAACTTAAAACCGAGCTAGAGGAACTTGACGCATCTTTCTGTTCTGATTGTCTCGGTCAATTTTCATCCGTGGAGGAAAAACAAAGCTTTTGGGAACAGCGTAAACTTATTGACACAAAACACAATATTGAACGAGAAATTGCCTATGCTGAGTTATACCGCATGGAGGAACGATCTCGCCCATCCCCACAAACAGATGAGGTGAGCACAACCACATCCGAATACAGTTCAGAATTTGAGAGTCCTCCTCCGTCGCCTCGACCAGGAATGGATACAGGCCCTATAACGTTCACTCGGAGTTCCAATCATTTCCAATACATACAAAGTAATGGTAGCCCTGCTAATGGAGAGATAACAAATCGATGCGACGTTACAGAAGCTTTGACAATAGAATGCCGAGATAAGAAACAAGCGATGTTTGTAATTCGGAAAACGGACAAGAATGTTTTCCTGATTGTTCACCCAGCAAATCCTGATATACGGATACCTATCTACCATTGTAAGATTGACTGGAGCCGCCCCAAACCAGAAAGAAGCAAGGTTGGTGGATTGGACTTCAGTCTTATGTCAATGGTAGGAAAGGTTACCAAAAATTTCTTTAAAGACTTGGAAGAATCTATGAATGATAAATGGTCAGGTCCCTTTTTGCCCAAAACAATTCGACCTTCTTATATTGAATCACGTCTTGGCAGTAATTGTCTTGTGGACGTAACTACAGAAATAAATGGGTTCAGTGTTACTATAATTCAGTCAGAATACGTCTGAAGTGCAACAGACCAGATAGAGAAACCACGATTTGAAATTGATAGCCGAACTTTTTCCAACAATGTTGACCTTCATGAGTATAAACAAGGATTGGCGGTTGTTGACAAATGCGTTCTACGGTTAGGTACCTCCATCAAGGGTGATCAAAGGCTTGAAATCACACTACCAAAAGCTGAAAAGATTTTAATGTCGCTTGTGATAGGTCATGCCTCGAAAAGCAATGTTGACATTGCCTACCATTCTTCAGCTGAAACTGGTTTGAACTGTTATTCAATATGTTACTCTTCCGGTGGGAACTCTGAGGAACTATATCTTCCGCAACCAGATGAAAGGACACTGATGCGGATATATTTTCAGTGTGACCTAGCAGGCCTGTCTGCAATTTTATCATTTTTCAATAAGTGCCATGACGAATTCTCTGAAAACCAAGGGTTGGATCCTGTTTTGATTGATAGAGAACTTGCTCACTGCTTTGGTGTTTATCTTCATAGGCAGAAACATGCGAACAAACTCAACAAAACCCGGAGTTTTTCCTCCAGGTTTTTGGGTCTACCTATATCTCAGCTTGTGATTGAAAAGGTTGCTAGAAAGTCATGGCCAATGTTTGTTGATATATTCAAGGAAGATAGAGCGAGAAATTACCTAACACTATACGACAGATCTTTTGCTACTGGTGTGCCAAGAACGCCGTGGGATAGCTATGAATCTTTTGTTGAAGATTATCGGTCTTTACATTTGTCGGCACCTGGAGATATGGCTGCTGCATGGTTGAGCGACTACACTATTTCGCTTTGGTGCTTCATGATGTCTATGTCTGCATCCCCGACGGTACATATATTTTACCCGATGTTCTACCAGTATTTATCAAGTGACAAGGAAGAATATAGGAAATCAATTAATTTTGACTTCACCATCACCCCCAAAAGAAGATCGTTCATTATCCCTATTAATTCGGGTGGATCACACTGGGCAGTGAATCTTGTGTTCCGTGGATCCAATGGACAATATTCGGCTATCCAATTAGATCCCATGGTTCCCAAGAGCAAGTTTCCTTCGGAGAAGGAAGTACTGCTTTTATCTGATTTCTTCTCTACCGATACCGACCAAACCAATCCAGTAATACAAAAGAATCAGTATCTTGAGATGTGTTTTTCCTCTTTTCCAACACAAAAAGACTCAATCAACTGCGGAGTGTTTGTCTGCTTCTACGTGTGCTGGATATCACAACATGGCAGTAAACTCTTATACAAACTTGACGAAGAACATGATGAAACATCAGCGGTTCTATCTGCGACTGCAATCAGAAATGAATTCTGTTCATTTGTTTCTGCTATGTGCCCTGTCGAATTCCGAAAAGAGTATGCAAATTTCATAAAGGTACTCAGGCAGATGTATAACCGAACTAGGTATAGAGGGTGTAGAGGGGAAGATTACTGATGTGTTAACACACGATTATGGCGATGATAGTTCCGACTTGATAGACGTATGGACCAAAAACACAGAAAAACACACAACGGAGGATACTGAAGGGAAGTCGGCAACTAAAGTTTCAACGTCCTACAAAACAAAATCATCTACGACTAACTCTGCGAAGAAATCCAAGTCCAGGAATTCACCAAAGTGGGTGTGTTGGTAAATCGGAAACCAGTTCATTCATTTCAGAAAAATGAAGGTGGACAGAATTTGGAACATCAAATAGAAACAGAGCTGACAGATTCCAAGACTATCCCCGCACAGGACGTGTCCTACAGTAACAGAGCCAACAGGTTCAAAGATGACTACGACAGAATCGATGTCAACAGGTTCCAAGACGACCACGCCAGAGTCGATGTCAACAGAGTCCCAATCTCCAGAAACATTGGATATAACGGTGGATAATAGGTATCTGGTAGACACTGTGTCAAAGGACGAGAAAACTTTTAATGAGGAGGATAATCGAAAAGGCGATTCAACGGGAGCACCAAAGATCACACCCGGGCATAATTTGAAGGACACTAAATCACCTACAACTTTGTTGAACTGTTGAGTGTAGTACATCATCAAAGCGAAAGGAGCATACTGCAGAATGTGTAAAGAAACGTAAAAGGAATGTTGCAGCAGTACCTAATGTTCCGACAAAAACAATTCGAAGGTCACTCCGACTGTCAATTCGGTTAAAAAATAAATGCAAATAAGGTTTTTTTAATGGTTAGGAACAAAAAATGTGTATTCATATGTAGGATTAGGTTTTGCCATGAAGCTTATTAGTACTATTTCACACGTCCCCATGCACCATGCGGGACAGGGATAGTTGTTGTACTCCTCCAAATCTTCAGGTGATTTCCAACGTTTTTCGTAAAGATGGAGCCATTGCACAATGCTTCTCTCGTTTCCATCTTCTTTCTCCATTTTCTGTTTGTTTTGAAATTAGTTTGAGTTTTCGTTTTTTACTCTTAGATTGTTTTGTCGCTCTCTTCATAAATGAATTCCAATTGTCTTTAATCTCGTTGTTCTCGGGTTCTTTCTTTAGTTCCTTTACGTCATCGCTTTGTTCGATGTACATTCTACGGTACTTTTCAATGATTGCCTCTTCAGTTGTTGTGCACCACTCGTTGAACCCAATGCTTGACAGACAGGGACGGTTACCTGGGTGATAATGTATGCATTCCTTTATGTGTTTTCTGGCTTCCGGCGTCAGTTTAAACCATTGCTTTGGTGGGAAAGTATGACCATTCAGTTCGAGCCTCTCTCGTTCTCCAGATTGTACTGGTCGTCCAATACCCAAGTTGTTGTAGCACTTTATGTCATCCGTTGATTTCAATGCCGGATAACCTGCATAATACATACTGCCATAATGATACCCATAGCCCACACGTGGTCAACGCAACCAGTGTCGCCTTCCTCCGAGAAAGGCAATACTTCCTCTGTTACATACTTTAAGCATTCTTCCCAAATCTCCAAACCTTCTACCTCGTCGAAATGCCCTTTTTGGCTGTTTAGTCTTGCTCTCACGTTGTTGATATTGTTGCATCCATTAAGTATGGTGAGTACCAAGTGGCCGTTTTTTGCACATAAGACATCGAACCCAGTTTCAAAATGATATAAGAATGGGTTAAGCTTGTTGTCTACGTCGCCGTGATTTAGCTCATTACTTCTTTTCGCGGTACTCCACAGAATCCAATTGAAACCTTGTCTTCAATACCTTCATCTTGAACGCTGATTGCGGTGTTGCAGCTTGTTTCCAAAACGAATTCCAGGCCTCCTTATTCTTACGGTTGGAGACTTTGTTTTTGGAATGCTTTTGCGAGTGTGCCATGTCCTCTTTGTGGATCTTTATTACTTCTGCAAACGTGGCTGGATCCATGTAATGTTGTGTGGAATTTTTCCGTTTCTTATTGGAAGACACATGCTTGGATAATCTTCTTGTATGACACTTCACAACAACGACTTTTGTGTTTGAGACAAGACCGGACACACTGGTAGATTCGCTATTTTGTTTTCGTTGCGATAGAATGCTCCGCGGAACATTGCTGTTGTTGTTGTTTGGTTTTGTTGATGACATGATTCGATTCGACCCAGCATTCATTTAATTTGATTAAGGTAGGTAATATGTCGGAAGGGAAAGAGGAAAATAATAGGATTGCCACTCATACTTTGCCGTTGTGTGTTAAGAACACCAAAATATGGACCTGACAATAGGTTCTGAATAGCACGACTGACATAATTGGACCTGACAATAGGTTCTGAATAGCACGACTGACATAATTGGACCTGACAATAGGTTCTGAATAGCACAAATGACATATTTGGACCTGACAATAGGTTCTGAATAGCACAAATGACATAATTGGACCTGACAATAGGTTCTTAATAGCACGACTGTCATAATTAGACCTGACAATAGGTTTTGACAACCACGACTGGCAGACGAAGGCACGATAACAAGAACAAGAACAACAGCATCAATGACAACCTGACTGGACCAGACTGGACAAGCGTAGGCTGGACTAGCCTACTAGGTTTGACAAGCCTAAGCTGAACTAGCCTAGGCTAGACTACCCTCCTATTCTGAACTACACTATGCCGGTGTAGCGTAGTAGGCTAAACTACTAGCTAAAGACGAATTAACGTATGCTGCACTAGTCCAGGCATGTCTAGGCGTGAATGGTTTCGAAAACCACGTCTGACAGAACTGGACCTGATAATAGGTTTCAAAACAATGACCAACATAAATGGACCTGATAATAGGTTCCGATAGCCACGTCTGACATCAATGGGCCTCGTACTAGGTTCGAAAACCATGACTAACGGAATAGCGTACGCTGGACTACCCTAGTCTGGACTACCATATGCCGGTCTACCCTAGGCTGAACTAGCTTAATCTGGTCTACCGTAGGCTGGACTAGCACCGTCAGGTCAAGCATACAACGAATTCGCAAACCACGTCTGACAGAAATGGACCTGATAATAGGTTCCAACACAACGACTAGCATAAATGGACCTGATAATAGGTTCTGATAACCACGTCTGACATAAATGGACCTCGTACTAGGTTCGGAGAAACCATGACTAACGGAATAGCGTACGCTGGACTACCCAAGTCTGGACTACCCTAGGCCGGTCTACCCTATGCTGAACTAGCTTCATCTGGTCTACCATACTAGGCTGGACTAGACCCGGCAGGTCTACGCTGGACTATCCGGTCTACCCTATGCTGAACTAGCTTCATCTGGTCTACCATACTAGGCTGGACTAGACCCGGCAGGTCTACGCTGGACTATCCGGTCTACCCTAGGCTGAACTAGTAGCTTAATCTGCTCTACAGTAGGCTGGACTAGACCCGGCAGGTCTACGCTGGACTATCCGGTCGACCCTAGGCTGAACTAGTAGCTTAATCTGGTCTACCGTAGGCTGGACTAGACCCGGCAGGTCTACGCTGGACTATCTGGTCGACCCTAGGCTGAACTAGTAGCTTAATCTGGTCTACCGTAGGCTGGACCCGGGTCTAGCCTACAACGAAATCGGTAACCATGTCTGACAAAAATGGACCTGATAATAGGTTCCGAAAACCAACACTAGCCTGAATTAACATTTATAATAGAGGATTAGCTCTTAGTACAGTTTTGCGCGATACATAGGCGCTCATAATATAACATCCTTCGTATTTAGGATTCGAACAGCTATGCAATACCAACGGGTTAAAAAGCAATGTATCCCCTGATTTCAATGGAACTTTGATATGGTACATTGGGAAGACAAAGTAATAAATGACTTTGTCACGACTTACATGCTCCGGACCAATTACTGTCAAATGAGTGTAGTAATAGTCCTCATCGACATGGCATTTGGAATGATAATCCTTTCCTATAGAGAATGCAGTAGCGTGATCACCAATTGAAGTGATTGTTGTTTGCTGAACAACCTTTGTCATCACGGTCGTTTCACGGTACAAAAATTTAGCGAAAGGACGACGTAAACTTTCCTGCATTTGCTCCACAATGTGCGCCGCTTCCCTTTCCAGCTCATCTATTGTGTGTTGCTCCACATTTTTTTTGAAAACATACACACCATTCTGACTGTTGTTGCGATTTGGTCGAATACCAAGAACAGCATACCCGTCATTTATACTAGTACATTTTGATCCTCTTACAACTTCGGGTTTAGCTTCAACAATTTCTTTCGAAAATCGTCTTGTAGTTTCGATCCTGGAGGATCGAGCCAAGTGTTGTTTCGCTTTGTCTCTCGACACTTTTGCAAAGATTCGCAAGGATGGTTCTGATTCATCAACCGCTATAATATGCTTCTCATCTGTACTATCCAATATATCAAAATAATCAATAGACACAGCCTCTGTCAGTGTATATTCCTTCGTTCCGACAATTTGTTCACCCCAACTAGATTCCATGAATTTACCTTTAAACAAATCCTTGGTTACTGCTTTCAATGATATTTGATTGACATGTTTCAGATTTCTAGATATACTTCGATGCCTCTTGTTCTTGGGTTTGATCGTAGACAAGTGGTTGTAAGTTGCGGGGTTATTCGACTTTGTTGGTGCATTCTTTAGAAAATTTGATGACATTTTGTGTTTCATTCTAAGTAGCGATTGCCTCCTTTCTCTTTGTTTTCTAGCTCTTCCTTCAATTGCGTGGCTATTCGACTTTGGAGGTACATTCTTTAGAAAATTTGATGACATTTTCTGTTTCATTGTACGTTGCCGTAGCCTATTTTCTCTTTGTTTTCTGGCTATTCCTTCCACCATTATTATTGGTATTCTTTTCAATCCTCTTGTTGTTGTTGCGGACTACGAGCGCCGTTGGAGGAAATACAAATCGACGTTGGAGTATGTGACGATTTGCGGTTGGAGGAGAGGAGCAAGGGTGTAGGAGGAGACGCAGCACCGTCGGAGCAGGAGACGAATTGCTGTTGTAGGAAGATAACAAGGAGCGCCGTTGGAGGAGTAGGGCTGTTTGGTGGTGGAGTACTTGTCTTGTTGTAACGGGAGGAGCGCCTTTTTGAGGAGGAGCAACGCCAACAATACGTTGCCGTTATTTTCCGAGATCTTGTAAATGCTGCCAGTTGCTGTTGCTGTATAGGAGTGCCGCGGAGAGTACGTAGACAAATCTGTGTTCAAGTTTGAAGATGAGTGCTGGTGGATGAGGAGTACTGGCGTCCTCTGGTAGTTGCTGCTCTTTTTTGCCGCTATTGCTGTTGTTGTTGCTTATCGTTGCTATCTGTCACCGCTAGATTTTGTAGTATCCTATAAAAATAGATAATAATTGAACAAAATTTGGTGAGAATCTATCGATGTACAGAGTAAATAATAACAGAATAATATAATTTACATGCCAACCTACAGGAACAATATTCGTTGTTCCGATCCGTTGTTCTGATTCCTTGTTTGTTGTTCGAATCTGTATTTCCAATCCAGTGTTCCAACAATCGTTGTTGTTGTTCTAACAATTATTGTTACGGTTGATTCGGTTGTGCTGACAATTCGTTGCTGTGGGACCGTTGACTGGTGGTTGTTGTTGTTGTTGTTGATTCTATCGTCAGTTCCCCCCGTTGTGGTTCCTGAAATAGTAAGAACAAATGCCAAAGTTAGAAAATACATCGTCTGAAATTGGGTTGGCACAGCATAATCATTGTTTATTTATCTCACGTTGTTGACCGTTTCCCTCCCGCTATTGATGATACGTTGTTCTGATGATCGTTGATGCTGCTGCCGTTGATTTGCAGCAATCTTATACTCCTATGTAACGAAAAACTGGATCTTGTTCCTGATGATATAGATATGCAAGGGATGCAGATTTTGTGCTTTCAAGATGTATATGTTTGGGTCGCGAATCCGAACAAGAATCTTTCCAGCGACTAATCAGTTCTCCGATGCACTCTATTGTCTTGCAGTACAAGGCAGTTACTTCGCACTAAAATATCTCAAACCTGAATCAGCCGGCCTAATGCTATTACTAGCACTTCGGAGGGATTCCACGTGCTCGGACGGAGTGCCAATCGTACAAGTACGGTAAAGCAACTCTGCTCTTGATAAGTCGGGGTAAGATTATGAAGGGAAAGAGTATTTTTTGCATGCGACAACGACAAAAAAAAATCACACCTGAGTACGAGTACACAGTGAAACGCGGTGACAAAATGTACCGCCATAGTTTGTAGCGGCAGCGACATCATTAGAAACCAAATAAATCACGATTGAAGTTACCGTACATGTTGCAATCACCGACAGAAATCACCCTGTCATGACAACAGTGACGTTTCTGTTCCGACGTCAACCACACGTTTCAATTACAGCAGACAACTAGCGTACCGTACCGTAGAAGTAGGCTCGTCCAGCATAGTACGCTTGTTAAATAGTAGGCTCAGGGTAACTCGTATGGTAGTCCAGCCTAGGCTAGTCCAGCCTAGGCTAGTCCAGCCTAGGCTAGTCCAGCCTAGGCTAGTCCAGCCTAGGCTAGTCCAGCCCAGCCTAGGATAGTCCAGCCTAGGATAGTCCAGCCTAGGCTAGTCCAGCCCAGCCTAGGCTAGTCCAGCCTGGGCTAGTCCAGCTTAGGCTAGTCCAGCATAAGGTAGATGAGACTAAGCTAGTCCTGCCTAGGCTTCTCCAGCGTAGTACGCTACTACTAGTACTAATACGTACTACAACTAGGCTCGCATAGCCTACGTCATATACTACTAGTAGTAGGCTTGGAGTACATCGTACTAGTAGTACACTAGGCTAAGTCCAGTGACATGACAACACCAGTTAAGTTTGTGTTACGGCGTCAACCAATCATATGAATTACAGCAGTCGACTAGCGTAAAAGTAGGCTCGTCCAGCATACTAGTACCGTACGCTTGAGTAGGCAGTAGTAGTAAGCCAGCGTACGTCGTATGCTAGTACTAGTACTAGTCCAGCCTAGGCTAGTCCAGCCTAGTACTAGGCTATTCCAGCCTGGGCTACTAGTACTCAAGCTTAGGCTAGTCCAGCCTAAGGTAGACGAGACTAAGCTAGTCATGCCTAGGCTTCTCCAGCGTAGTACGCTCCTACTAGTACTACTAGTACTAGTACTAGGTCCACCTAGGCTCGCCTAGCCTAGTAGTACTAGGCTTGTTGGAGTACATACTACTAGTAGTAGTATAATAAATCCAGACTAGTAGTACTATGCTTGTTCACCATAGACTAATCCAGCCTATTTGATAATAAACAAACAACAGAGAACAAGAACAACAAGATCTGGGAACAACATCTGTGAACAACACTACTACAAATCTTGTTTTCTGGTTGTAAATTAGACAAGACTGACCAAAAGTCTTGAACTGAATCAAATTTTTCACGCATAAGTACTAGTAATAGGAGGTGGGACTAGTAGTAATAGTGAGTAGCCTTGAGGCTACTACTACTACTACTACTACTAATACTACTACTAGTACTAGTACTAGTAGACTGGGTTGAATACCAATAATAGTAGTACTAGTAGTAGCCCAGTAGTAGTACTAGTACACTGGACTAGTTGCCTACTCCTACTACCTAGACTAGTAGTACTAGTAGTAGTAGTCCAGCAGCCTAGTACTAGTAAGCTACACCAGTCCAGCCTACTACTACTAATAGGCAATTAATCAAGCATAGGTAGTACTAAGTTAGTCAAGCCTTAAATAGTCCAGAATACTATTGTTGACCTAGGCCTGACTGCCTAGTCTACTAGGCTGAACTAGTCTAGGCTGGACTACTAGGCTACTAGACCGGCATAGGCTAGTCCAGCATAGAGTAGTCAGGCCTAGGCTAGTAGTGAAACATAGACTAGTAGTCAGGCCTAGTGTTGGAGTCATTGTTACTGTAGTCCTCGTTGTTGGTGTTGCTGCAATTGTTGTCGGCGTAATTGTTGTCGTTCTTGAAGAAGTAGTTCTTGTTCTTGTTCTTCTTGGCGTTGTTGTTGTTGTTGATATCATCATCCCTTGTTCAGTGTCACTAATCATAGTATCTGTGTTTGATAACCTAGGTTTACATATGCCCTTGCTGTGTGGGGGGAAATTTGTTCTTTACATGAATATCATTAGCGCCACATAAGAGTAAAGGCAGGACTATGCCGTCTTATCATAGACCCACAGCAGTTTTATCATAGTGCTACTACGTTTATCTAGTATGTTTGAAAAGTATGAGATTTGATGAAGAAAACATGTGATAATAGATTGATATCTATGTTTGAAAGCTTAAGTTTACCAGTGTATTACTAAGCCCTTGTTGTTCTTGCTGCGTGGGTTTTTTTTGGGTACAAAAATGAAATTGGTGTGACATAAGAAAACAGGAGGGCTATACCATTACTAGTATCATAGACCCACAGCAGTGTTATCATACTAGGAGGATAGGTAACCTCGGGCGGCTTGAAAACAATAATTTTGGTTTTACAAGTTCTACTACTACTACTACTACTACCATAGAGCATCATCTTGAATAACAAAAAACAAACCAAGTTGCATGAAATTTCGTAAGAAGGGAATGGTACGGAAAAGGGAAAAGACATGCCATCATAACGTAGTGCATCTATTCTGTGGGGGGGCGCAAAAGTCGGAGTGATAACGCAGTGCATCTCTTCTGTGGTGGGCGCAAAAGTCGGAGTGAAAGACAAAAACCACACCAAGTTGCATGAACTTTCGTAAGGCGGCTACTACTATGCTACACCAAAGTCTGGCCGGCCATCATGCTGTACACATAAATTTTTTATCTGTTATGGTCAGTTGAAAACCAACCCGGTATGTACTGGCACACATTGGTGGTATCTAGTTCATGTGAAACATACCGTAGCAGTACGCAGTTACATTACTTGAACTAGTACACGTACATATGTTACCATACTGTTTGTACTGGTGGTATCCTCCTAAAATTGTAAAATTCTACACGCTCATGTACGATGCCAGTACTATGTACCGTACAATAGTATGGTGGTGGGTGGTATCTGCACCAGAATACAATTTCCGTCGTTTCTGTTCATGTCGGCTGATCGCAACTTGGCGATGGGATCTGCATATGATGAAATAGTAGTGATGGCCACGATGGGCTATGTTTCAGTACACACGTTTTTGTTTTGTTTTCATTCTCTAAAAGGTTGCCACGATGACTAAGCTGTTGCGATGTCCACGACAGAATACTGGTTCTGTTGCTGGCTGTTCTTTAACATGTCGGCAAATCGCTACATTTTGGTATGTTGTGAAGTACAAGTGGGTGCCACGATGGGATGGCTATGTTTCAGTTCACATGTTTTCCTTTCGTCTTCATGAACTACAAGCTTGTGTGCTGCGGTATCATAATCTAGAATTCTCACAATCACGGATTACAACAATCTAGAATTCTCATCTAGTGAAAAGCCAGAATGTCATCGTCATCTGACATTAGCAGTGCCCTTGATAGCTACACACTCGAGGAGTTGCAGCAAATGCTAACAGACCCCCAACTGGGTACTCAATTGGCAAATAAAATTGAAGCTGAAGTGTTAACTAGACTTGCAACAAAGAGTCAAAATGGGTCTCCCATAGGAATTCTCGTTACACCTTCCAAGCAGCAAAAAATGTCGGACCAAATCGGACAAGCGGAAATGTTTCTGAGCAAATGCACTACTCTCATAGAACAGATGAACCAAGAAACGATGAGGGTAAAAGAAGATATCATCAAACCTTTGCAAGAAACCATCAATAGCGCAAAGAAGCGGCCTCCATCAGCCAAAACTAGTCTTCAGTTCTATCCTACTACAAAGCAGAAAAAAGATGAAATTGAGATTAACAGCGATGAAGAAAGCAGCGAAAGCGAGGAAGATTTGAATCGGAAGCCTGCGTCTAAGCCAAAGTCTAAGAAGGACAACAACTTTTCCAAATACGATATCCATGGCTACAGAAGGAATGAGTATCAAAAAATTACCAAACACAATTGGAAGCCCGCGTCTAAGCCAAAGTCTAAGAAGGACAACAACTTTTCCAAAGACGATATCTCTGTCTACAAAAAGAATGAGTATCAAAACTTTACCAAACACCGTTTTCACAATTTGGAGGCGGGAGTGGCAGTCATGAAGTTGTCTCGTAATTCATGGACGTATAGCACAAATTTTCCAGATACCCTGATGAGCAGCGAGGATTGTTTTCGGAAAATCCCAAATGCTATCATGTGTATTTACACATTGTACAGATCAATGGTACGGGAACCAAATGCAATAGAAGCAAACGAAGAAGAGCAACCTGTGCAAAGTTTCAGTAGAAAGGAGATCAGAGATATTGCGGTAACTCATGCAGATGTTGTAACTGCAGACACGGGTTTGGAACATTTCATGACAAAGTTTCCAAATATGAAAAAACTAGACATTGATTTGTGTGGACTGATTACATCTCAGCCTGGAAAAGGAATTTTTAAGCACAACCCTAACAACAATGCCATTGCAGTCTTTCTGATGAAAGGTCGGGTGAAAAGATATCATTATGTGCTGGTGAACGCAATCCAATCTTTGGTCCTATTCATGTATCATTGGGACGGAATGTACTTTGGCAGAAATGTTCTTGGAGCAGCTCTGAAAAATCAGTACGATGACGTTATACGCCTAATGGAACCTTATATTGCTATTGGCGAAAGGAGGACAGGTAGACAGAACCCTTTAGTAGCGTTCGTGGGTGCATGGCAGATTCAGACAGATGAGAAATGATTTGCCACAAAAATGTTCTAAAAGTATTTGGAGCAAGATGGCTTACCTGTTTTCATCGACAGGTAAAAAATGTTCCGGTTTCGGGACAAGATTTCTTGTTTATTTTCTATCTTCAATTTGAGTGTGGTACTATCATTAATTAGCAATGGCTATCGGAGGCCAGGCATTCTTCAAAATTTATTACTGTTATATTGGTAAAATAGAATTATTATTGCAACATATCTGACACCAGGCTGCTCCAATCTCAGCATACATTTCTAAATCTAGTTCGTCAACCAAGTCATTCACAAGAAGGACAACATAATAAACGTATCTAACACCAGGCTGATCCGATCTCAGACTACATATCTACTTCAGATTCGATGACCACGCCATCAACAACGACATCATAAAGGAGATCAACGATTTCAATCTTCAACTGAAATATTATACAGATGGCTTTAGATGCAATACGGAATTTTTTCCGCAGTATGTAGGAATCTGTCGCGGTGAATTCTGAACACGTTCGACATCCCATAGAAGCATTCATGGCATTTATTACAGTTCTTCTCAGATGATGTCAGAAAGACAGTAGTTATGGGAAGTGGAGGTGGAAGGTGATGGGAGAATAATGTGCGTGTTGGAGCTGGATACTGCAGCAGGATTATCGTTAGAGGAGGAAGCGGAGGATGGAGGTGTATCATTTGTGGCAAAGGTATGGTGAGGTAGAGGTAGATAATGGGTGGGTAAAAATCCATTTCTACGGAGGACAGAAGAAAAATTGCGATATTGACCAACAAAATCGGAAAGATATGGTAACCATTTTGATTTACATTGAGGACATGTATCGAAGTCATGGTATTTGTGAGAATGATGAGAAACAGAGTAACAATTGTTACATATAATCAGACGAGAATGAAGCGTTGATTGTTGACAGTGTACGCAACGTTGCCGCATAAGGACAAGGCAAAGGTTGATAGTGTAATAGTCAAGCGATGACTCATAGGAACTTAAGCGGAGTTTAAGAAGCGGTAGGGATATTGTCTGCAGGCCTGTAGAAACAGGAATTTGTAGTTCGGCAAGTATAAACAATATGTGTTTACATACTGGATGGATATCAGGACACGAACAGATAATAGTTTTGCTAGAAGCAAGTATGGTGTAGACATTGCCGGAAGAACCGGAGACAAAAAGTGAGAAGGAGGGTGATGCTTTGGAGCGGTGTCGGAGAATATAAAAGGATTCTGAAACTGAACGGCGCAAACGCTTTTTGTCAACAAAGAGCCAAACTGTGCAGAAAAGGAGGTTTAGGAGAAAATGAGGGTATCGTATGTCAGCTGGCAAGATCAGAGAAAGTGTAAATGTAATCAATAATGAACGGCAAGTATAATAAGCAAGAAAGCACGTACTGGAGCCATTGCGTTTCGAAGAAGACATGGCCAAACGGAGAGAAAGGGGAAGGTTGGGGTAAAGAGAGAAGCTATGAAACACAAAGTAGACGTAATGAAAGGAATCGTAAGAGTACTCGTAAGTGTTTGTTGTCCTGAAGTATCGGGTGTACATTGAGTGACAGTAAATATTTCGGGGGATAAAGGAAAACAAGATAAACAAAAATAAATGGATGAATGATGATCGGACGGTTATTTTCGAAACAGAGAAATGACCGACAAAGATACGGGGAATATAAAATATCGGCATACGTATGGAATTGAATATAGATGTAACGATCAATAAAAGACAGTTATGTTTACATAGGAGAGGAACCTATCATGAGGCTCATCAAACCGACACTGAGGTCCAGCAGAACATAAACAGCAGGTAAAATACCTGCGGTCAGGCCCAGTAGCAATAATAACCAAATTTTTGACAGGGGCCGAGGCGGACGCAAATTTTAAAAACCTATTTTCAGGCTCTTGCCCGGTGGGAATCACTCAATGACAGCATCGTGCTCACCCGTGGAAGAGCACGTAACTTACGTATCGTACGAGAAATATGTTACAACATCGCACGCGTGTATCCCTTACTGTATCCCTATCCGTACGTACGTACGGTACGTACCTGGTAAGATTACTGGTGGTCTAATCAATAACGCTCTGCTTTTGGCGCGTTTCCCTTCCCACCAAACATTTCCTCTTCGTTGTGTTTTCTCTACCGTATGAACTCGTACCGGTACCGGTACGAGTAATTACGAGTACAATACCTGTACCGTGCTATGTGCCGGTACCGGTAAAACTGCTCTGAGTATTTTCAATTGTTGGAGTCACCGGCATCAGTACGTACTCGTACTCGAATCTCACTGTATTATCTACTCGACTAGTCGACTACCGGCACGTACCGTAGTATCAGTATTCACGAGACAAACCAATCGACGAGGGAAAGGCAAGGAACCCACGATACGCCAGCAGTTTAAAAAGGAACCTCGAATATCGGACGGTGTTCGTGGGAAAACCAAACCGGTGTCGAGACTGGAGCACAGCAGCAGGACAGGCAACAGCAGCAACCGCAACAGCAGCATGGATTCAGATTCCCATCTGCAACGAATCCGCGCCAAGCTGGGCCGGAGGGAAACTCTGTCGGGGAACGATTTGCGTTCCCTAGATTACCTCCACGATCTATTGTGCGGCGACAGCGAGAGCGACGGCAATGGGGACATCGGCGATCGTTCTCGGGAGGGTCCGGACCCCGGATCTCGATCGCGGTTCCCGGACTATCTGGATCGCTCGCTCCTCGACGGTCGAGAAGGAAACGATCCATCGCCGGGAAATCTCCCCCGGGTGGTCCGTTACGTCGGTGAGTGAGTGGTGTTGTAGCACAGTGGGATAGAACAGGACGGGTCGTGTCCTTGCCTGCCTGCATTGGATCGTATCGTATCTCTCTATTCGTTTTGTTTGTGACTCATCATCCGTTTGCTGCCATTCTGCGAACTTATCCTGCCCTGCCCTGCCCTGCCCTGTCCCGCGCCAACAACGTACGTGCCGGTCCGATTTCCACGATTGCGAATTGAATTGAATTGAATTGAATTGAATTGAATTGAATTGAATTGAATTGAATTGAATTGAATGCCATACGGTACACGTGCCCCACACCACATAACAAAGGCATGGTGCAGGACATGCTCGATCCGGAATACTACCAAGCTTGCGATAGCCAGGGGAGATCGGCGCATTTCGGGGACTTTTACGAACACGAACCAACAATGGACCACAACAGCACACACATCGCCACCGCCGACGACGACGACGACGATCCGGACACGAACCGGTTCGGCGAAGAGGTGGATGGAAATGGCAATGGCAATGGACATGGACATGGGCTTTCTTGTAATAGTTCCGGCGGGCCGCTGCTGGCCGAACGGATTCCCCTGGTGGTGGTCCCCATCCCGTTTGCCTCGGACTGGTTACAGCTGCGGTGCAGGGAGCCAAGCGGGGGCGGCCACCGGGTGCCCCCGGGAGGCACGGGCACACAACCCACGGTGGTGTCACCGGTCTCTTCCTACCGGGGGGATCGCAAGCGAGACCGTGCCGTAGACCTCGATCACGGTGGGAACGACGCCGAGGGTTCGGGGTCGGGGCCGGCCGATCCGCGGGTCGAGACGGAGCAAGGAAACCGAATCCGAGCTCGGGGAGCAACCGCGGGAACTGCGATGGCAACGGCAACAACAACTACAATGTCTATAGCATCACCGGACCACCCAGCCCCCAACCCGGCCACGGATTGGTGGCCGGCGGGGACCTGCGGAACCGCTGAGGATCACTGCCCCGTTCTGGCCAAGATTTGCTACGACCAACTGCACCGCGCTGAGACCGAGACCACCACCGAACAGCAGCAGCGGGATTCGGCGGACGCGGACGCGCATGATTCGAGCCACCACCGGCACCGGAGCCGCCCGTTGATGCTCAACGACGTGGTCTCGATGGTGGGTGTACTATCGATCCATCCGTTCGACGCGGATTTTTCGGGACAGCAGCAACGCGAAGGCGAACGCGAACGCGACGAACCGGGCTTCTGGGATGGTGGTTGCTACGGCTCCGTCTCGGTCCCTCCCCCCAGCCGCCTGCCCCGGCTCCACGTCCTGAGCTACCGCAAGGTGGAACTGGACGACCTCGCGCGAGTGGCGATCCGCCGGACCAAACCGAACCGGGGCGGCAGCGGCAGTGGCGGCGATTTGCGGGGGGAACGAGAGGAACCGGACAATGCCGACATGTACCCGGATGGTGACAACGACAACGGCAACGACAACGATAGTGAGAATGACAGCGACGGCGACAGCGAAGTCGAGTGGTCCGGATTCCCCCAGGAGGAGGAACCGTCGTCGTCGTCGTCGATTTCAGTTCCGCCGGCACTGGTGTCTCTGCTGCAGGACGGACCCTGGAGATCACAAGGTTCGGAACCATCGTGGATCCGAGCCTTGTGGATGTGCCTCTTATCCCGGGCCGATCGAAAACGGTCAGATCCGGAAAGCCTCCCGGAAATGGTTCGAGCGGGACCTACCGAACGGGCCCTGGGGTGTCTTTCCCTGCGATTGGCGACCCCAGACGGAGCCAGCGCAAAGGCACTGTACCAGCGGTTGGCTGGCACCATTTTGCCGGAACTGTGCCCCGTCGTAGCGACCGTGGACCTGGGCACGTGGAATGTGTCGACAACATCGACGGCAAATTCTGCGTCGTTTCTTCCCCGAAAGGACGAAAACGGTCGCCTGAACCCCTGTCTGTTGCAGCTGCCCAAGGGATCGGTATTGTTGATCCATTGTCCACCGTATTGTAGCACTCGTGAAAAAAACAGCGATACAAACCGAAGCGGCTTCCGAAACGGCGAGTCGGGAATGGGCGGTGATAATCGAGAGGAGGAGGAAAGCGTGCTCGCCGCCATTCACGAACTGGTGCAACACCACAGGGTCCCTTACCGATTTGAGGGAGGCGTGAGAATCCCGTTCGAGGCCGATTATCGCATCATCCTCGTGACAACCCAGACACGGGCATTCCCCTGCACCCTTTCGGCGGTGACGGGGAGCGTTTGTTCCTCGGCGATGGTGACGGACGACGAACCTTCTCCGCCACCGGCGAAAGGATCGGCGGGACCGGAACTCCGGGAACTCTTGGTCAACGGGCGGTCCGCTATGCGCAACCACTGCTCTCTCCAATTCTCGACCCCGTTGTTGGAACGGGCGCAGAAGGATTTCTTGAAGAGACGCCGACGATACTACGAGTCCCCGGAATCTGAATCGTCGACACTCCCGGGGGAAGACGATTTTCACAGATGGTTGACGCTGACAAAACTCGAGACGAAGAACCGAAGATCCCGTGGTGTCGATCCAGGTGAGGGGGGCGGGGAACCATCGGTGCAAGATTGGGAGGCAGCGCTTCAACTCGACGATGAACTCCGGCAAACGGTCTGACACGTCACCCGAAAATACACAAAGCGGATGCAGGTTGACGGGATGCATTTGGGGCAGGACACAAAATACCCGTAGAAAACATCATTATACCCTAAGATGGTGTTGGTCTCTAGAAGATAGTTTTGATCACATACAACTACACGGAGCTGTACAATGAATGTTTGGATAATTAACACAGTAGGTTCATTCTATTCTGCACCAGTCGTCTACCACGGAATTTGGCAGGCCTTGTAATCTACAAATCGAAAGCCGGTTGACGCATCCGTTGCCTCGACTGCTTTTAACATTCCAGCGACACTTTCGTCGGTATCGATCAAACCATTGCCGTTCGTCATATCTGTCCGGACCCATCCGGGATGTAGGAGCAAAACCCGTGCTTCATCGGCAAGATCTACCGACAAACTCTTGGCCACTTGATTCAAAGCAGATTTGGAAGAGCGGTATGCATAGGCTCCGCCGCTTCCATTGTCGTCCACGCTTCCAACTTTGCTACTAACAAATGCCATGACGGGGTACAAACTGTCCGAGCGCTTTCCCAAAAGTGGAACGAACGATTGAGCAATCAAGAGAGGAGCGATCGTGTTTATTTCGAACGTCTTCATCATGACTTCCTTTGTCACTTTCGGTGTTGCAGCACGGTTTGCTCGAGCTGTTCCATCGAATGAGGCTCCCGACAAGTAAATACCTGCGTTGTGGATAATGTGGGTTAGCGGCTGGATGTTCTCCTTCCCCTTCAAATCATTAGCGGCTCGGGTTATGCTCTGTTCGTCTTCAAGGTCCATCTCAATTGTGTGAAGCTTGTCCTCGCTACTCTTGAGCTCGGCTAAGGATTCTGGTACATCCTTTGATCTGTGGGTCGCGATTACGGTCGCGCCCTTGGCCAAACACTGCTTGACAAATTCGATTCCGATTCCTCGACTCGAGCCAACCACAAGGACCGTGCAGGAGTCGTCGATCGGGTTCGAAGGATTTTGTTCTTCCACGGGAGATTCACCCGGAGGCACCGATACAGCTTTTGGCAAGCTAACATCGGCAAATGCCGATAGTTTTGTCATGGAGTGGTGGCGCTGTGTGACTCCTGTCGTGGTTGCGAGGAACGTTGGGTCGAGAGGGCGAGAAAAGGAGGACGCTAAAGCAAATGCGTTCGAAGAAGATGGGCAGAACAAAAGTGCACCTGCTCCTGCAACTTCGATGATCCGACGTAACTTGAGAGAAGCAAAGGATTTCCCACTAGCTGATCTCATCATTCGAGTTTGGTAGAACGCTTACACTTCCTGAATGGATATGTAGGGCACCGGTAATTTGTACGGAGTATTTGTCTCCAACAACAGCAATGATGCTCCCGATATCATCGTTTGTCCCTTCATGTCCGGTTCTAGTCTACCGTACTACTTCGTACTACCATAGTAAGATCTTCGGAGAAGTAGCCTATGACGTGTTACTACTCTACATACCCGTATACGCACGGTATGTACGGTACGTACGGTGCGGTCTGCTTCAAAATAATGGAAAACGCCAACTGGTTCATTCATTTTGCCCACAGCATTGAGCATTCGCTGAAGAATGCAGTCGTCCAATGAGTCAACGCATGTAACTTTTGAATCAATCACATAAAGTTTATAGGTGCTTACCTGATTGCGTCGTATTATTTTTTGTATCAAGGCAACTAATATTGTAAGAAGTTTCCTATCTAGTCAATTGGCAAGTCCTAGTATGTGGTACTGGTAGTAGTAGGATGGATCTTCAAGTCCAAAAAAATAATGAGACAACAATGATACTTGAAACCTGCTTGAAACATGGTGGTACTATCTACCTCCAGCACCCGAACTATTCGAGAATTTCACGGCGTAACATCCAAATGAAAAAATAATCAGATGACTAACCATAATATCACAGTACCATGATTGATTTCTTTCTTTTAGACGATTTTTTCTTTACGAGTCTCAGATTGAAGATTATCAATATTGACGCTCATTGATTGGTTGTAAAAGACACAGAGTGAACGCAATATCTAGATCAGTGGCAAGGAAGAGAGTTTTAAAAAGTCATCCGTGAATACCTAAATGCTCGATACATTATGTTTTACGATCGTCGTCTCTGCAACAACTCGGGGCCTAGGGCCATCAAAATGGCGGCCACCCGGGGATCCCCCTCGATCTTGCCGCTACTTTCCCCAAGGAATGACGACTGTGCGCTCTCTCGCTGCTTGTAAGAATCGCAACAAGCCATTGTAGTCATCCAATCTAGGGATTCGCCTTCGTCGATGTTGCCATCCAATGACACCAAAGTTCCTACGTAATCTTCGACGCGGAGTCGCTTCCAGTGATGCGGTGACGTCAGTAAATCTGGTGCGAATGAAAACAGGTAGTGACATACCGTCGATGGCCGGATGTCACGAATCCATACCTCTCGTGAAAGAGTCTTGGCAATTGTCGACGCAGTTTTGGTTGTGTCGTCCAAACCCGTCCAAAAGAGCATTTGGCGGACGGCACGAAGTTCGGCGTAAGGTTTGCCATTGCCAACTGTGCTGAGTGCCTGCGATCCAGCTGCGCCACTAGCTTGAGTCATAAACTGATCAACGATTAGTTCAAAGTCAGCGAGGTCTTGTGTGAGTTGCATCTTGGCATCCTCTCCCATCGGACGAATCAAAGATGCGGTTGACACAAAAGTATAAACAGAAAATATCGAAACAGCCGATCCCACAACAAGAGAATAGTTTGGTGGCAGCTTTTGTAAGAATGCCTTGTGCAGCTTGACGTAAAATTCACTCAAATACTTTTGAGAAAACGACGAAGCGTGAGCTCCATCTGCGGAATCCATAGCCATTGAACTAGTGTCCCCGCTTCCCTGATTCAAATAGACGCTTTCCTGGTGCATGCGTCCCATGACTGTCGCAACACGACGATTCAAAGCTCGGCATAGCGGATGAAGAACTAATTTATTCACCATGTTATCGATCTCTTTTCTGGCAGGCAAGAGCGCTTGCATTGCAATACTTGATGCCTCTTCGAGTTGAGAAGTAACTGCTGGTCTGTAGGGCTCTAAGAACACCTTTTCTGGTGCATTGCGCAAGCACTCCGACATGAAATACATGATCTTCGTCACCTTCATGTCGTGTACCAGAGCTTCGGTAGGAGAGCCATCGGGAGTGAGGCATCCATCTTCGCCCGCCTTGCTGACGCCATTTTCGGCTTGTGCACAGAATTGACTGATCATATGAACAACGTTTTCGGCTATCATAGTCACCGCCGACAGTTCCCCTCCGCCCTCTCGAGGATCCGCCATTGCCAATTCCTGTCGAATAATCGTATCGAATCTCTGGATGTCGTATTTGGAAGGGAGCAATGGCAAGTGAGAAATAGCATTGCCAACGTCGTCGATGGTGACGTTTTCGGTAAACATGTATTCCAACGGAGCACAAAGTCGTCCGCTCGAAGCGTTCAGAAAGGCCATTTGCATTCGGAACAGACCCTTTTGCGATGCATGGCTTCCTTGCATTGTCAGCCACTCCGGGGAGTTGAAAACAACCGACAAGGAAGTCGTTGTGCTTCCGGCAGCAGACGAAGACGAGCCGGCACCGATACCCAGGTCGTCATCATCTTTGTTCTTGACTAAGGTCCAGCTATCGGCACTAATTGTGGAGGGACCACCTTGTCTAGCCGCAACTCTTCCGTCCGCTCCGTTGTGTCCGGTTGCGTTTGCGTTTGCATCGTCCTCGACGATCACTTGCGCACTCCATTGCAAGAATGGATCATCGAGGGCGGAAGAACCTCCCAGCAGGCCCATGTTAGACGACGAAGAAGAGCCCGCTGCTGTCTCGTCGAGAGAAGTCATGAGTGAAGATCCAGAGACTCCCGCAGCGTGCATCACGTCCTTGAGAGAAGCTAGCATGCTGAGAGTGGCCGAACGAGTCGCCGGATATAGGGCCGCAACGTCGGGAGCGAATTTTCCGTTTTCGTAGGTGATGATGTGTTTGAGGCGGTCGCCCATTCGTTGACAGAGTCGATCCCAATACAGTGTGAAAATGGACCAGTCTTTCGTATTGGTCTGCCTGTGATCAACTCCGTTGCCATCACTATCGCTGCTATCCGAAGATCGAAACTTTTCGGGAATGGGTGCTGCCGCAACCACGTCTCGAAAGACTTCTCGGCTGACGGGATCCGTCTTGCGCGACAAGACTTGCTGCAGGTTCCATACCTGGAGGGAAGCCTCGGCAACCTCGTCGGCCCAGCGAGTGGCGGCCGTTGCACGAAACTCTTTCAGTTTGTTCTTGAGCGCCCGTTGAACATTCGAGTCGGAGAGTTTCTTGCTCGAGGCCGAAATCTTGGCTTCTGAAGTTGCGGTCTCCTGGAGGTTGGTCAGGGTGGTCGGTGACCAAAAGTCGTTGGTCGACTTTTCGGCCGCTAGCAGCGCGTGGCTGACGGCACTCCATGCAGCCTCCGGTAGTTCTCCAAGATGGTAATAAACCTGTAGCGTGGTGCCGAGCTGAATAATGGAGGACGAAGAGGAAGTCGCAGAGGAAGCCCCGGCGAGTCCGTCCGGGCGGTGCTGGTGCTGGTGCTGCTGTTGGGCCAATAGGGCGGCAGCCGCCTCGCGAACAGCGGCCGCCGTTTTGGTGGCCTGGGGCCGAATGGCTTCCACGATTTCGATCCTGTCCTCGCTGTTGTTGCTTCGTTTGAGTTCGGGTTTGGAGAAGAGATCCTCGATGACGGCGATCGAGGCCGCCGCGCGTGTCAGATCCCTCAGATCGTCCAGCATGAAATTTTCTAGCTTGGACGCCTCGAATTGCAATCGCAGGATCATTTTCAACGTCGCCGACAATTTCAACACCCTCGACAATCGGTTGGTTGCCTTTTCCATCCTCGTCAAGCCTCGTGTGAGCGAGGTCTCGACGCGAGAAGCGATGCCATCAAGGACATTTCCCTGCCGTTTCAGCCGATCGCATCGTTCGCGGGTTGCGACCAGAGTGGTGGTTGTTGAGTTGTTGTAGTAGGACGCTCCGGTTTCGTCCGCGGTCGACGTCTCCTCGTTGTCGTTGTTGTTGTCGTTGCCTTTGTGTTCGCTGTCTTCTTCCACGATTGCGATAGTGTGCCCGTGCAAACGCAAGAGAGGTCCCGCAATGGCTTCAGGGCTGGTCCGGGAAACCCGCTCCGCGAGGGATTCTACCAGAGCCAGTTTTCGGTCCACTTCTCCCAGGGCTTCTTCGGCCTGTTGCTGGTGATCTCGGACGTTGCGCCCGACGTTGGCGTTTTCGTTGGCGTTGTTTTCGAGCAGCAACGCCGCTGCATAGGAGAAACTGGCTTGGGTTGTTGTCGAATCGCTGTTGCCTTCCTTGCTTTCGTTGTCGTTGTCTTTGTCTCCGATGCCGGTAGTCCTACCAACGTTGCCATCTCCAAAGATCGTATTTGTGTTGGTGTTGGTGTTGGTGTTGGTGCTGGCATTCGCGTTGAGGTGCATCCGATATTTGGTCAGCAACGGATCTTCTCGCAACAAAAGTGCCAGCGAAGAGGCCGCTTGTGCTCCCAAGGACGACGAGTCGTTCCTGGAGGCTTTTCGGCGGGTAGGCGAGGTAGAGATCTTGGACATGCTATCATCGCCGGAAACACCTCCGTCCATCGACCCGACCGACATTCGTCCCGTCATCGTCAAAGAGGTGAACAACACAAAAATCAAACGTTATTTTTTTCCGAATTTGACAATTTGACAATTGCAACACGACCCTGTAGAACCTGGTATATTTTTCAAACTCGGGAGTTTGGTGCTTGTTGATTGTATAACTAGGAACCGGTGTTGTGGATATCAGAAGTTGTTTTCTAATGCTTGTACTCGTACCGGTACCGTACAGTGCCGCGTGCAAGATTAACGATCACCGACAACAGAGAGCATAAATACGGTATCGTATCCGTCATGGTCATTCTCGCTTACTGTATTTGATCCGACATCGAGCCACGAAAGACAATCATAATCCGCCGAGAAAAGGACTTAAATAGTTTTAATACCAACAACCAACAACCATCACTATCATAGTCTTATTAGTACCTACAAAGAATAAGATGCGTACGGTATTGTTACGAGTTACGAAGTGCTGGAATCTGTAACATCCGCTGTAAGATGTCACGGCGTACGGTACGGTACCGTACCGGTACTAAACTTGTACCGTACTGTGTGGCGCATAATGCTACCGGTATTGCTGTAATCCTATGGCTTCGGCGGACGAGCACGTGTACTCACTCCTAAGTACCAAGAAAAATGAGGGTTTGAAACAGGCTCAACGGGCGGGAGAAGGGAGTGGTACTCCGGTAGCAGATGGTGGTACTATGGTACCAAAAGTGGTACTCTGGTACCACACTTTATTCTGGTAGTATTTTCTACGTGATTTCTAGTAGTAGTATTCTTGTATTTTCTAAATCGTACGAAGTACTAGTACCGGTATGCTGAGCACTATTTTCCTACACTCTTTTTTATTCCCAGAACAGACTAATACACAGCAGAATAGGGACCAGGGTATATGCCAAAACAAGAGCTAGAATTAGTCCATAGACCTATTTCTTGCTAGAGAGCAAACAATGATGAATATTGAGTCTGCTGGGCGGACCGGGTACTGCAAGAAGGGGGAGGACGCGTCTTGTTGTATCGCAGCTCGTATCGCCGCTGGAATCAATCCTCCCATTGCTGCTTGTATTGATTGCAATGATCCAAGGCAGTGCTTGCAAGAAACACAGATTGCTGGAGGGTAGCATTGCCTGTAGGGACAACACAGCAGATCCTCGTAGATTTCCTGGCTGCTACAGATTGTTGTTGCTGTTGTTGCGTCCGCAGGTGTTGTTGTTGTTGCTAGTACAGAGCGACGTTGGGTTGTTGTTCTTGCAGCTGTAGGCTCATTTGCCATTACCATTCCCTCAACTGGGGTCTGGAAAGATAGGAGCAGTCATCACATCCACACACGGTAGACTCGTTGCCATTGTTGCTATTCCCATGATCAACACAAAAAGAAGCAGTGTCGTGAGATAGGATTAAACAAAGTGACGACAACAACGTCAACAACAACAACAATGTCAACAACAATGACGACGACGCCCCGACAGCTCCAAATCAAACCAAAACAGCCTGAACATCTCCCCCCCCAACAAACAAAAACCGACAGTCACTTACAGTGCTTGTTGTTACTATTCCCATGGTCAAAGAAGCAAAGAGAAGCAGAGCATCGTGAGTGATACTAGTAGGAATAAACAAATGACAACAACACGACAATGACAACGAATCAAACCGCAGCAGCCTTAACAGCTCCCCCCCAAGGAAACAAAGGACCGGCAATGGCTTACAGTGTGATAGGATGGATTTCTTGTTGTTGTAATAGGAAAGAAAGCAGTGAAAATGGTCTATTCCCATGGTCAGGGAGCAATTTGCTTTTGAAAGTGGTTGATTTCAAAATTATGAATTACAACCGGGGAAAAACAGCAAAAATCCAGGTTGTAGTAGGAATTCTACTAGATTCTACACAGGTCGTGGTGTCAAGAAGGAATCAACCAAATCCTGCTGCTGCTGTGAATCCCGCGCGTTTGCTCCCTCTTTACGCTTGAGTATACCTAAAAACACGTCCAATGCGTCGAAAAAAAATTATTACTTAACAAAGTGAGTGGTACTCCGGTACCACCAAAATGGTACCACTGATCAGTGCTGTACATTTTGTACTTGTTCCTACGAGTACTCGTTGGTACCACCAATCATTGGTACCGGTTTAGCCTTGTCCCCCCCCCTGTAGCAGCATCGACACACTACTACTCGTCCCCCTGTAGCAGCATTGACTACCGTACTACTACTAATCCCCCTGTAGCAGCATCGAAACGCTACGCCGGTAGCTACGGTAGCAAGGAAGAACCCCTCCTCCTCCATTGTGCCCGTCCTTCCGAAGCCATAGAGATTACCATGTCAACACCCCTTTCCTCCTTTACTCCTCCTCATATTATCAGTGGGGAGGAGGGGTGTTACTTGGTACCACTCTAGCTGCTTGTTTCCTCGGCCCGGGGGGCCTCGTAAACAAGCAGCTAGAGTGGTACCAAGTAACACCCCTCCTCCCCACTGATAATACTCGGAGTCGATTTGGTTGGCACCTGTCATCCCCTCTCTAAAGAAAAAACTCCCCTAACAAAAATCCTCGGCGCACACGCCTTGGATTTTTCTTAAGGGAGTTTTTTCTTTAGAGAGGGGATGACACGTGCCAACCAAAACGAAGGACGGGGTGTTACCTATAGTACCGGTACAGTATTACGTAAAACGATCCCAGTACGGTACGTACTCGTACGTACATCATAATATTATCGAGGATATTGCTGAAGTACGAGTACCATACAGCGGAAATACCACAATTGTGGTATTTAGCCTGGCACTACTGTGGCACGTAGGCAGGAATTGGTACGCTTAATGATACATACCTCTAATGACTATTTCTACTGTTTTTCTCTGTAGAAATTATGTGGTACCCCTCAAAAACTGATGTATGGGGCGAATTTCCATACTCAGTATTGTTGCATTTTTAGTGGTATAAGACTCCGTGTAACTCTTAAGGAAATACCACAAATACCACAAGTACTTTACATGACTCTTTCTAAGAAATGTCCCCGGAGGTGCTTGTTTCATGACACATTTTTTCGCTCACTTTTTCGATAGCATAGATAAGACAAATAAGCGCCGATCCCCCTATTATTGCTGCTGAATCGGTCCCCTCTGCCTGAGTAAGCTACTAGCCTAATAGTGTGCTGTATGATATTTTGGTACTCTATTTAAATTTACTAGTCTACATATCTACCTTGGTGGCAACTACCGGTTCGTTCGACGGTATTTTCCAAATGCCCGATTCCACTTCCTACACGATTTTGGTAGAGGTTTCTTGTTCGGCCGGTCGACGTCTTTGTCTGATTGTCCGGTCATGCGTTGTTCCTCACACTTCTATCTTCTTGGTGGGCCGCTTGTGGGTGGATGTTGTTGGTCCACGTCCTCACACTTCTGTCTTCTTGGTGGGCCGCCCGCTCCAGCAGCTTCCTGCTGCTCCAAAACACCGCTGCTCGCTGCTGGCTTGCTGCTGCTTGAAAGGCCGCTCCAAAACGCTGCTCGAAACGCCGCTGCTGCTGGCTTCCTGCTGCTCCAAAAGCCGCTTGAAACGCCGCTCGAAACGCCGCTTGAAACGCCGTTGCTGGCTTCCTTCTGGCGTCCTGCTGCCATTCGATTGCCATTTGATTGCCATTCCAAGTCGAAAAATCAGTAGAGGAACATGATGGTGTTCGAATGTGGTAGTATTTGTACATGTCCACCCTCATCTTCCCTTCTATTGGAGGGGAAACAGACGGGTCCTAGAAGGGCCATCGGCTCGATTTTTTTGTATCTTCGTGTGTGTGTTATTTGCCATTGAATTGCCGTTCGAATACCCTTCCGGATCGAAAACCAAGTAGCGGAATGTGTAGGTATTTGAGTTGGTGTCATTTTGTACTACTTTTACAGTGGTGAACCTTCATGGTCTGTTCTATGGAAGGAGAAACAGATGGGTCGTTGGCTCGATTTTTTCATACCTTCGTGTGTGTGTTATTTGCCATTGAATTGCCGTTCGAATACCCTTCCGGATCGAAAACCAAGTAGCGGAATGTGTAGGTATTTGAGTTTGTGTCATTTTGTACTACTTGTACAGTGTTGAACCTTCATGGTCTGTTCTATGGAAGGAGAAACAGATGGGTCGGAGAAGGGTGTGTTGTCGGCTCGATTTTTTCTATCTTCATCACTCGTGTTATTTGCCGTATGATTGTCGTTCGAATACCCTTCCCGCTCCAAATCGAAGTAGATCAACGTGTAGGCATTTGAGTTGGTGTCATTTTGTACTATGTGTACAGTGGTGAACCCTCATGGTCTGTTCTATGGAAGGAGAAACAGAAGGGTCGAAATTAATGACATTGGTGATTTCGACGATCGGACTTCCCATAAAAAAAAGGTCTTAGGAGTGAGTTTTTTGGTGTGTTTTCAGGGTCTTTTGTCTTGTACTTTTTTTGAAGGGACTTCGGTGTGCGCAGCACACATATGTTTATTTCCTGTAGACTTGTACATGGTTTTGGTACTGGGTATTAATTGTGGTATTTTTATATTGTACACTCACCGTACCTGGTACAATTTTTTGTTTGTTCCAAAGTGATCTCATCATCCACCTACCATACTCGTAATTACTCGTACATGCTAGGGGTCTCTAGAAAGGGATGATCGCTGCTGTTGTAAATACTACTTCGTACGAAGTACTACATAACAGCTGGTCCTTTCGTAATCATCTGAGTCTCGTGCTCGGGAAAGAGTAGGAGCCGTACCTTGTTTCCACTTACTGAGACAAGGTGTAATCTTACAATGTCTGCAGTGAGCAAGAAATATAGCTATTCATCTGTCCGCGAAAATGACTGAGCACGAAGGATACAAAAAGCAGATTATGCACAGATGGCATTTCAATTAATGTGTGCACTCATGCGGAAACCACACAATCATCGTTCGCAACTTGAATTGAAATGGGAGAGCGATCGAAGTCGAATTGGGATTCCGGAGCATACCGTGACGAAAAACTGAATCACTCTTATATATTATCCTATTATCATTGTTATTTATATTGTTTGTTTATGCACTATACAATCCCGAGCCCAAGATTGACCCGCTCCGCGAGACTCGGGCCACCGACTCCTCCGTCGTTTCGTAATCCGTGGTCTGCCGCCTCTATTTCGGGGGAGGATACTATTTCCTTCGCTGCTGCCGCTGCTGCTGCCGCGCCGCTGATGATCTTCGGTGCGGCGGCGGCGAGGGCGGTGGCCTTGTCGTTTTCCATGCTTCCCCATCGCGACTTTCCGGCCGCGGCAGCGGCGGCTATTTTGGCATTCCGTTTGTCGTAGCTGGAGGGCGCGGCTGCGGCGATCACTTCCGTGGTCAGACCGGCAGCCGCACTGTCGCCCGGCGTGAAGAGTTGCTGGCCGAGGTTCACCCGTTCCGCCAGGGAGGGTCCTCCGACGCCTCCGTCGTTGCGCAACCCGTGGTCGGCCTTTTCGATCACCGTGCTGCTCGCCACCGGTGCCGGTTTCGCGACGGCCGCGGCCGGTGTCGTGGCAGATGCAGATGCAGATGCGGCAGCGGAAGCCGATGACAGAGAGGGCTGCTTCGAGATTTCCTCGCGGGCCTTTTGCACCTCGGCATCGCCCCATCGCGACTTTCCGGCTTTTCCCGCCGCCGCTACCTTATCGTTCCGTTCGCTATACAGGGAAGTCGTTCCGGGGAGCTGGACCGGAGCCGGAGCCGGTTCCACGGCCCCGTTGACCGACTCCTTCGCAATTGCGTTTGTGTTTGCGTTTATTTGGGCCCTCGAGGCTTCCTTGTCGCCCCAACGAGATTTTCCGGCCTTGGCGGCCGCCGCAACCCTCGAGCTGCGCGTGTCGTACAATTTGGTAGCCGAGGAAGCAGCGGCGGCAGCAGTTTCCACCGCCGTGGAAGCATCGGAGGACGACGATGGTGCGGCGCCGAGCAAGAGCTTTATTTTGGCTTCGTACTTGGCGGCGGTGGCCATCTCGGCGGCTATGACGGCCTTTTGTTTTTGTTCCTGGGCCCTAACGATATACTCCGCCATGAATTGCTGGTAGGCGACCAACTTTGCCCGGAGCTCCTCCTTCGACATGCTGCTGAGATCCATGCCGGACGAAGGAGGCGTGGCAACGACCACCGCACTTTCTTTTGGAATGGATTCCTTCAGCGCTTTCACCTCACCTTTTAGTGACTGTAGTAACGAAGGAAATTTTCGGGATCGGGTTGGAGCTTAGAGAATGCGATTGATTGGGTATTTTTGTGTTTTTGGTTTGACTGCGAATGAATACTAACAACATCGATGACAAAAAACTAACTATCCTGCCCTGCCGGGACTCTCACTGCTGTTGCCAACAGTTCTTCCGCAGTTACGATTGTCTCGAGGCTGTCATGATGTTTCTGTTTCGGCATGATGTTTCTGTTTCGGCATGATGTTTCCGTTTCACGTACGTACCTGAATCACTACGTTCTTCTTGTCCTCGACTTCTTTGATCGCTCGGATCTTCTCTTCGTGTGCCTTTGCCATGTAATTTGTGAGATCTTCGGGGGAGAGAAAGAGGGCGTTGACTGTTCCGGTGGTCCTCGAACCGATAGCGGCCGTGTTGGCGGTTTGCCCAAACGAATGGACCAGGGGAGATGTTGCCAACAACAGGAAGGCCGAAAGGGCGGAAGTTGCGAATTTCATAGCAATTGTTCTGGTACCGCACGTTGCCGGAGTGCTGTTTGTAGTGCAATTATTGGAAAGTTGAATGACACTGTTACGAGGACGCAACAAGGGAACGGGAGAGTGCGGGTATTTCTTTCGATCTGGTTAACGATTGTCTTCGAGAGTTGGCAGTGAGAATTGAAATCAATTGAATTGAATTGAATCGAATACGGTACCGTAGAGAACTCTTGCCAAGCAGGAACTGTCGGTGTTTTGTCTCGATTAATTTTCTATTGATTGCGATTGGTCAATGATAGGTTGTCTCTATCTTGATTGCTACGGTACAAGTATCCCTGCTATCAAATATTCCGACTTGCTATGTTTTTTGTTGGTTTTTTCGTTGGATTGACGTTTGATATCTTCTTACGAGTAAGACGGCCGTTTCCTAAAGTGGAAGTGCGTATTGCTGAAATAAGCGATATGTTGAGCTTACCAGTAGTATGGTATCGTAAGATACTACGGTACGACCCAGATGAAATAAATTATTGTTGTCTGAACTTCACTACGATACGGATACATACTGATAGTACCGGTACTCTTATTTTTTGCATCAATCACCCTTCCTTCTACTGCAACCGTAATTTCTGGCTCCGGTATTTTCAATTTGAACCTTTTGACGATCGGTGGAGACAAATCATCCAAAAAAATCATCCACCAATCATGATCATCATGGAGAATGGAAGAAGGGATGAAAGGACCTCGTGAGTGTAGACAACATGCCGGCCGGCGCACGTTCCTGTTTCTTCCCCCTTCTCCGATCGATTATTGATTCATTCGCCCTCTGGAAGGAAGAGTCCGAACTTCGTCCGTCCTCGTCACCATACCATAGCTTAAAACCTATTTTAGTCAATTTAGTCAACTTCCCCTCGATACCTCGATTTTAAGGATCGGGAATCCCACCACGACCCCTGATTTTAGGAGGGAGATACCGTACGGTACTTGTAAGAGTCTTACCGGTACTCGTACCCGTACCTGCACCGTACGGTACCGGTACAAAAAAATACGAAGTAATCTTACGTACCGGTAATGATTGCGGGTAGCTTTGGACATGTCGGTGTGTGTGATCGAACATCTTCTACCCGTACGGTAATCTTACCCGCATCTATCAAACCGCACAACCTGGAGATGACAACGGCGATACCGTGTCACTGTCACTGTCACTATCACTGTCACTGCCATCGCCACTGCCACCGCCACCGCCACCGCCACCGCCATCAAGGTTGCAAGCCACTCGAACCCAGATCATGTCCGCCCCGAATTCCCGTCCCGTCCATCCCTGTGTCTTGTCGGTGTTTGAGGGAAAGACGGGGGTCGAGTATTCCACTTGGGCCCACGTGACGAAACAAAGCCTGGACATAAAAAACAACAACAACAACAACAACAACAATAAGAATAATGCGATTGGAAACGGAACGGGTGGTATTCCAGATCTGGTAACGGCAAATGCGTCTTCTTTGTCCATTTATCGGGTAGATGAATCGACGGGAAAGATGCTGCTCATGCATACCTATTCCAACCTAGCCGGGAATGTTTGCTTTTTGGAGACATTGCGTGTCAACGATTTCGAGGAGGAGGAGGAGGAGGATGGCGACCACGACGAGGGCGAGGGCGACGACCACGACCAAGACGATTCCCCTGTGAGCGATCGAGAAAGCAGCAGCAGCGACGGCAAAGAGGGAGAAACAAACCAGAGACAAGAGGAACGAACAACACCATCCGTGACAAAAACGAACGGATCGCGTCGACACAGACACAGACGTCGTCGCCCGGATGCCTTGCTGGTGGGATTTTGCGGGCACCCCCGATTGGCCATCATTCACGTTCAACCCGACTTGTTATTGGCCACAACACTTCTCGATCTGACTCCCGCCATCACCGATCACTCTCACGGGGCCATGACACCGCTGGAACAGGACCTGACGGCAAGCTTGTTTCAACGGGAGGAAAATTCCTCTCTCCATCACCAGGCTACCGTATCGGTTGTGCTGGGTGGAGGAGTCTCGATCGTGTGCCTCGATCTCAAATACAATGCATCCGTGGGAGGCTGGAGAGCCGTGGAAGATCCGTATGTTCTGCCGTTGTTCACACTGGCGCAAACCATTGACAAGAAGACAATTCTGGGACAATCCCATCACAACAGCAGCAACAACAACAACAACAGCAACAACCAACAACAACGAGGAAATCCGCGAAACAACAACCGGGGGGACACCAACAACGCACTGCTGACCCAGTCGATCGTTACGGGATTCGGAGACATATTGTCCACGACGTTTTTGCCCGGATACATGGAACCCACCATGGTCATTTTGCATTCCAATCCGTGCGTCGGGCATGCGTGGTCGGGGCGATTGGGGAGGGACACGGAGGGTGGCAAGGGTGGGACTCGTTACTCGTTGGTCCTGACGGCGGTCACCGTCACGGTGGGACACCAACGATCGGCATTGCTGTGGTCTACCGAGGTTCCCGCGGATGCTATGCACGTATACACGTGCCCGCTCGATGCTACCACCACCCACGGAACCAGTGCCATATCGAGGGGAGGCCGGAACGATGGTAGCACGGCGGCATGCTTGGTACATTGTGTCAACTCCGTGGTCTGGATTTCCAACACGGGACAAATCCAGCAGTGCCTGGCGGTCAATGGTTGGGTGGCTTCGACGTTGTCGGCCGCTTACAATGGCATTGTCTCGGCCAACGATTGGCCCTTTCCGAAACTTTCGGTCCAGTTGGACGGGGCAAAATTTTCGCCACTCAATGCGACCACCTGGTTTGTGGTCTTGCGGCGTGGACAAGTGTACTTGTTGCAAAAGGAAAACGACGGTGGCGGCGGGAATTGGTCCTTCATGCCTCTCTATCAAACAGTGGGGGCCATTGGAGAAATTTCTGACCTGAGCTGTTGCCCCATGGGCATGTACGCCGCTCTTTCGTCGACCAAGGACAAGAGCATGTTTTATTCTTCTTCGTCAAAATCCGATGCAGCGGGGAAATTGGAGGAGCAATTGCACGATATTGGCCTTTTGTTTGTGGCAAGCCGACTCGGAGATTCGTCTCTGCTGGGATATGCACTGGGAAGAACATCCGTGGCGGAAGCCCTGAAAACCGAGCCAGGAATTGGGGATGGCAGAAACGTCAAAACAGAAGATACGATTCTCTCCATCAAAGGAGAAGAATCGAAGGACACCACAAAAACGGCATCGTTTGTAGACGATAGTCTTGCGGGTAGTGATGAAGACTATGATCGAATCTTACAACTAGAAGAAGATGCATTATACGGCGACACTACTTCCGATGAGAAATCGGGAAATCCGAATGTTATTCCTCTCAGTGATGAGGATGATGACGATAATGTAGAAAACAACCTTCTACAACAATCGAAGAGGAAACGTGCTCGCTTCAGCAACTTGCTCGTCGTGAGAACGCTCCATGTCCTAGATTCTTTGACCGCGTTGGGACCTCTGGGTCCGGCATGTTCAGGACCGCTTGCGCCAAGCCCAGAGGTTATAATAGATCCAACCATCTCGAGTAGCAACACAACAACCGCTATGGCGACTACGGGGCATATATTTCCTTGTGGATATGGTTCCAGTGGTGGTATAGCTCTTCTTTCCGTCCCAGGACGAGATGATCAAAATATTTTGGATGAAGCCGATTGCATTAATGTGAAGTCATTGTTTTCTTTGCCTCGCCGCAGCTTGGTGTTCATGGCGATGTTGCCAGAAGATGGTGGGACGAAGGTGTTCCGACTCGAAGGAGCTAATTCTTCCACGAAACACGATCTGGTTGAAGTCGACCTTAACGAATGGTGCCCAAATGAGGATACTCGTGACTTTTTTACCACTTGTCACCTGCTAATGACAATCGATCTAACAAGTGATTCCTTCTTGATTTTAGCGGCCTCGCCAAACGATGAAAATTCAAAGTCGTATTTCATTATTGTTCTCGAAGATAAATCTTCAACAATTCGAATGAAAGCAGCGAACCAATTGGATATTCCTAGCGGTGAATTCATAACAACTGTGAGGGCAGTCGAGGATCAAGAATTGGAACAAGTCTTCCTTGCATACACCCTTACTTCTGGCGAATCAATTGTTGCTGTAATTCCTAGTGATGGATCAGTAAATATCAAACATTCATTCTCCGCAGTTGATGACTCTCAGATGGATACTTCGGAAGACTTTGACGAAGATATTGAGCTTTCTGAAGAAGAAAAGTTTTATCGAGGGAGAAAAATCGTATCGATAGATATGTTCCAGGCACCCAAGTCCTTTTTCCTCTCGGGAACCGTTGAAGACTCGGAGGAGGACAATGGCAAAGAAATCTCTCAAGAAGCAATGAATGAGGACCCCAAACCAGTTGAAGATTATGGAGATTATTATCTTGATGAAGATGACAAAGACTTGTACAACGAACGGAAATCAATCGATTTGAATGACGAAAGGACAAAAGAAAGTGAAGAAAATAGCGATAACTCAGGAAGTGGTGATTCTTCAATATCATATGGGGATGATGTTTGGTATTGTGCGATTAACCGCCAATCCGGAGAACTTGACGTTTTCCTACTTTCCGACTTGAACTCACCTGTATGGTCATGTACTGGCTGTGGGCACGGTGTACCGTCGCTTGAGTCGCGCAACAAAAATTCGTTCAGGAATCCCAATGGGCACAAAGTTTGCACTCGAGAAATGAAGTTTTTCTTTTGTGGCCCAACTTCTTCAAAGAAGGGAACTAGTCAGCGGTTTACAGGTCCAAGACCTTTCTGTCTGATGCTTGAAACTAATGACGGAGATGTTCAAGTGTATGATTCAAGTATTCATCATCGATCACTGAAATTGTTATCTTTCAGGCGAATTCCTTTGAAAGATGTGTCCAGACCAAGCCAGGAATCAACCAAGCACTTTTCAAAGTTGCGTCGCAAGAAAATTGTGTCCGCTAGAGATGCCTCCGAATCTCCTAGTGACTTTCGGCATAATCGGTTGTGTGCCTTCAGTAATATATCAGGGCAAGATGGGGTATTTGCATCTGTTTCTCGACCATTTTGGTTGATTGCTGAGAGAGGGAAACCCACAGTTCTTCATCACAGGTGCAGACATGTCGCACCCGCGGGAGCCAAGCCTAGGCCTATTGCCGGGTTCTGTTCAGGTTTATCACTTTCAAACAGTAATGAATTAAGCTTTGTGACAGTGCATGAACGAGTTGGCCGAGTTGGGAGTCAAAGAATGACGCTTTTTGACGGAATTCTAAACTTAACCTCCAAAAACAGCCTGCTTCCAGGGGGAGGATTGTTTGTTGAGAAAATTCCTTTTGGTGTAACCGTGAGGAAAATACAGTTTATCGATGATGATCACGCTTCGACTGGATCGCATCCACTTTATGCGGTTTTGGTTTCAAGAGAATACGAGGCTGACCTAGGTGAACTCAATGATGATGGGTTGACCGAGGAAGAGCGCCAGCGTCTAGCCGAAGAAAAGGAAAATGGAAAGATTCAGCGACAGGTCGAAGCCGATCTTGGTGGCTTTGATGTCGAACAAGAATGGGTGGAAGAAATTGAAAGAGAAAATTGTTTCAAAATAAATCGAGAATTTGGAGGGGCTCCACCAGTGCCTTCGAGCGCTTTTTCCTTGTGGATTGTCGATGTGGCCAACGGATGGCAGGTTGTTGACTCTTACGAACTAGAAGAATTCGAACATGGCACATCAATGGAAGTAATGAGACTGAGCAAATTTCTCGCAGAACCGGGCAGTGACGAAAATGCATCCGAAGAAGAGTTAGATTCGAAACTTTTCATTGCAGTTGGCGCAGGAACTATCAACAAAGACGGAGAGGACGTAGCTTGTAAGGGAAGGGTGTTGTTATTTGAAGTTAACAGGCCCAAAGACAACTCCACCTTGCCAATAGCGGAGCTTAACTTCGTATATGAAAAGAAAATCTTCCACGGACCTGTTACAAGTCTTAGCTGCTTGACCATCGAAGGGAAGAGCCGGTTGATTATTGGTGCTGGAGCTGATATCAACGTGGAGCAATGGGGAAACGATAAACTTACTCAAGTTGGATTCTTTCGGGCAACCATGCAAATTCTGGATATCAAACTGTTCAAGAACTTTTTCATATTGAGCGATGCCTACGACTCTTTGTACTTCCTTGTTTGGCGGGAATCCGACAAGTCTTTGACAATGTTAGCAAAAGATTACGATCCAATTCCAGTATATTGTTCGGGCATTCTTAGTAGAGGAGGATCACTCGATTTCGTTTGTCATGACGACCGTCAAAACCTACAATTCTTTCAGTATGCCCCTGGGGATCCAGCTGCTCGTGGAGGAAATAAGTTGGTCTGTCGAGCTGATTTTCATTTGGGAAGTCAGACAACTGATCTTCGAAGTCACTTTTGTCGCTCAAGTCTTCTAATCAACAGCGCTACACCTTCAAGTACATTGGCTGCTCTGAAACAGCAAGACACCTTTTTCGGGAAGGCCGATGACGATCAAAGACTTGCTCTCACATTCGGTACTACTGATGGTGGATATCACTCTATTGTGCCCTTGAGCGAACCGGTCTATTGGCGAATGACAGCCCTTCAAAGTGTGCTCGCCAATGCTCTCGAAAGTGATTGCGCTCTAAGTCGCCGAGCTTGGAGGCTTTACAGACGAGCGCCGAGAAGAGGGGGGTGCCGTAACAATGATCGAAAAAAGGGAGTTATCGATGGGGATTTGGTGATGCAATACACTGATCTCTCGAAAGCGGACCAAGAAGATCTTGCCAGCTCTATTGGCTCTACTGTTGATTTAATTCTTGACAATTTATTGGAGCTTCGTTGTTCAACGATGGTGCTGTAAAGAAAGAGTAATACAAGCAGGCTGTTTTTCTGCTCGTGAGGTCAGTTACTGTAACGCACCGATTATGCTTCTACTTGAGCAATTATTCCATACAAAAAAGTGAAATATTGACTGTCGTATCTCCCCACATATGTTGGGGGTTCTACATTAAGAGATAATAAGTAGGAGGTCCTATATCCTAGTACGTATACAGTCAGTTCAGTGGCCCTACCTTCAGCAAAATGCTGATGCTTTAGAAGATGGAGTAGAACCACCAGACCTTCAAAATAAAACAGTTGATTAAGAATAATCACGAGGTCCTCTTCAATAGGATGGGATTAAAGAAATAATAAAATAAGTGATAAAAATATTTTCATAATATTGTTTGAGATGTAATTCTAGCTGATTCCAGCCACAACGAAAATAATTCAGTACAAAACCAAATTACGGGTAGAATACCTACGGTAGTACGAAGTCGGGACGTGTACATAATGCGTGTAAACCTTATCCTTAATTTTGGAATCTTCAAAATACAACACCGTTTTTTTATCGCTTTTTCTTCTGAAAAGTTTTTACTCTGACGATCGACGTTGTGGACCAGATACAGTAGTAGACAATGATGTGATCTTCTAGTGATCGACGATGGTGGGCATTTGGCTAAATGCATGATATTATTATTATTCATTATAATTCTTATCACAATCAGAACATGAGCAACTTTACAACAAGCGAGGAGGACCAGAGAGAAGTAGCAAGACTTCAAGCGCGCCTAACAAAGTCTACCGAAGATGATAATGATGATGCCAACGATGGTGTGGAGGCCTATCAACGAGTCCCAAATGTGACGATAGCGGAGGGAACACACAAGTACGTCTTGATGTCTGCCATACTTCCAGGCTCGAACGAACGACAAAATTTTGTTGTGAGTCGCGCGCATGCAGCGTATCATTGCAATGTGGCGGAACCAATGGTAGAAACGTTGGAAGCCAGTGGATATAAATCAATATCGGTTACTGGAGGTGGACGAATCGCCTTGAACACAGACAAGCGAACTGTATCCGTGTATGGCTTTAGTTATGGTTTCGGGCTGGCAGATCACGCTCTTAGCGTCTCTGTCATAAAGAGTGACGAAAGGTATCAAGATTACGAGGTGACATGGTCAAACGACGGTTACTAATATGTACTTCCATGAAGTACGCCCAAGGGAGTTGACCGGCACTGCAGTAGCTACTAAATAGTATGGTATTGCTAAATATCAATATATTTTACGCCATAACGTTTCAAACTTTAATTGCTTTCATTTGACAGCAAGGAAGGTGACAAGAATGCAGCCCTGTGTCCATGCTCGTTCTCTTCTCCCATCATTCGACACCCGAGGAGTTCTGAAAGTCTCTGAAAGAGATCAACTCTGGCATCCTTGTTGTCTATTCGAAAAATTGCATGCTCGAGAATAATACTCAAGCGTTGACGCTCGTTGCTAGTCTTTGTCAAGTCACAGAAAATACTGAGCAATTTTTTACTGTATCCAAGCAGTACAGTTTGTCCTCCAGATGAATTCGAAAAGGCCCCAGCAACTTGAACCAAACGACTCAATGTGATCATTGTACAACAGTCTGCTTCAGAGCCAATAGTTTCATCGTTATTCGATTTCGTCGTTTCAATTTTTCGCTTTAGATCGGCATACACAAGTCGCAATAATCTGTCAGTAATCCTTGATATTTCTGCGTTGTTCGCTTCGAGGAAACTTGGAACATTCTCAGGTCCAATCTTCTCCATGTATCGGACAATGCATTCGAAAGCAAGTAACATTGTCCGAGGCAGGTTCAATGCCTCTATTTCATGCATTATAGAAAGGAAGAAACTGTTATCCGAAATAGATTCCTTCAGATATAATTCGAGAATGAGAAGCAGGAGTCTCCCCTTTCCCCCTTTAACATCTCGATGATGCCTCCATAGTGCGCGTGCATATGAAGGAAAGTGCATTTTGCTCAGTTGTAACAAATCTGAGTGTGGAATCGGGAGGCCCATTTCTTCCAATTCTTTAGCACAGAAGGACCCGAATGAGCATACTTTCAATGATGAGTTGGGAGCAAAATCATCTTCATTCAAAACTTCCTCAAGTGCTTCTTGAGGAACAAGAATAGATGCTACTCGCAGGCAACGATGTCTCATTGCAAAAGTAATTGTTGCAGGATTACTGCGGTTTGTGCCAGCAACGCTGATAGAATCGAATGAAGCATTAATTCCTCTTATAATGCGGTCTCCAGAAGTTGATTTTGCGAAAACAATTCGAACAAGATCTCTGGCATGCTCAAGCACAGTTGTATGTTGATCCTCTTGATCCTTCCCCTTCGTCTTCTTCATTTTCGAAAGCAACCCTCGGCGTGGTGTTTTTGACGACTTCGTTTTCCGATTGACATCTGGTTCCAAATTCTCGTTGTTATATTCATTTGAGTTGTCAGTAAGTGGTCTGTGGTAACCATCCGCAAAAGCCATTACAAATGCGATTCGCAGTGCTGAGCGATGGCTGGCCAATTCCGACATTTCGCGACCAGATGTGGCTTCAAGACTTGAAGGTTCTTCCTCCGAAGTTAGTTTGTTTTTATCGTTCATTGTGCTGGAAGCGCCTACGCTGAAATTGGAGGCCCAATCTGCTCCTTCTTTTAGAATAGATAGATCCATTTGAAAGTTCATTGTATCATCTTCGTCGATGTCCGGAATAAGACTGTTGTGACTTTGCGAAATCACTGGAATCATATTCGTGTCTTTCTCGGTTTCTGTCTCGTTCGCTTCCTTGTCGCCATGGAATAGCCATCGCTTTGTCAGGCGTCGGGAAAGGTAACCAGTTTGGACATGAGAGTACTTGCCAGCAACACAATTGCATACACGATGGACCAAATGAGAGAGTTGTCTGAATTGACCAACCGATAAAGATTCATCTTCGCATAAGGTAGCTTCAGCTACCAATAATGAAGCTTCGGTGAAGAGTGTATCAACGAAACGCTCGGGGACAAAAGAATCGCATTTACTCCATACTGTTTGTTCCAGCTTCACTATAAGTTTCTCTAACACTCTGGAAACCGAGCATGAATTCTTTGTCTCCGATGGCTGAAGAATCCTTGTAATCTCGAGACGATCTGCAAGAAGATCCTTTGCTATAGTTATTCGTTTGACCCGACTTAGTGCTTTGGATTCGCCATCCTCCATGTCAGTATCTGGCCCTTTGTGTTGTAGGCTAGCGCCACGTTCAGCTTCAGTGGAAGCTTTCATGGCAAAGTTTAGAGCGTAATCTAAACAACTAAGCTTGTCTGATGAATCTATGCCATATTGATTGGAACACCACTCTGCAAGATCTGCAACATCAGATGGTGATCTCAGTTGATTCAAAATCGGCATGACTTCATCTTCAAATGTAGGTAACGATGCTCCCTCGTCTTTTGATATTTGAAATCTTGCAATTAATGACCGCGCTCGAATATAACCTCGTGGTACACCTAGCGGAATGCAAAGAGGAGAAAGCCCTGATGTGATAGCTGAGCTACAGGTTGAACGAAGAATTTTTTCTAATGGATCCAACGGATCAAAAGTGCCTGGGACAGGTGATGTCTCCCAGCCAAGAACCCTACTTGATACTTTGCTGAATACTTTCTTTTCCTTCCTGTTGTCATAAATTGAATCATTGAAGGGTGTGAAAAACTGAGAGAAAGAAGGACGTTCGTTTTTCTTGTCACCCTGAAAATAGGAAGATAAAATCGCGAGAGCGTCACGACGTCTATCAACAGCCTCAATTTCTGCGTAGAGATTATCAATCATCTCATCCTCTTCAGTTGAATTCTTAGACAACACCATCGACAACTCAGTTTGGTACAGCGCATAAACCACAGAAAGTCTCTCATAGTCCAGACAATCGTCTTGCCTTTCAATTTCAATCAAGCATTGTCGAAGAGTATTGATTCGTTTAGAGGGGCAATCAAGATGTCGAAGCAGTTTGCGCACCGTATCGTTCAAGCAAGAGACTTTATTTCTCATTGGGTGATCAACGTCAACGTTGACCGGACTCAGCAAGTATTGAATGAAACGACGAGCAGGTAGATCGATCGGCAATGAGAATGCTTTTGTGAACTGCATCGCCAAAGATAGAGTGCGATCGATCTCTCCGTCTTCCATCGACATCATGTTCGATATCAAAGCTGGGATCATCGATGCAACATATGAATCCTCTATGAGTTCAATTTGTGATTCGTCTTCGAACTTATGCGGATTAAAATTCACGCTGTATTCCTCCAACACGTTCCACCAATTGGCTTTCGTAGCCAGTCGGTCACACTGTGACACGAATTTATTTTGACGGGTCCAGTTACCTAATCGAGCGCCAGTCGGAGACAAAATTGAGTCCTTTGAGCCGGCAACTTTGCCAATCGTAGCAAGAGTAACAACTCTTGAAAAATCCCTGGTGCTAATCGCAGTGGGAAGAGAAGATCTATAAATTTTGAATGCGAGTTTCAGTGGTAATGATAGCAGGAAAGATGCAGCCAATTGAGAATCCACGACCCCACTTGTAATTCCATTTCCTGTACCTCCCAAATATCGCTCTACCAAAGCTATGCCGATTTGCTGGTTGAAGTCTTCAAGGTCGGTCAGAAAAATTTCACTCTGAGGGAGACAGATTTGGATTGTAGTCGAATGCGATAAAATTCGGAGAGCCAACGCATGTGCACCTCGGCTAGCAACGAAAGCATGAATTCCCATCGATAATTCGTCCATAATTTGAAGGCCCATAGATTGTTTGCAGTATTCGATCCCTTTCTTCAGGGCTTCTTCTGGAGGAAGAAGAAGACCATCCCCAACGTACCATGAAGGATGCAAAATTGGTTGGCTCACTCTTATGGAATCTCCTATATCGTTTTTTGTAACGCTGTTTGAAAGAGCAAATGACCATCGCTTTTCGGCCGCCCTTTCCAGTAAAAGCTTTCGGAATTCGTCCACTTCTTCGCCAAATCCTTCATCTGTCCTGGCTAGAACCTGTGACACAATGTCACAAAGTTGGGAAAAGTCCACAGCCACTCCAAGGATCTCTGTTGGGCAATGACAAAGGACATAGTCTTGGACGAGCGACGATGCCATGACCAGACCTTTCATCGTATCTGACAAGCACGAATTCGACCTTTTGGATAATTTCATGCAGTATGAAAGAGCCACTGAGAGGCAACATCGAGCAGCTAGATTGCACTGTGAAACTTCAAGGATCCGAAGATCAGTCAGGAAATCGAAGGCCTCGAAGCCAGTTGTTCGTAACGCTAGTTGACAAGCTAATGGGGTCGCAGCGGTGAAAAGTAGATCTGCTTCTGTGAGCTCAGGAGGCCGAGAGAGAAGTACACATGCCCTTTTGGTTTTAGTAGCAATAGTACTAGCGCCATTGAATTCTCCTTTAATATACATCGCACCAAGGTTGTCCAAAAGTTTTGATGCTATGCCAACCATTGTTTTTGAGTCATTTAGATCAGCCAAAGACAGAAAAATACCATGATCTTGTTGCAGCGCCATCAGACGCTCCAGATCAAGTAATAGACTTTGTAATCTGGACTCGTTGTAATGACAAGTAGTAAATCCGCTTCCAAACCGACTGCCTACAATCATCCCTGCATGTGCCAGTGCGATCTTGGTTAACTCGTATGCACATTTTGTAACAACCTTTGATTCTTGTAGACGCATAGAAGATTCTAATGTGGCGTTGTCGTCGGGGAAAAAACCAAGAAAAGAAGAGTTGTCTTCTATTAGATCAATACAAAATAAAATCACACGGGAAAACACGCTGTGTGCAGAATTTGTATTTCGATTGTACAGTGATTCGAGAATATTTCGGGCCTTGTCTTGGTGTCCTCTTAAAATCGTATTTTGGATGAGCCTACCGCATCCATCTTCGACTGAGAGGTGGTGAAAAGCTTCACAAAGATCAAGAATGTCGGAAAGAACAGAATCATGGTCCAAATGTTTTGAAACAAAATCTAGCAAACTTGATGCATGTAGAGGATTGTCGACGTGAAAGAGTTCCTTAGCGCCGTTTCCGCAGTAGCGACCAACAATGCCATCGATCAAGAGAAGTCGAGAAGCTTCCTCTAATTCCGACCGAAGCGATGAGTTTCCAGCAGACCATTCAATAGCATCTTTGCTCAAATCTGTAAGCCAAGCAGGGGAAAATCGACAGAAAAGAGCAGCTTGAAGTGCAATCTTTGTGATTTGGCATTTGGCTGTAGGATTTAGACAGCATCGAGCAACGGACGCGACTTCCTCGATAGCTTGAGAGCTCGTGTTTTTTCCTCGACACAGCTCTTTGGAATATTCCATGAGAGCTTCGTCATAATTTGCATTCGACGTTGTGCAAAATTTCTGAACTTCCTTAGTAAGCCCATTATAACGCTCTTCATGAGAAGTTGCTGAAGCAGAATAGTGACGAATGAGCTCCTTCGAAACATATCTGGCCCCACCTCGCTCATCAAAGTTACTAAGACTCAAAATTTCGCGACTCAGACCAAGCGAGCGGGCTATCTTCAGATATCGAGCTGTTTCCAGCTTTGTTTCAACACTTTCTTCGTTTTCATCGATTGTGTCGACTCGCAAGGCATGGGCCTGGCCTAATCTTGCAGCACCCCCCTTCATTCGCCCGAACTCCAAAATAGTTGGGTTGGATCTCTTATTGCCAGTATCTGTGCGTGCTTTTTTCTTGGCAGGGCCATCAAAAGAAAATGAATCGTCACTCGGATGCGAGACAAGAGAGCGACTTTCAGTTCCAAAACTTGAATCCAGTGAAAGAATCCCACTCATTGACACGATATTACTATTGCGCTCTTTGATTGCAAATAGACGACCTTTTTTATTTCCACTCGTTTTCTGATCCACAAATGGAGAGTAGAACGCAAAAGAAGAATGAACCTTCAATCGAAGTCTTTTTGTTGCACGCACAATGACTTCCAAGAGAAAAATTGATCGTTCCAGTCCATTTTCATCTGCGACATCGTATTCATCCGCCATTCGGCAAGCCCAACTCAAAATTGATGGAATCAATTCATGGTTGATTGAAAGACTGGGCAGTACGATACCATCGAGCAATTTCGTGTATTTGATGGGATGGATCGTGGAAGAAATTCGCAGAATCGAAGAAACCATGGCTGTAGCGGTAAGTTTCGATCTCATAGTGGATCCCCACAACTTCTCAGCGGCAGCAAAGTTCGCACTTTGAACGAAAGAATAAAACAGGTCATCAATGGAACCAATCGATATGAATTGAGAACAGATAACGGAAGGATCAATGATCTCGGACGGTGACTTTGATTTTCGATTGTTGTTTTCTAGCCATGAATTGAGGTAAGTGATCGCAATCATTTTCTCTTCCAGAGCAAGCACCCTGTTATTGTACGTTGTGCTTATCCACGAAGGAACATCTTGATCCAGAAAGTCTTCTGAAACATTCCTCATAATATTGACAAACGAAGATAGATATGAACCCAATCTCGTTACAATTGCTCCGCAATCCGAGGCAGAATGGTTTGTCTTGGTTGGCCAATTTAGAATATAATCGGCCGCCTCCAAGACAACACGCTGTCCTTTGGGATTCCCAGAACCTCTCTCAAGACCAATCAGTGACTCTTCCCAATCCTGGTTCAATAAAGATTGATCCAACGAAGATCTGTTAACAATGCAATTTTCCAGCGACTTGGCAAGAGTTTGTCGAAGTCGTTCAAGGACTATTTCGGAGGGATGAAATTTAGCGAACTTGTCTGCTAGCAAAGCTTCCATACCAACTTCATGAACCAAAGCTCGTGCTCTTTCATATTCGTTCTTCGTAATAAGGAATCGAATAGCACCGATAGCTGAGCCGTCATCGAGGTAGTCACCACTTCTTTTTGATTGAAACGCGTAAAATTCTTCGCGACGGTTCCATCCCAGAGAGGTCTTTGAGCGAAAGGAATAGGGACCGTAGATTTGGGGATTGAGTGGACAAAGACAGATTGATCGTGCTGCGATTTTTGTAGAAGGCATCTCGATCCGATACACCATGTGAGCGCGGCCAAATTGAAGGACCTTATTACTATTGTTCTTAACTCCGGCTTGTACGATTTGAATATCAGATGTTTTTCCTCCACCTATTTCTTCCGCTGCGACAATCATTGATATGGCGTCTTTCGAGTTGAAGGCGTGGGCAAATTCGATCGCTTTGACGCGCGAGCGTTGGTACCTTTTGAAGTGTTCTTGAGCGAGACCGCTCTCCTTCAATGCTGCTACCAAGGGGTATTCTTCTCTTGTCGTAACAACACTCGATCCATCAGAATCCTGCGGTAACTGTTTTTCGTTGCACCGACTGTCTAAGTCATGGTCTGGATCCAGCCATAAAATCTTACTAGACGCATATTGCTTTTGTTGAAGATCCTTTTCATGTATTGTTTTGTGATGCGTTGTCTGATGCGATATCGGATGCGCTACCAAGGCTAGAACAAACCGACGAGCAATCGAGGTCAGTCGAAGACCAACATATGTATCGATCTCCCAACCCGATCCATTTGGAATGGACAGATCTTTCCCACGAAGATGACACAACTGGCTCCCCAAATCATATTCAGCCAACGCTAATCTTGCTTCCCCACTCAAATCTTGATGGATCAACACCAACCGGATTTTTTCAGAGTAATAATGATTAGCATGATCTTCAGTGGTTTCGTCACTGTTGACGCTTGACGAATAAGAGTACCCCCGCATGCACTGGATATCAGAAGGTTGAATAGAAGGAATCTTGAGAACCTGTAAGTTCATCGATTTTGTAGCTTTTGTCACGACGGTATCGTTGCCGTCGTTGAGACGATCTCCCTGGATGTTTGAAACGAGGATGGCCGGTTGGTCGGGAATTTGAACTAGTAGAGCGTCCCTCGGATTGCTGATTTCTCCACTTTCTGATGCTCCCGTTGTCACGAAAGATACTTCGGGTACCATTTCCACCAAAGAACTCATCGTGTTGCCGTCACTTTCCATCGTCGTTTCCGACACTCTACGGGTGGCCAATATCCGCCCGTCGCTACCACGGAGAATGCTAATAGTACCGTTGTCGGTAGAAGCTGCAATAATGGAACCCGATTCATTTGATGCAATCTGGTGAATTCGATGAGGTGCCAAAGAGGTTTTCCACCGTATTTTCCATTCCAATTGTGGTTGACTGCCTTGTTGTTTCCCACGCGAGTCATAATCTGTGCCATCGTAGTTTCTATTTCTACGCTCCGATTCCACTGCTTCCGTAATTCCATAAACCCAAGAAACATTCGCCACTGCGTGTGGCGTCAAGGAAGCGCTACTTTTAATGTGCAATCGTTGCTGCAAAGATTCTGTCATGGCTGCATCCGACGAAGAATTGCATCCATCATCATCGATATCATCGGCAACTGTTTCATCCCATCCCGATAAGAGTTCACTGGCACTAGTGGCCGTAGAGTGAAGGCTAGAACCGTCGATCATGCCATTATTGTTGCCGGTCCTATTCTTGTTTCCGCTTCTACTCCCACCATCTACTCGACACTGGCGTTGATGATACTTTCGCAGTGCCTCGGAGAAGTCGACCTTTCGAATCGAAGACGGCATGGTTTCGACTGTTGTCCTCGAACAGATTTATCTCGACCTCTACACAATATATATATACTGCAATGATGAAGACAGGATATGCGTACTTTCTGTTCAAAGCATCGGAAACAATTGCTAGAGACTTGCGTTTGTTCCCCAAAAGTTGAATGCAATAATACTTCTGGGTAATACTTCAGTTACGCGAGAAAAACACGCAAAGCAATGAATAACTTTCGATTTTCAAGATTTGAATTTTTCTTCGTGGGTCTGCTTTCTGCCCTCGTGTTCCGATTCATTCGCCCTTCCCCCTTTCCTACGAATGAAAATCGCAAAGGAACAAATTTGACCAAAATCCCATCGGTTTATTCCCCCAAAAATCAAATTTTGAAAATTGAAAACGTGAGCCTACGTGCGCCTGCATCACAACCGTTGTGACCAAAAATACTTAAAGATTTCGACCGTACTGGCGCATTTTAAGTCGCTATCACTCGCTGGCCTAGGATGTTTCGGTTCGCGGGTGATTTTGTGTGGAGTATAAGCATGTGCGTTACGAAGTAGAAGTGAATTATTTTAATCTCGTTGTGCTTTTTGTGGCGTGTGGGCTTACTGAGAAGACTGTGGAGGGCAGGTAACAAATCAAAGATGCTACTAGCTGCTCATGTCCAAAGAAATCTAAGTCATCTGTCCGCTTTCCTTGGAGCCTCTTCGTGTAGACCGTATCAGTGTTCCGTGTTGTTATTTGTTGAGGGGACTGTTGAGCGTATGATCGAGAATTGAGAGAAAAGAGAGAATTGCAAGCCCAGCGGATCCTTTCACTATTGCTGTCCCTACTGCACGACCTGTAATTCTATCGTGCTGCAGAAGTCGCACGAATTTTGAATTTGAAAATCCACAAACCAACGTTTGATAGTTTATCGTTGCGTTCCATCAAAACTATTGAATACGGTTTGATACGAGTGGAACAGACTTTGTACATAAATATTTTCTCTCATTACAAGTCACTATCAGACTTGGCTCGGTATTATGACGGACGAATCAAAGGAAGAAAAGCCTGGAGATAAGCATACCTCTGCAGCTGCTGCTAATGCACCATCTACTGCGGAGACGGTCCCCAAGGCGGAAGCGGATCATGTTTCGACGACTGCAAGTAACAATACGAGCTCTACGACTCTTAGCGTCGTTTCCAGTGCTTCTGATGCTGCAAGCACCCCTGCAATTACGACGAAAAGTACTAGTATCCCGACGATAGGAGGTGCTCCTTCTCCGTCAAAAGCGTCTCCCTCTGTTCCCACACAGTACGCGCATCCCATCCCTGCCAAGGGAGCGCCTCATCTACCACCAGTTCCGATCCATCATCCATACGCACATCACCACTACTACGCTTATCATCAGCACATGGCTGCCGCCAACGCTAGCGCGAACGATCCCAAGAAGAAGAATGGGGGAACCAACAAGTCCTCAAATTCAAATCCCCTCTACAAGAAACCAGGAGCTGGAGGGGAATCCACTACTGCTAGAGGCAAACAAACTGGACCCCCTCCCATGTATCCAGCGCCACCGCCCCATCTCCAGTCCCATCACCATGCCTACCATGCGTGGGCAGCGTATCGGTACGCGCAGCAACATGCTCAATACCACGGGGGGCCTCCGCCACCGCCACCTCCCGGTCCACCACCGCCATGGAACGCAGAGGCTTACACCGGCACTCACCAAGCGTATGCAACAGGACCCTCCAAGGCTGTTGCTACTACTGGTGTGAAGGGGAACAAAGGCAAAGGGTCGCCGGGTGAAAAGGGGGTTGCTGCAACGGGTGCAGCAGGTGCTTCTCTGATTCATCCACCACCACACCCAGCCATATTTCCTCCTCCACCAGCTCATACAGGGCCATATCGGTTCTCGGATTGTACTCTGAGGCGAGAGGCTCTCGCACGTAGTGTCGCAGAAAATACTGCGAAGAAAAAGAGCAAGTTTCCAACTTCTGGCACTTCTTCGAACACTTCGTCCCCTTCTTCATCTATACCTCCTCACAACGCTATATCTGCAAGTCCTTCGACACCAACATCTTCTATAGCAAAAAATGGCGTTGTAGGCGCTCCCATGATGGTCGGCCCGAACCAGAATCAACACTCTTCCCCTGATGCTGCTACATTGCACATGCTGGAATTGGAAGCACGGGCCGAAGGAGCTACTTCTCCTTCTCAAATCGAAGACTTTCACAAAGAAGAAGTAGCGACCATGGGATGCACTTGCAAAAAGACCAAGTGTCTCAAACTTTATTGTCAGTGCTTTGCCGTGAAGATTTATTGTGGTCCAAATTGTCGGTGCCTGACATGTAACAATAATCTGGAACACGAAAACGAACGGCAAGATGCCATCCGGGCTATTTTGGCGCGAAACCCGACAGCTTTCGACACGAAATTTCAAAAGAACAACAGGAAGATAGGTGCTGGTATGATAAATCCGGGCGCTCTCCTGGTTGCTGGGGCGAATGCTGGCGCAGGATCCAGGGGTGGCCCGAGGGGGATCTTAAGTTCAATGGATATTCCCCACCAGAGGACCATATCGCACAAGGTGGGATGCAAATGCCGCAAGTCGGCTTGCATGAAAAAATACTGCGAGTGCTATGCTTCAAATGTCAAGTGCTCATCGACTTGTCGGTGTGTGGGTTGCAAAAATATGCCTCTGGGTGGCTTTGGGCCTCCGCCGGGTGCTAACACCGCAGCTACAACCCGGAACCCGGCTACAATGACTAATAATACACCTACAAAAAGTACCATTACCACACCCGTCAAGAAGGAACCCGCCTGGATGATGAATGCGGCTCAAAATTTAGTAAGTATCCGTGCACTTTTGTTATGCGTATCCGCTTTGGTGCGTTTGCTTGGTATTGGAGTACTCAAATTGAAACTTCAACAACTGACCTGTTACTTGTTTGACGCTGTCGTTTACAATCCTCTTTTTACACAAGGCATTTTTGAAACATGGATCTGCTGAAAAACCGAAGAGGATTATATCGAGAGCACCGTCGGAAGCTGGATCCATGCCGTCGGAATCGTCTTCGGAAGAATCTCCCGTTGCTGGTGCTAACAAGATCAAGACAACACAAGGGGCGAGAAGTTTACCGATTCCTAGTACAGCGGAACGAGCTGCCGTCAATGCCCTGCAGTCATCCGAAAAGACTGCGGTTAACGCCCTGCTAATGGCTGCTATGGCCATGACAGAAATGTCGGGGCATGATCAAAAAAGCGGGAATGACCATACAAGCAGCGAGAATCAACAAGATTCTTACCCATCGAATGGAACTTCTGGTGTGTCGGCTGTAGCCCATGCATCACCCCTCAATAAGCGTGAAAAAAATACAAGTCACAATAATTCGCCGGAAGCAACAATTCGTGCGATTGACGATCACTTTGAGACTCCGCAGAGAAACCTTCTGAAGAAATTCATGTCACCGAAACGGAAAGCAAGCGATAGAAACACTGAGAGTTGTCCTTCAACAAATGGTAACAACTCTGCAAACCACGTCGAATCACGAAGTCAGGAATCGTATGATGCTTGCACTCAAAACGGAGAACTCGATGAAGATTCACCAAAACGCGAACATCCGGGGGATGGTACTCCAAGCTTACTTCAAAAGGTAAAACGTAGTCGTTTGGGGTCGTTGAAAAAGGGGGGTCGGCTTTTGGACAGGGCAAAATCCAATGGCGATGAGCGCGTATTAGAGACAACTTCAACAACTAGCGAGGTGCTGCCGATGGAGATGGCGACACCAGCGAAAGATAAAGGCGGGGTGAAAATAGCGGATTTGACTCCTGTGTCTGCTCGCTGCATTGATTTCAAAAATATGCGCATGAATGATTCCACTAGCGACCGTGCTGTTGTCGACTCAATCGATTTCTAAACAATTTTGCAGAAGGTGGAGGGTTAACAAAAGATGATAAAGCTATAGATTATGCAGCAGAATAGGAATACTTGCACTCGTACACACCAGCAAAGAAAAACATGGATGTTCTGTCTCAGTTGACAGAAGGAGGTTTAACCTCGAGTTGGATACTACACAATCTTTGCATCGGATAAAGATGAGCACTTCAGTACGCGTACCAGTCTATGAATAAAATAGGTGATCACAAAAGGCGTTCATTTGAAACACGTTCAAAAAGCGATAGAATAAGATCAACAACTCATTCTTGTTCATACTGTATTTTGGGAAACTCGTGATTTCTATTTTTTACTTTGTGGCTTCGCCCCACAGGAGTCAATCGCTTTTAGTAAAGTCAACTATAGTCCAAGCATACCGCTCATTCCTGTCGAGTAAGCCATAGGCTTCACATCCGGATGGGGAACAGAATTAAATTGAGTAAATTTGGGTTTCAATGTCTTGTCAAAATGAATGAAAGCACCCTTGTTGCCCATGGTATCGCAGTAGTTGGGGGCTGAAAACACTGTTATAGTCTTGCCACCATGCTCCAATAGATATCCTTCTTCTTTCACCTCGTGAGAGCGAACCAAAAGAGAGAGTCCATTCCGCTCGAGAAATCTTTTGGTGATATCCGGCCCAAATGCGAAACCAACACCTCTTTTTGACGGACTCTTCCCGGGAAATGGTTGCGGATCGGACCAAAGCAAATCACTCATGAGACTTGTCTCGGGTGGTTCAATGCCTCGTTTGATCTTACGAATGTCATCAAGCATGACACTCTCGTCGGTAGATATTCCACCGTGCGCGACAAAGACTTCTTTGCCGATAACAGCCGCTAGTGGCAAATAGGAAAAGACTTCCAAAAAGAGTTCAAAAATCTTGTCATCGTATTTGGCTTTGACTTCCCCCTCGAAGCCATAAATTTTGTTCATATTCTTTGTTTCGTGGTTCCCTCGCGTCAAATAAATGCAAGCAGGGTCGTGAATTTTCCACAAGAGATAAGTGAGTATGACTTCTACAGAGAAGGACCCTCGATCTACAAAGTCGCCATTGAACAGGTACGGGTTTGTACCTGCGGGATAGCCATTCTTTTTCTCGAAAATGTTCAACACGTCGTAATACTGGCCGTGAGTGTCTCCGCAGACCGTAACCCGAGGCACTGTTGTTGGGTCGTGCTCTGGTGGTTCGGTCGGAATTTCTATCTCTGTGAGGGAGCTCACGGATTCAAAGTATTTTTTGCAGCTCAGCAAAAGGCGGGCCACGTATCGTTTGTGGATAAGCTTTTCGTTCTTGAAGTGCTCCATTGCGGCCTGCAAAGTGACAGTGACATCGCAGATAGATGACAGATGATCAAAAGAGGTTTTTAATGTGTGCATATGATTGTGAGAGCGTATGTGTGAAGAAATGCTGAAGCGTGGTTCTTGTGCACTAGGAAGGAAGTCGGATTTGACAGGGATTGGACGAAATCACTTGCGACGAAAGGAATAAAGGATTCCAACGAGTGACAAATTATTTGGTGGATGTAGAAGTACATTCATCGAAACATTTTCCTTCGATACTAAACAATAGCGCCTTGTCGATCACTCACCAGAACGAATTCCCGGGGAAGCTTTCCTGGTTCAAACAGGGAAGTTTCGAGCTCCATATCGTCAATAACCCCAGACGAGAGTGGGTTTGGTCCGTCATACGAGTCGGGATTGACGACTATCACATTTGGATCGTAGTTCTCAGATAGCGGCACCGTCATTTCGCTTTCAATTGCTTTCCGGAAGGCTTCTTCTCGGATCGCTTTTTCGCAGGCTTTGAGCTTTGCGCGAGCATCCTTTGATTTCGGATTCAACTGACAGACAGTGCGGAAGTCTTTTTTGGCGTCCTTCAAGTGACCAAGGGCGAACTGTGCAGAACCTCTCCGGTAGTACGCCTTGGCGTATTTTGGGTCTGATTCTAGTGCAGAACTGGCGTCGGCCATGGCAAGTCCATAGTTTTCCACTTTTATGTAGGCCTGCGCCCGATTGGATAAAATAATGGAGTTTGTTGGACTGTGTTCCAAAGCATCGGAATAAAACCCAATAGCCTGCAAAAAGTGCCCTATTTTCAGTTGATCGTTACCCAGGGTTTTGAGTTCCAATGCCTTGGCTTCGTTCGCCGAGGCATCACTCTGGTCAACGGTTTTGTCGTCGGAAGACATTATTCGCTGGATTACAAATTTGGTAAAATCGACGACCCCCAGAGAGGAGTAACTTCTGCGGTTTTTGGAGCTGCGGTTTCTCTTTCCGCTGATTGTATGTTGTGTCGAACTAAGTGTGTTCGACAACCACGATGGTGCTTTGGTCTTGTAACTATAACGAAACAAGCGACACGCTGTAGAGATCCGGGCAAAAATGTAGTTGATCCCACGATTTGACGGTAGATGAAAAAGAGTGATCAAGGGAAAGTGAAGATCGATTTCTTAGCGATTTGACAAGCAAACTTGGCCAATCGACTAGCAGAAAATCCTTCGCAAACTAAAAAACCGTACGTATTTACGGTATGTACCGTACCTCCCCGCTTATTTGTACTCGTTCAGGTTTGAGAACGAGTACGAGTATCATACCTTACCGTGAGAGTACGATTACGTAAGATTACTCGTACGGTATGGTACCGAAATTAAATCTTACTTATTATTCTCGCTACCGTACGGCACCGTACCGCATGGCACAAAAAGAGCTTGTGGTCATCATTCTTGACGATTCAATTATTCGTGATTGAATTCATTTATTACGTACGGGTACATACGAGTACGAGTACGTACCGGTACCGATAACGATACCGGTACGTCTAGTTGTGAAGAGCGAAGCGAACAGTCTGGTACGAGTACGGTACGGTACGGTACGTACGGGTACCATACAGCAGAAATACCACAATTGTGGTATTTAGCCTGGCACTACTGTGGCACGTAAGTAGGAATTGGTACGCTTAATGATACATACCTCTAATGACTATTTCTACTGTTTTTCTCTGTAGAAATTTATGTGGTACCCCTCAAAAACTGACGTATGGGGTGAATTTCCATACTCAGTATTGTTGCATTTTTAGTGGTATAAGACTCCGTGTAACTCTTAAGGAAATACCACATATACCACAAGAAGTACTTTAGATGACTGTTGTTCTTCACTCTTTTTCTTTCTAAGAAATGTCCCTGGAGGTGCTTTTTGCTCACTTTTTTGCTTGTCACTTTTTCGAACGAGCGATAAGACCGACGACTAATAAGCACCGATCCCCCCTATTATTGCTGCTAAATCAGCCCCCTCTAAGCAAGCTACTAGTAGTGTGCTGTATAATATTTTGGTACTGTAGTTTAATGATTATTTAGTCTACATGTCCCTTGGTGGCAAAGTTCAATTGTAACGTTTGTTATTTGCCATTGGATTGCCATTGGATTGCCATTAACCAGGTTCGAAACAGTGGAGGGAACAACAGGCTGTATCGGTGGGCATTGGCGGTGGCGGCGTCTGGTTTATTGTTGTGTGTTGGTGATGTGAAGGCATTGATCTTGCTGGAGAGCATCCCTCCCTTGTTGTTGTTGGTAGGGGGATTTGCTCTGCAGATTTTTAGTGTAGTGTAACACGTTGGTTGGTACCTAAATCCACTTGCAACGAACCTTTGTGGCCTCGCCCTGCTGCTTGTTACTTCTTTGGTGTAGACTATCCATTCATTGTCATTGTTGTCATCTAGTTGTTCTTTGCATCATCGTATCTTGTTTGATAGCCATTTGATTGCCATTCGATTGCCATTCCAAGTCAGTAAATCAGTAGAGGAACACGATGCTGGTGTTCGAATGTGGTAGTATTTGTACATGTCCACCCTCATCTTCCCTTCAATTGGAGGGGAAACAGATGGGTGGTAGAAGGGCCATCGGCTCGATTTTTTCGTATCTTCATGTGTGTGTTATTTGCCATTGAATTGCCGTTCGAATACCCTTCTGGATTGAAAACCAAGTAGAGGAATGTGTAGGTATTTGAGTTGGTCTCATTTTGTACTAGTACTTGTACAGTGGCGAACCTTCATGGTCTGTTCTATGGAAGGAGAAACAGAAGGGTCGTCAAAATCGAATTAGTGCCGGTTTTTCCGTATCTTCGTATACTTGTTGCCCTCTTGTCGATTGCCATTCCAAGTCAAAAAATCAGTAGAGGAACATGATGGTGTTCAAATGTGATAGTATTTGTACATGTCCACCCTCATCTTCCCTTCTATTGGAGGGGAAACAGATGGGTTGGAAAAGGGTCGTCGACGACGACGACGACGACGTATCTTTGTGTGTTATTTGCAGTAGAATTGCGGTTCGAATACCCATCCGGATCAAAAACCAAGTAGCGGAATGTGTAGGTATTTGAGTTGGTGTCATTTTGTACTACTTTTACAGTGGTGAACCTTCATGGTCTGTTCTATGGAAGGAGAAACAGATGGGTCGGAGAAGGGTCGATAACGACGTATCTTTGTGTTTGATTCGCAGTAGAATTGCGGTTCGAATACCCTTCCGGATCAAAAACCAAGTAGAGGAACATGATGGTGTTCGAATGTGGTAGTATTTGTACATGTCCACCCTCATCTTCCCTTCTATTGGAGGGGAAACAGATGGGTCGTAGAAGGGCCGTCGGCTTGATTTTTTTGTATCTTTGTGTATGTGTTATTTGCCATCGAATTGTCGTTCGAATACCCTTCCGGATCGAAAACCAAGTAGCGGAATGTGTAGGTATTTGAGTTGGTGTCATATGTTTATTTCCTGTAGACTTCTACATGGTTTTGGTACTGGGTATTAATTGTGGTATTTTTATATTGTACACTCACCATACTCGTACTTACCGGTTTGTGCAGGGTATGAGTACCGGTACGTATTTAGGTACAAGTATGTGTGTAAAGTAGGGCGGCCATTTTGAGACAGCTTTTTCCCCCTCCCCCTCCTTACAAGCATCCTTATTGTCAAGGTAGACTCTTATCGGTACATAGCTCCAGCTGTAGTTTCCCAAAAAAAAGTAATCATTGCGCCAGAAAAGGCATAGATACCCAATTTTCTGGGGTTGCGCACACCGCAACCCCTTCCAACTTTATGATTCTTTCAGTCGAGGGGGGGGGGGGATCACGAAAAACTCCATTAACACACCCATCACAATACCAAGTGGTCTCAATCCAATCATTCCTTAGCTAACCATAGTATTACTAGAGGCGCCCAGGCGCCTTATACCAAGGACAGCAAGATCCCCAAGTTTCAGACTGATCGGCCAAATGGTTTCAAAGAAACGAGCTGGAACAACAGCAACAACGGATCGACAACTAAAGACAAAAATCCAGCACATTGCACAGTGATGTCACCGCCGTCAAAGTGCGCGGGGCAACAACAAACAAGGGTGACTAGCTACAGTATAACTCAATTAGTTTAATGTTTACTTCGTATTTGTTATCCAGTGCTGTTAAAATAGTTACAATTAGATGGAGTACAAAGCAAAGAACAAGTGATGACGAGTTGGGTTTCGCAATAGAGGTTGGAAATTTAAAAAATCAAAATTAAAATGAAGTACAAAGTACCAAAGTACTTTGTAATAAAGAGAGAAAAAACGTCTATGAAGAGGTTCAAAATCAGTCATGAGACCAATTTAGATCATGAGTGTTATGTTGAATATTTTGCTACAGTACAAATATTACATAGGCCTACTTTGTCTCTACATCATTAACACATATACTTGTACACAATGAATTGGAGGAATAATTTAAATCATGAGATTGGTGGATATCCATACAGTAAGACTACCATACGATATGCTGTTGTAATACCTTTTACCGCGGTGACGCATGATGCGCATACAATTTCAAAAATCATGTGCTCTCTCTCTATATATATGCACATTGGACTGCTCCTGTACAGAAAGAAAAATGATATTACACCCATATCCATCAGGTATTGATAAGCTAGGAAGGTATTCACAACAAGATAATCAAAAGAATAAATCTGTCTGTGCCTTTCTTTGCAATTGTCAGCAGATTCTTTGCAATTGTCAGCAGAGACAACACCATCATCAACTAACATCCGAGAACTGTTTCGCAAGGTCTTTTGAAAAAAATTAACTCATTTTTGTGACCCTCTCTTGTGCGCACTTTTATCGTGCAAGGAAATCTCATAAGATCATGATTCCTAATCCCAATTGTGACAGATAGTACGACCTTTAAAAAAATCCGTAATTTAATTCATTTTTGTTTTGAATCATTTATTTTGTGGGAATCAAAATGAATTTGTCGTTCACTTAATGGTTTTTGGCATGCATCACTAATGGTGTTGTGTGGCTGAAATTAATTTCTTCCAAGGTTTAGTAATTCATGTCATGAGTCACTAATTTTGTGTGATTGAACTTAATTTCACCCGTGACATAATGATTTGTGTCATCCAATCTTCAATTCTTTTCTTTAATACTAAATTCAGTCTGCTTTGTTATGAATCTCATTCATCAAAATCAATATCTTAATTCAACTTTCAAATTTTCATCTATTTTTTTAAGATTTGGTATTTAATTCTCAACTTATAGTTTCAAACACCATACAAATACATATAGAATCTCCACAATGTGAGTCTACCAGCAGTGCAAGCCTACTAGGCCACGCCATAAATATTGTCCACACATACCTATTAAATTGCTTCCGTAGTAGTATGCATGTTAGTACAGCACAGTACTCTAAGTCACATATGTGCATTTGTACGGTACAGTAGTACAGTATGGTACGGTACTGCAACTTGAACCAGCGTGAAAGCAAAAACCCATTACCTAAAAATACACAATGCACTTGTACAGCAGCAGCAGCAGGGCAAGGAATTCAACAATACCTACCAATCTAGTACCACTACTACTGGAAACTAGCCACAACTGTACCTATATATTTGCAGATAGTGTTGTGTTAAATAGCTCACCTTTCCACTGAACATAAATGCAGCACCCAACCCTTGTCTCTCCCATCCATAATATGAGTAATATTACCAGTCAAACCTTAGAAATGATGGTATGGCGGGATCACCAAAATACATATTTGTAGCAGGTGTTTTGATAAAATCCAAACCTCCTTTAATGTCTGTTATGTAGTGTCACCCAAGGAGCTTCTAGAAGGAAATTACTCAGTTATGTGTAATGCGTCCGAGAACTGTTTCGCGGGGTTCGAATTTACTTCTCGCGCACAAATTTTGTGCCTGATTTTAACACGGCAATATTTCTGGAAACCCTGAAATTCCCACCCCCAGTTATTGCCTTAAAATCATACAAAAAAATAATTCTGTGCGCGTGATGCACATTACTCTACTCTCGAATAAAAATAATTTATTTCAGTCTCTAGCAGAACCCAATTATTATTCCGTACAAACAACACTTACTTCTATTCACGAATAAAAAAGAAACCTTGAGTCAGTATTAATTCCAAAATATTAATCTACCAAATAACAATTCGATTCTGCTCTCCTAATTGTCAATTCTATTTCTCGACTACAATATTCCCTTTTTAAAATGTAGATTCTATTATGCTTGATTTATTCCTATTGCAACGTATTACGAATCCTCCATTATTTCTAATATTCTCAATATTAAGTTCATAATAAGTAGTAGTTTTGTATTATATATGTACTGTTATTTTCTACATTAATTGAAGGGATAAATGGGCATTCATCGATGCTGTTATTGCCGGATCAACATTCATCACTCATGGGTTGGAGTTGTGTTTATTACTCTAGCTTTTGCCGCTGTTTCTACTACTGTGGCCACGCTGTTGCTCTCGTTGCTTGCTGCTGCCGCTACTTCATTTTGTTGTTCCATTTTGGCATTCCGTTTTGACCATGTTCCATTGTTGCTCTGTTTTTGTTGTTTTGTTTGCGTTGTTTTGTTTGCGTTGTTTTGTTTGCGTTGTTTTGTTTGCGTTGTTTTGTTTGCATTTCTCCGTTTGCGTTAGTCCATTTTTGTTGCTCCATTTTTGTTGCTCCATTTTCGTTGCTCTGTTTTCATTGCTCCATTTTTGTTGCTCCATTTTTGTTGCTCCATTTTCATTGCTCCGTTTTGTTTGCTCCGTGTTTGTTGTTTCACTACATTGTGTCGTTGTTTTGTTCCATTGTTTCATTGTTCCATTTTTGCTGTGAAAAATAAAAATAAAAGAAAGAAGGATCAGAAAAAATAGAATCTCCAACAAATTGTTGTCGTTGTCACTCACTTGTGTTCCGTTGTTGTTCCGTTGCTCCGTTTCATTTGCTATTCTGCTCTGTTGTTCCATTCAATAAAAATAAAAGAAAAATCAGAAACAAATAGAATCTCCAACAAATTGCCGTCATTGTTGTCACTTACTTGCGTTCCATTGTTGCTCCGTTGTTCCATTTTGTTTGTTGTTTCGCTCTGTTGTTCGGTCCGATAAAAATAAAAGAAAGAAAGATCAGAAACAAATAGAATCTCCAACAAATTGCCGTCATTGTTGTTACTCACTTGCATTCCGTTGTTGTTGTTCCATTTTGTTGTTCCCTTGTTCCCCTGTTACGCTCACTAGTGTTTCTTTGTTGTTCCATTGTTCTGTTGTCTGTGACTGTTGCACAACATTCATTTTCTGTGCTTTAAAAAAAAATACCAGTGCCGACCAAGAAGTATGTTTTTTTTTTGGTTTTGTGTGTGTGCAGTTTTGTGTGTGTGCTCAGTTTTTCATTTCTCTTCAGTTTTTCATGTGTGTGTGGTTTTGGGTGTGTTGTGTATGCTGTGTGCCCTGACTTCTTCCATGTGTCTGGCTTGTGTGTGGCCTTTATTTTCTATATAAGTAAAGCATGTACCAGTGCAAGCCACCCCTCCCACGCCATAATTTTTTCAAAATGGAAATTTTGATTACACGAAGGTTATGTACTTAAATTCCCTACTCATCTGTAGAATCTGATAGCCAGTCGGTGGTTCGACACTGTCCTGGGTCAGCACAGTACCTACCGGTACCTACGTACACTTTTTGCAAAGTACCCAATGGTGTACCTTTTATTTTTGCATGTAGTATCATCTACAACTAGTAATGCCTGTACACTTATATTTTTGTCTGAGAATAATCCAAAAACAGCACTTCCATTTTGATTAAACAACTTATGAATTAATTTTATTTGACACTCATTAAACTACATGTTTGGTGATTGGATTATTAGTGTTATTCCAAGAATTATGGATAAGATGAAATGTACCAGAAAAATAAACTGAATTGACCTGATACTTTGGGACAAGCCATTACCCACTCAGTCAGTGTGAGCCGGATTCGTACCAAAAATACTCTCTTGTCTGCCATTTGGAGAGACAAACCACAACATTTTCTGTATTGTGAGTGTAAATGTTGTTCCCAATATGCATCAGATGAGTAATGAAAAAATTATTCATGGCCTGGACCTGATACTTTGGGAGTCATTACCCACTAAGGCAGTTTGTGCCCTGGGTTTACACCCAAAATTGTCTCTTGTGTGCCATTTGGAGAGATAGATCACAACATTTCCAGCATTCTGTGGGGCAAAGCTGATCCCAATATGCACTTGACGAGTCATGAAATAATTATTCATGGCTAGGACCAGATAGTTTGGGAGGAGTCATTACCCAATGAGTCAGTTTGTGCCCTGGAATTTCACCAAAAATACCCTCATTTGTGCCATTTGGAGAGACAAACCACAACATTTTCAGCATTCTGTTTGTAAAAGTTGTTCCCAATATGCATCAGATGAGTCATGAAAAATATATTCACGGCCCAGACCAGATACTTTGGGAGTCATTACCCAATAAGTCAATTTGTGCTCTGGAATTTCACCCAAAATACCCTCATGTTTGCCATTTGGAGAGACAAACCACAACATTTCCAGCATTCTGTTTGGAAAAGTTGTTCCCAATATGCATTTGATGAGTAATGATAAATGTATTCATGGCCCGGTACGGATACTTTGGGAGTCATTACTCAATAAGTCAGTTTGTGCCCAGGAATTTCACCCAAAATACCCTCATGTTTGCCATTTGGAAAGACAAACCACAACATTTCCAGCATTCTGTGGGGCAAAGTTGTTCCCAATATGCATTTGATGAGTCGTGATAAATGTATTCATGGCTTGGACCGTATACTTTTGGAGTCATTACCCAATAAGTCAGTTTGTGCCCTGGAATTGCACACAAAATACCCTCATGTTTGCCATTTGGAGAGACAAATCACAACATTTCCGGCATTCTGTGGGGCAAAGTTGTTCCCAATATGCATCAGATGAGTCATGATAAATGTATTCATGGCTTGGCCGGATACTTTTGGAGTCATTACCCAATGAGTCAGTTTGTGCCCTGGAATGTCACCAAAAAAAACCTCATGTTTGCCATTTGGAGAGACAAACCACAACATTTGGGGCATTCTGTGTGGCAAAGTTGTTCCCAATATGCATTTGATGAGACATGATAAATGTATTCCTGGCTTGAACCGGATACTTTTGGAGTCATTACCCAATAAGTCAGTTTGTGCCCTCGAATTGCACCAAAAATACCCTCATTTGTGCCATTTGGAGAGTCAAACCACAACATTTCCGGGATTCTGTGTGACAAAGTTGTTCCCAATATGCATTTGATGAGTCGTGATAAATGTATTCATGGCTTGGACCGTATACTTTTGGAGTCATTACCCAATAAGTAAGTTTGTGCCCTGGAATTGCACCAAAAATACCCCCATGTTTGCCATTTGGAGAGTCAAACCACAACATTTCCAGCATTCTGTGTGACAAAGTTGTTCCCAATATGCATTTGATGAGTAATGATGAATGTATTCATGGCTTGGACCGTATACTTTTGGATTCATTACCCAATAAGTTAGTTTGTGCCCTGGAATTGCACCCAAAATACCCCCATGTTTGCCATTTGGAGAGTCGAACCCCAACATTGTGGATATTCTGTGTGGCAAAGTTGTTCCCAGTATGCATTTGATGAGTCATGATAAATGTATTCATGGCTTGTACCGGATACTTTTGGAGTCATTACCCAATAATTCAGTTTGTGCCCAGGAATTGAACCAAAAATACCCTCATGCTAGTATGTATCTAGTACAACAAGCGTGTTGTAATCTACTCGCGTAGAAACCTACTCGGATTCAATACTAGTATGTATCTAGTACAACAAGCGTGTTGTAATCTACTCGTGTAGAAACCTACTCGGATTCAATACTAGTATGTATCTAGTACAAATAGCGTGCAGTAATCTATTCACGTAGAAACCTACTTGGATTCAATACTAGTATGTATCTAGTACAAATAGCGTGTAGTAATCTATTCACGTAGAAACCTACGCGGATTCACTACTAGTATGTATCTAGATCTAGTATAACAAGCGTGTAGTAATCTATTCGCGTAGAAACCTACGCGGATTCACTACTAGGAATTATCTAGTACAAAAAGCGTGTAGTAATCTATTCGCGTAGAAACCTACGCAGATTCACTACTAGGAATTATCTAGTACAAAAAGCGTGTAGTAATCTATTGGCGTAGAAACCTACGCGGATTCACTACTAGGAATTATCTAGTACAAAAAGCGTGTACGAATCTATAGGCGTAGAAACCTACGCGGATTCACTACTAGGAATTATCTAGTACAAAAAGCGTGTACGAATCTACAGGCGTAGAAACCTACGCGGTTTCACAACTAGGAATTATCTAGTACGAAAAGCGTGTACGAATCTACAGGCGTAGAAACCTACGCGGTTTCAATACTAGTAATTATCTAGTACAAAAAGCGTGTACAAATCTACAGGCGTAGAAACCCACGTGGATTCACCACTAGGAATTATCTAGTATGAAAAACGTGTAGAATTCTACACTAGTACAAAAAACATGTAGAATTCTACAGAAGTTGAAGTATCCTAGATCGTATCGTACGTATCGATCGATTGATTTCGATCGTCGTGACGAAAAAAACTCTCTCTCTCACACACAGTAATTTTCTTTTCTACCTCGCAACAAAAAAAATCACTTTTTCTACCTCACCAAAAAAAAAAACTCTTTCTTCCATTCATAATCTTACCCGACTTATTTGAGTAGAGTTGCTAATTGGCACTCCGTCTGTGAACGTGGGATTCCACTTAATCCAATGATCCCTTGATCGTTGATCAGCATTAGGCAGGTTATCCGTGCTCGAATATTTTAGTCTGAAATAACAGCCTTGTACTGAAAAAAGAATTAGCTCGCATTGGAGAAGAGGTGGTTTGCTGGATAGATATTCTTGTTTGAATTGGCCCACAAACATATATGTCTTGAAAGCAATAAATCTCTATCCATTGCTTCTATATCAACAGGCACGAGGTACTGTTTTTTGTGACAGAGGAGTAAGAAGGCTGCAAATCAACGGCAGCAGCAACAACAACAATTTCATCGGGACGATTGTCGGAACGTCGGAACAACAAGCAAAGGTAAGAATGAGAGAAATAGGCAACGGCAATGGCAACGGCAATGGCAACGGCAATGGTAACGGCAATGGCAACGGCAATGGCAACGGCAATGGCAACGGCAATGGCAACGGCAATGGCAACGGCAATGGCAACGGCAATGGCAACGGCAATGGCAACGGCAATGGCAACGGCAATGGCAACGGCAATGGCAACGGCAATGGCAACGGCAATGGCAACGGCAATGGCAACGGCAACGGCAACGGCAACGGCAACGGCAACGGCAATGGCAACGGCAATGGCAATGGCAATGGCAATGGCAATGGCAACGGCAACGGCAACGGCAACGGCAACGGCAACGGCAACGGCAACGGCAACGGCAACGGCAACGGCAACGGCAACGGCACCGGCACCGGCACCGGCACCGGCACCGGCACCGGCACCGGCACCGGCACCGGCACCGGCACCGGCACCGGCACCGGCACCGGCAACGGCAACGGCAACGGCAACGGCAACGGCAACGGCAACGGCAACGGCAACGGCAACGGCAACGGCAACGGCAACGGCAACGGCAACGGCAACGGCAACGGCAACGGCAACGGCAACGGCAACGGCAACGGCAACGGCAACGGCAACGGCAACGGCAACGGCAATGCCAACAGTGTAGGTTAGTGGCATGTAGATTATATTATTCAGTTGTTAGTATTTACTCTACTACATCAATAGATATTACTCACCCATTTTGTTCAATTAAGCAACCGGGAACCATCGAACTGCAACCGGGAACCATCGAAGCAACCGGCATCGGCAGCCCCTAGGTGGCAACAATGGCAACAAATAGTCGGCATCGAATCGCTCCTCCTCCTCCACCAGCGCTCCACCCAAATAGCTACTCCTCCTCCACCGGCGCAACCCATAGGAGGCAACAACGGCAATGAATCGTTGGCATTGAATCGCTCCTCCACCGGCGTTCCACCCAATCGCTCCTCCTCCTCCACCGCTTCCGTGAAATACAACCAAATTTGTCACTCTGCGATGTTGAGTCCGTTCCTTCTAATCCGCTCATTGGATCAATACGAAACTTGGCAGGCGTCTTCTCATAGATGTAATCAAGGGGACCCTGCAATATCGTTGCCCTTGGTGCTGTCGTTTCAGAGATATCTGCCTCACTCTTATTTGGGTTGCTTCCTTGAAATTCAACCAAATTTGTCACTCTGCTATGTTGAGTCCGTTCCTTCTAATCCGCTCATTGGATCAATACGAAACTTGGCGGGCGTCTTCTCATAGATGTAATCAAGGGGACCCTGCAATATCGTTGCTGTTGGTGCCGTTGTTATAGAGATATCTGCTGTCGCCGTTATTTGGGTTGCTTCCTTGAAATTCAACCAAATTTGTCACTCTGCAATGTTGAGTCCGTTCCTTCTAATCCGCTCAATGGATCAATGCGGAACTTGGCGGGCGTTTTCTCATAGATGTAATCAAGGGGACCCTGCAATATCGTTGCTGTTGGTGTTGTTCTTGTTATAGAGATATCTGCTGTCGACGTCATTTGGGTTGCTTCCTTGAAATTCAACCAAATTTGTCACTCTGCAATGTTGAGTCCGTTCCTTCTAATCCGCTCAATGGATCAATGCGGAACTTGGCGGGCGTTTTCTCATAGATGTAATCAAGGGGACCCTGCAATATCGTTGCTGTTGGTGTTGTTCTTGTTATAGAGATATCTGCTGTCGACGTCATTTGGGTTGCTTCCTTGAAATACAACCAAATTTCTCCCTTCTGCTTCACTGGTTTGATTCTTCTAATGTGCTCAATCAATCAATTTGAAACTTGCAGGCCTTGTCCTTCTTAGTATAATGAAGGGATCCCTGCAATATCGTTGCCCGCGGTGACTTCAGTATGGAGATATTAATATTCACCGTTTTTTTCCCTTGTTTACCTTCAAAATGGACCTTGTGTGTCCAATGCTTTGCCAGTTAGATACTTCCTGACACTTCCAATCCACTCAATCAATCGATTCGAAACTTGCAGGCCTTGTTCTTCTTGATATAATTAAGGGATCACTGCAATATTGTTGCCCGCGGCGCCTTCAGTATGGAGATATCTGCTGTCCCTTGGGTTTGGAGGGGGTGTTTTCTGTGGAGGTGAAAACTCGGATTTGGAATCCTCTGCTAGGCCCGCCTATTGCTTCTAACGCGTACGGCAGATCCCTTTGAGACTTGCAGGCCTTGTTAGTATTGCTCTCTAGAATCATTTGCCTATCCTACCAACTTTTTGGAGTTCTTGGTTTACGAGATACAAGGGGGGGGGAAAGGTCCCTATCCATTGTAATGAAAATGGGATTTTTTGGAGTTGGATTTGAGTTGGAGTTGGAGGATTTGGGACGGAACATGTTGAGAAGATGAAAATAGTCATTCGTGCATAAGTTTTACACAAAATAGTGCTTGTCACAAAAAGAATATGATATCCTTAACCCTAAAATAGTTATTTTGTTTGAGGAGTGACGAGATATTGTCTCGAAAGTAAAGGTGTGCGACGCGCGAGGTTTTTTAGTAGACACGCGACCTAAAAAGATAAAAATAGGGTCGAGAATTTTAAAAATAACGCGCGATAACCCGCGGGGGGTAGAGAAACAGTTCTCGGACGTGGTCTAGTATGCCATACATATTATACATAATATCACCAGCCAAACCTCAGAAATGACAGCATGGAATCACCCAAACAAATATTTTTTGTAGGAATTTTGCTAGACAATCCAAACTTCAGTTAATGATTGAAGTCTAGTGACACCCAAAACACCTGCAGGAAATGCATCCAAATTGTTTCATGGTCTATCCCATCCATCATATCAATACATTGATAATACTGACAGTCAAAATAATGGCATGGGGTCACCCAAATAAATATTTTGGTAAGTATTTTGCTAGAAAATCCCAGCTACCTAAACTTTTGATATGTAGTGGCACCCAAACTATTTGCAGGAAATGAATCAAAAGTCTTTCATGGTATTTCCATTCATATTATGAATAATACTGAAAGTCAAACACTAGAAATGATGGCATGGTACGACCCAGTGAATACTTTGTTAGGTTCTTTTCCTTAAAATCCCAACTACAGAACTTTCTGCAGGAAATGAATCCAAATTCTGTCATGGTCTGTCACATCAAAATTATCAAACACATTGACTATCAAACTCTACACATATTGCATGGGATCACCCAAATCAATATTTTGGTAAGTATTCTTCCTTAAAATCCATTGTACAAAAACGCTTGATATGTGATGATACCCAAACTATCTGCAGGAAACCAATCAAAAAAATTCCATAGTCTAGCACATCCATTATGTTAACCATATTTGCAGTCAAACTCTAGAAATGTTGGCATGTGATCACCCAAATGAATATTTGGTATGAAGTAGTATTTTCCCTTAAAATCCAAGGTACCAAAACGTGTTGCGAAAAATATGTGTAAATAATAATGATACCCAAACTCTCTGCAGGAAATGAATCCAAATTCTTTCATGGTCTAACACATCCAAATTATCAAACACATTGACTATCAAACTCTACAAATATTGCATGGGATTATCCAAATCAATATTTTGGTGTGAATTTCCCTTAAAATCCAAGGTACCAAAAATTTTGTTATGTAATGTGTACATAATGATCCACAAACGCTCTGCAGGAAATGAATCAAAAGTTTTCCATGGTCTTTCCCATCCATTATGTTAACAATATTTGCAGTCAAACTCTAGAAATTTTGGCATGTGATCACCCACATGAATATTTGGTATGAAGCAGTATTTTGCCTTAAATTCCAAGGTACCAAAACTTTGTCACATTTTGATGTGTAATGATACCCAAACTATCTGGAGGAAATGAATCCAAAGTTTCCCATGGTCTTTCTCATCCATTATGTTAACAATATTTGCAGCTAAAGCCTAGAAATTTTGGCATGTGATCACCCAAATGAATATTTGGTATGAAGTAGTATTTTTTCTTAAACTCCTAGCTACCCAAGCCTTTAACATGTAGTGGCATTCAAACTATCAGCAGGAAATGAATATAAAAAATTCCATGGTCTCTCCCATCCATTACTATGTTAACAATATATACAGTCAAACTCTAGAAATTTTGGCATGTGGTCACTCAAATAAATACTTTGGTAGTATTTCTCCTTAAAGTCCCAGCTACCCAAACACTTAATATGTAGTGACACTCAAACTGCTATCAGCAGGAGATGAATCAAATGTCTTTTGTGGTCTTTCTCATTCATAATATGAACAATATCTACAGCCAAGTCCTAGAAATATTGGCACGGGATCACCCAGATAAATATTTTTGTAGGTATGTTTCCTTAAAACCACAGCTACCCAAACCTTTAATATGTATTGACACCCAAACTACTATCAGCAGGAGATGAATCAAATGTCTTTCATGCTCTTTCTCATTCATAATGTGAACAATATTTACAGTCAAGTCCTAGAAATATTGGCATGGGATCACCCAAATGTATATTTTTGGTACATATTTTGGTAGACAATCCAACAAACTTCTGTCAATGTTTGAAGTGTAATGACACCCAAACTACTATCTGCAGGAAATGAACCAGCCACGGTAGTACTTGTTGGAGTAGCACAAGGAGGATGAGAAGTGAATGACCTTTGGTCACGCGTTTTGCTGTTGTTGTTCTTGGCATTGAGATCTAGTAGTACTACGTCACTACTCTAAAGATTCTTATTGTTAGCATCCTTCGAGCTCATGTGAAGATATTGTACCTGGTGATGACTACTCTTGTTGCTTCTTTTGCTTCTGTACTCTTCAGCTTGCAACTCATGTTTAGCTCCAAAAAGATGATAGTAACAAGTCTTAGTACCTTGACACCGCCACTCTCGGCCCACCAGTACGTATCAGGGCCCAGGAAGACTAGTTGCATTGTTATTATCCGGGTACGTACAAGTTCGTACGGTACCAGTATGAGTATAGGTGCAAATGATGAAGAGACAAAGTAGGGCTACGTAGAATTTGTACTGTAAGCAAAGCCTTGAATTAACACTCATGATCAAAATTGGTCTCATGACTGATTCTGCACCTCTATTCCGTGATGTTTTTTCTCTCTTTATTATCAAGTACGAGTAAGATTACTACCGCGTCAAACCTCTATTGGGAAACTTGAGGCTCCTCGTCACTTCTTTGCTTCCTGCTCCATCTAATTGCAACTACTACTACTACGTTAACAGCACTGAATAACAAATAACAAATAACATTAAACTACTAATTGAATTACACTATAGCGTCACTGATTGTTGCTGCCTTGGGCGGGGGCGGGGGCGGTGGTGGCAGGGGGCTTCTTCTTTGACAACGGTGATGAGATTTTTGCCCTTCCTCGTCGTCTTGTTGTTGCTGTTGTTGAAGCTCTTTTCTCCTATAGGACTTGGTCGATCGATCCGAAACTTGCAGGTCTTCTTGCACTTGGCATAAGGAAGGTAACCCTGAGTAGCGAGCGGCTGAGGTGGTCTGGTTAAGGAATGGTTGGGTTGAGACCACTTGGTATGATGAGGTTGTGTAAATGGAGTTTTTTTTCATAATTTTCATGATTTTCTTGACCGGAAGAATCATAAAGTCCGAAGGGGTTCCGGCGCGCACAACCCCTGCAAATTGGGTATCTATGGAGAGCTCTTGTGTTTGCCAATTCTGGCGCGGTGATTGCTTTGGTCGAGAAGTTCCAGCTGGAGAGTAAGATCAATAAGACTAACAGGACCAAAATGGATGCTTGTAAGGAGGGGGAAAGAAAAAAAGTGGTCTCAAATTGACCGCTCCGATTAACACTTAAACTCGTACCGGTACACCACCATTCGACAAAAATAATAGGGCTCATCCTCGTCATTTTTGTCAAGGGACGACGACATTAATGTTTGCTGTGCCCTGTATGGTGTAGTACCGGTACTGTATGACGGTGTGCATGTGCGTTCGGTACACCATGTAGACAAGGTACGTATTTTGGACGTGGATGTACAGTACGTCACAGATAACAATAGGTACCTGCAGTACATACCGGCGTGTCTATTTTTTTAGACATCGCGATCTTGCGAGCCAGTCACTGGGCCCCGGGCCGTGGGGAAAAAAGCAGAGGTGCTATCGATAGTACGAGTACGAGTATGTTACGGTACACCATCACACAAAGCATTACGAGTATGGTACTCGTAATTACTCGTAAACTTAGGAGTACCGGTATTACCGGTAGTATTATTCCTACTTTTTTCGTACCCGTAGACGTTCGTTCCATGTGAGAGTTTTCGCGCCACGAACCAACTGAAACCCCTCCCCTCACCATTTCACCATACGAATAGTTCGTAATTACTCGTACTCGTGCTCGTAATTACTCGTACCGGTACTCGTACCCGTGCCGGTACTCCGATGCTCTTTTTGAATTGGGAGTCAATGCTGACAACCCAACATACTCGTACCATACTTGAACCGGTACTAGTACAGGAACCAATTACAACAACAGCATACTGCTACTGAACCCAGCCAAGTCATTGCTACTACCATTCGGAAAAGTGTTTAACTCGTTCTAAAGTTGTCAGCAAAAGCGACAAAGTGTCTAATAAAAGTTTTTAATATTCCATCTGTTTGGTTCCCACTACCTACCTAGGCCAAACAAACACTAAGATTACCGTACGGTACGGTACAATACTCGTAGCTGTAACAGGAACGACTCAATCGAAGGAATCGTGAAAAAAATGGAGGGCACAGACCCGATGGCAGTCCTCGGGGCCACCGACGTTCGCAAAGTAATGAAGTCGCAGGGTCCTGTGGTGACCACGGTTATCCTCCGATGTACGCCTTCGTCGTCTACTATCGATGCAGCTCACGAGGAGGACTCCAAGCCGGCAGCTTTGGTCGAGTCGAAGGAACAGGAACAGGAACAGGAACAGGAACAGGAACAGCCAGAGTCACAGTCAGAGTCACAGGCCCAGGCCCAGGCTCAGGCTCAGGAACACTCACGGTCAATGCCCGAGGAAACTAGCAACGAAAACGGAGAAAAAGTTGCCTCAACGCCACGGGTTGTTTTGACCGACTCGATCGAAGAGGCTAAAATCGACACGACGCCGAGCAAATCCAAAGTAGCGGAGATGTTGGGAGGACCCTTTACTTTTTTGGGTCAATACGAAGACGAAGGGATCGTCTTGATGGTGAGAAATTTTCCTGACGATCTCGAAGCGGATTTGAAAGATATCTACGAGAACAGCGAGGAGGAAAACGAAAACGGGAACGAAAACGAAAACGAAAACGAGGGTGCTTTTTCGTTTTCGGAACAACTCTCAAAAAACTTCAACACCAAGGCGCTCAAGGCGGTGTGTTTTCAGCGGGATATTGACACAGAAGCTATGACGGAAAAACGGGAGCTTGTCGAGGCTCTCGTTGAGTACCAAAAACGATTGCCACCTTTCAATCCCCACAAATTGCAGCCCCCTCTGCACAAGGCTCGTGTTCGAGGAGATATTATAGTAATGAAGGTAGCCGAGACGCCCGAAGAATTGGACGATGATGATGGCGAAGTTGACAACCAGAAAAGCGATACCCATGATGGCGCATCCAAAAACCTAGATAGCAATAGCAATAGCAATAGCAATGATGCCCCTGATGATGCCCTTGATGATGCCCCTGATGATGCCCCTGATGATGCGGGTGAGGCGAAAGAGAAATCGATACAAAGCAACGATTCATCGAACAAGAAAGAAGCAATAAAGATGCCGTCGAACGATGAGTTCTTTTTGGATTATTCCAAGGAAGCATACATCAAGTTTGCATCGCGTACGGATATTCCAGAGCACGAAATAGAACTTGAAGAGCGCGATGAAGAAGACGGCGAAGAAAATGAAACGGGGGAAAATGGCGAATCTACAATTATTGGGGTTGGTGACGGGGATAATGACGATGAAGATGACGATGAAGATGACAATGACGATCACGATCGCGAACAGATCGATGAAAACGACAAGTCAGCCATGTTCAACTTGGTTATGAATGAACTACTGCGTCAGTACAGAGAAGAAAATGGAAGGGGGCCAAACACAAAAGAGCTGTTGGAGCTTCGGTCAAATATTGCCAGGGAATTAGGAGTCGAGATTGCTCACGAGATTGACGGGGATTGGGACAAAATGGCGAAAGAAAATCAGGTGCCTTCCGCCAAAAAGATTGCCTTCACGAAGGAAGCGGACAGGGTTAGACATTATGTACCGGATGCCAACGAATATCCTTCCGACAGGGACGATGAAGACGACGAGGACGAAGAGGACGACGAGGACTATGATGACGAGTATTCGGACGATGCTGCTGTTGCCCGTTTGTTAGAGGATGAATACGATAGAACAGATGGTGAAAAATCCGACCATCCACCAAGGAAGAGGTTAAAGATTTCAGAAGATGAAAAAGATGGAGGTGACTCCAAACCAGCAGCCACTTCGACATGAAACAGCTAAAGAACATTTAACATAAATGCTGTGCAACATTCTCTATATTATTTGCGTTAAATATTATCTAAAGTCTGTGCACGAAATACGAAGTACCAGTACTTTTTTCCCTTCGATTACCTAAAAATAATACGTACGCAAATAGTACGTACCGTACCGTACCTTGCGGAGAACGTCTCACAGTTACGAAGTACGGAGTACTCCGTACTACCCAAGAATGCATCTTATCGCTCCAAATTCAGATCTTAGGGATACGTTACGTACGGTACGGTAGTGCATTATGTTTCTTGTAATCAATGGGTGATTCCCGAAATAGTCTGTCAACTACGCTGTGTATGAAATTGTGTGCTTTTGAGTTTTAGTGTCTACTATGACTTTGAGATACTTCGAGAAGCTTCCCAGCTAGTTCAGTGATACCATTGGAAAAGAACTGGGTTCTTTGATAATTGGAATTCGGATGAGACTTCAAGGAGAAGGTTCTATTTGATGTTCAAATACGATTGAACAATGACAGATGATCGGGAACGATGTCATTGACTCATGACTGAAGGAATGTGTCAATGACGGGTGACTGAACTGAAGGAGTGTGTCAGTGACTCATGACTGAAGTGTCTGTGCGTTGTTCATCTGGGTAGGGGCCCAGATTAAATCTGGGCCCGGGCCCAGATTTAATTCTGTACCATTTTGACCCAGATACTGGTCAACGTGAGCTCACCTCGACCAGTATCTGGGTCCCTACCCAGATTTTGCCCGGATCTCCTTAGGAATCCAAGCACATGTTAAATAATGTGCACACGTGTTAAATATTCAACCGAGTAGTACGTGTTTTGTGTACGGTATGTGCTTGGTTATTTAATTTCTTATTTAAAATTCCTTCTTATTCCCAAAATGAGATGTTGCACACTGGCCCGCCAAAATCTGGGTACGGTAGGGTGATTTTCATTCCCGAAATACAAAAATCTGGGCCCCTACCCAGACTATTTCGGGAATCACCCAATACTGTACTTCTTGCAGCTTGAGTGATGCAGCATCAAGGAACAGATAGAGGCACATTCCATTCTATCTCCTTCATCTACCGCACGGTACGCTACCATAGTTCGTGGATTTTCTTGTCAATGTACTGGTACTGCTTGTACTAATAGTACTAGTACTCTCTTAGACTTGCCTGAGCGCACTTCTACCGGTACCGTATCATCAGATAGTTCATATTCGTCCCCGATTCACAATGTTTATTCTACGAAGTAATTGTGCACTGAGACTACGAGTAGTACAAGTACATACCGTAAACTCATACTTTTACGAGCACGAGTAAGTTGTGCTCCGTATCCGTAACGGTACCGGTAGATGATTTGAGGGAATTTGTCCCCCTATTCCACGTGCCAGCTCAGATCTAGGACGCGCTGCGCACTTTTCAGATCTTTTTTTAAACGGAGGGGGCGGCGACCACCCGATTACCCAAAAAGACAGAATACTGACAGCACATCGCAGCTGAGTTTTCTAACGGGCGATTGGACATCAATCAGTGGCTAACAGGTTGCTTAGGAACCTTCCTAGAGTATCAAACCCATCAGCACATCAGCACATCCATCATCGATCACTTTCCATCGGTAAATAACGCACTCGCTACCCGAAGTAACAGCACAACAAGGCCTCACTAGCTGCAATTCTAGCACACCACTAGTTCGTTCGGAACGATTGTAATTATAAACTGAGATCGAACCAACGAAGCTCCTGATGAAAACGAACATGTCGTTTTGTATAAGAATAGTGAATATGCTACAATTGTTTCTTGTCCTGCTTTTGGTGGATCCTTCCCATTCAGCTCACACGTGGGGAGGGAAAAGGAGCTCTTCTCATGGAAGGTTTCAAGAAAAATATACATTCCGCCGTGATCGACGGCTCTCTCGTGCAGGCGCTGTTGCGAGCTCAAGTCGGCTCCAGAATGTTGTCAGCAAAAGATTCAGAGGAGGGGATACAAATAACAACGATATACAACCGATGAGGGGCGGCAGTGTGAAAACGGAAAAAAGGACAAATATCACAAGCGGGTTCCTTTGAACATCCAAATGTACACAACATAGAACTCAATGCAGCCGCCGCGGAGGCCGCGTCTACATGGTCCAGAAAAAGTATGTCTTATCCGGACGGATTTGTTGAACCAATTTGTCGTCAGGATGATGACGGGGCACGTTTTTCGCTATTTCCTATTGAGCATCCAGATCTGTGGAGTATGTACAAACAACACGTAGCTTCCTTTTGGACAGCCGATGAAATTGACCTATCGGCAGACTTGACAGACTGGCAAGAGAACCTCACCAAAAACGAGAAACATTTCATCAGCATGGTCCTGGCATTTTTTGCAGGAGCGGATGGGATCGTTGTTGAAAACTTGGCCGAACGATTCTGTCGAGATGTAACAGTCCCCGAAGCACGATGCTTTTATGGCTTCCAAATGGCTATGGAAAGCATTCATCAAGAAACTTATTGTTTGTTGATTGACACATACATTACAAATCCAAAAGATAGAGAGTTACTTTTCTCGGCGCATACCCGCGTTCCAAGCGTTGAAAAGAAGGCGAAATGGGCCCAGCGATACATCGGCTCTGATGCCTCCTTTGCGGAACGACTTGTAGCATTCGCCGCTGTCGAAGGAATTTTCTTCTCTGGTGCTTTCTGTTCCATTTATTGGCTGAAAAAAAGAGGCCTCATGCCCGGTTTAACATTTTCGAACGAACTAATCAGCCGTGATGAAGGACTTCACTGTTCTTTTGCTTGCCAGCTCTACTCCAAACTCGAGCGAAGGATGTCTGAACAAGATATTCATAAGCTCATTGGAGAAGCTGTGGAAGTCGAGAAGGAGTTTGTTTGTGATGCTCTCCCTGTTAGTTTGATCGGGATGAACAAATCTCTTATGGCTCAATACATCGAGTTTGTTGCCGACCGACTTCTGGGAGACTTGGGATACAGGCCGCTATTTGGAAGCAAAAATCCTTTTGATTGTAAGTTTTCAATGATGTTTCTAGGGCATTGACTCATATATTTCTCTTCTGTGATTCGGTCTTTTCTCACTTTTTGTATCAATACTTCCCGTATCTTAACCTATGAACCACAGGGATGGATATGATAAGTTTGGAAGGCAAGACAAACTTCTTCGAAAAGCGAGTAGGAGAATATCAAAAAAGTGGCGTAATGGCCAACCTCGAGCAGACTTCTGCTGGAACACGTGGGAACTTGAATTTCGATGCGGACTTTTAAAGCTGCATCCAAGATTAGTAGAAGAAAGCATCTTGCTACAATGGTATAACCAGAGTTGCAGTGGTAGCTGCAACGACATCCAGAATCTAGAGTTTGTTCAACAGAAGCCAAGTGATTCTTCGAGTGCTACGTTCGTTTGTTCATTCATTCCCTAGTTTGCTTGCTCGACCGGCACACGTCCCGCATGATGCGGCTTGCAACAACATGCAACCACCAAAACAAATGTTATAGTCTGATGACAACAACGGACACATCCTACTACTTCAGTTGACAGTCAGATTCTTTAGCCCAGAATACGTTACTGTTCCCGAGTACAAGTACCGTCTTTGTTCTTTTAAAATTCCTTGTAACACTGCTATTACTAATAACTGCTTGACAATGTTCTAGTGATCATTTCCATTGTGAGTGAACAAACAGTATTCTGTATCCAAATAGTTCTACGGTACGATCTTCAAATAATGGTGTAGAAGCAACCCTGCCAATCGATGATCATGCGTCTACCACCGTACATGAAAGGTTGCTCTGGAGAAGTGAGGAGGACTTCGACGGCGTCGCACGTCGTCTGTTTGCAACAGTATTCACGAAACAATATGGTTACTTGCCTCGAATAGGAGGAACGCACCTGCCATAGGACACTGTTTGACCGAAGGCAGAGAGGTTGTTGGCAGCGTCTACACCGTTCGAGTTCGGAGTGTGTACATTTTTCAGGTTATCCAACAAGGAGACACGTTGGGACTTTCCGCGCAGTGCTTTCCATTGTCAGAAATACCGAAGGTCGGAGCTAGATAATTCCGCTTAGTGTGGCCGAGTAGAAATGGAGGGGTGTTTATTATAGTTATTATAACAGATTAACGGTACGACTTTTGGAATCGAGCACGGGCACTGCGTCCTCCGTATTTCTTAGGCTCACAGCGACGAGGATCACTGACGAGAAGAGTTCTGTCATAGTCAAGGATTGTCTTTCTGAGTTCATTCTTTGAGGATTCGTCAACGTACTTTGCGTGGTAAGCGACGATGGACTTGGCAATTGCCGCTCGGATGGCGTAGATCTGAGCGGTGATACCTCCACCCTTTACTCTGATGCGGATATCGAGGTTGGAGAACTTGTCTTGTCCGATGATGAGGACAGGCTCGAAAGCCTTCAACCGCATAGCTTCGGGTTGGATGTTCTCAATAGGCTGACCATTGACCTTGATGAGACCCCGCCCCTGCTTGGCAAATGCGACGGCGGTGGCCGTCTTCTTCCTAAAATAACAAAATGGGTAAACAAATAAAATTGAAATCAGACCGTTGCCTTTGAAAACTGCTCGACTATCAACACGCCAACCGCATAGCGGATCCACCACAGACTGCGTTTTTGATTGTCGCCGTTTGTTCGTTCATTCAAAACTCGGATAATCTTGCTAGCTTGCCAACATCGGACTCATACCCTTCCCAACACGTTCCGATCGACCAATCTACCACTATCGTCGTGGTTTCACCGCAACCAGTGGCGTGCATGCTTCCGGTCCTTTTTCTTTTTCTCCATGAGCGACTTACTTTCCGAATACTTGAACAGAGTTAACAGGCGCCATGGTGCAATTATTGATCTACTCGAAAGTGCTCCTTGTAGGTTTGGGTGAGTCGCTCGTCGAAATTGGGCGTTTGCCTGAACGCCCCAAGCTACTACGGTACTACCGGCGCAAGAAACAAAAATGGTAGGCGAAAATGTGCGTTTTTAGTAAGAAGTAATTGCGTAAAACCTCATCTCTAATGATATCACAAATTGAAGCAAAATTTGTCGCGCTTTTTTGGTCCAATGAAATTTTGATTGATGAGATGCGAGCGTCGAGGATCGGAGGGGGATAGGAGATAATAATTATCGAACATTTTTTCGTTTTATTTTTTTGTATTCAAATACGGTACCTACGTATCGTATCGTGTAATCTTACTACGAGCAAGATTTACTGCCAGTATCATTACTTCGGGTACGAGTTCGTACGAGTATTGTACGAGTCGTACCTCGTATCGTACTTGTACTTCGTATTACATAATCTTACGTACGGTACCGTACTCCGTGGTGTATTATTTGATTGGTGCTCGTATCGGGATGTGTGATGTGTGATGCTTGATGTTTGTACGAGCACGCGTCTACGGTAGATGTTGATTTGTGTGATTTTTGCCACGCTTTGCGGCATTTCGTTTCTTCTTGTCTTCTGTCATTAGCTTTGGACAACGACATCAATTATGGAGAACGATGGCAGCGCCCTCGAGACAATACCGAACGATCAAAATAATGTCACAGAAAAGGCCGGCACTGAAGAAACTCTGCTGTCATCGTCATTGCCTACGCAGTCCACTTTGAATCCAACCGGAGCGGACAGCACGAAAACGAAAAAGCCGGCCATTCGACACGCCGAAAAGCGGCGGACGTCGACTTGTCGATTTGCGGATCGTATCGCGCAGGTTTCAGTAGCTCACTACAACAGGACGATACCCGTCGACAAACGACCATCACAAACATGCGTCGCTACGATTCTGGCCCACTATCTCGAAGATAGCGGCGGTACTGATTCGCGAAATGGCGAAAACAAAAACCACGACGACAATCAGCAGAATTGCAACAATCGTGCTTTTGGAAGGCTATGGGTTTTGAGCATGGGGGTAGGAACCAAATTCCTTTCGGAGTCGAGTTTGCGGCGGGAAATTGCAATGGAAGGCAAAGATGGATACGGTTCACGGGTTCGAGACATGCATGCCGAGGTTTTGGCACGTCGGGCTTTTCGACGACAACTGACATTGGAAATTCAAGAGGATCTCAGACGTCCCGGTGAACAAGAACCGGGCAGAAAGGGATCGTCAAACCGTATTTTGATTCGATCGATGGATAGAGATTCGAAAATCTGTTACAAACTACGACCGGGTGTAACTCTTCACATGTATACCAGTTCGGCTCCATGCGGGAACTCCACACTCAAAAGGTTTTGCAAAATGGCGAAGGAGAAATTCCGAGACGACCTGGGACCCGACGAATGGCCCAAGGGCGCACACGATCCTCCACCAGGTCACAGCATTAAACTCGGAGAGTTTTCTTTGCTTTTGAAGAAAGACAACAGCGACAACAATCAACAAATCTGTACAGTTGCCACCGCCAATGAGGACAGCAATAATGCATCTTCTGTTTGTGCTGACAATGCTTCTTTGCCATCATCGATAGTGGACCGAACAACATCCTCAATGGATGCGGACACTGATTATAGTACCAAAACGAAACGAACTCGAATCGAAAGCGATCAATCGTCGGGCCCCGAAACCAATATAATCCCATCACAGCCTTCTCAGAAGGAAAAGTCATCAAAGCGAAAGCCAAAGCCATGGCCAGCTACTCTCTCCGATGACTGGGCTCCGCCCGGAACGACCATTGTCGGATTCCGGAACAAGGGATCGATTCACACATGCTCCGATAAAATTTGTCGATGGAACTATTTGGGCATGCAGGGGTCACTCCTCGCCGGTTTCATGGAAGCTCCCATCTATATGTCGACTCTGACAGTCGGGAGGAAACTTTCTGGACCTGTTTGCCGGCGTGCCGTTTGTTGCCGACTCGATACGCGTTGTCGTCAACCAAATCTCGTGACGCCTTCCCATCAAACCGCGGTCACTAAGGATGGCATCGATAACAATAGCGGTAGGAACAGCATCAAGACAGAATATCGCGTTAACCACCCCGCTGTAATGGGCACCTCGGTGTACTTGGACACGGGCGTGGTCGATACAAGCAACGTAGAAGAAATAGGCCAGGATGTTCGATTTCATTCCTCCTTTGTTTGGGCTTGGTGGGCAGGATTGCCCGATTGCAGCGATAGCAGTGACACAATCCCAAATACCAATCGCGATGGAATATTAGAATGCATCGAGAGCTCCAGCGGAACTCTGGTAGACTTGTCAGATGAACAACCAGCAACAGAAGATATCGATGAAGGTCCATGCAATACTGTTGCTCCACAAGTAAGCACAAAAGCGTTGACGTCGCTTTTTTTGCAAGTGTATCATGAAGCAGAGACAAACAGAAATCAAAGCAGTGATACCTGCGACCACGGTAGAAGCACTGTGGGCAGTGATGATGGTACCATTGATGGAAAGTTGACGGAAAAGGGGAATGTTGCTAGGTCTTGGGCCAACAGTGTAGACACCCTGAGTGCAATTCGCGAAGTAAAGACAACATTTTCGCCCATCCACGAAGAAGTCAAAGACCGTTTGTTTGCAGAACATAGAGTCCTTTCTCAGTGGCGAAGAAGGGGATACGAGGATAGTTGTACAAAAGTGAACAATAGATGCTAGAAATGATGAGCAAGAAATATAGAAGAACTTCTGATTATAACATTTTGAGTATTTTTTCTTTCTTTTTTTCAGCGGTGTTGGCTGGTCAGGAACTGTGCGTGTGCGTGTGTATGTGCGCGTGAGAGATTCGGAGATGGGGCTGGGAGAGAGTTTGATCATACAAACACGCGTTCCGTTCGTTTGATGCTTTGCCCATCGTATTTGCGGTTCCACAAATGATTGAGATGACTTGTAACCGCACAAAATTGGTTTGAGATAGACGTCTAATTTCTGTCCAACGAATAGGGCGTCGAAGACCTCATCCCTTCCACAAGGCCTACTTTAGGGTGCCGGGCAGTTACTCTGACAGTTGACGATGGCGTACCCAAGGTCACGAGGCCATGTGACTAATCTTTCCAAAAATTGATTGAAGTTTTTGAATGGCTGCGACACAAAACCAGAAGTTTATGAGATTCCGTTTGCAATTCATCGAATCGAAACAAAAAAGACCCGACAATTCGAAAAATGGCAGCACTTACGTTCGGGAAGATTGCCTCGAGTGGCTAGAGTAGACAAACGCGAAATGTTTCAATACCAATACCGTGAACACGAAAGATAGAGCAGGAAGGGGGTGAGCAACAAGGAGGTGGCACTGTCGTTTTAGTACGCGGACGGGAATCCAGCACAAAAAATCACCTGAAGGAGGATCCATGGGAAGGACACTACCAGAGCGAATGGCCAGCCTAAAAAGAAAAGAAGGGCGATCCAGAGAATGCCAAAAAGGGGATTTTTCGCCATTTTGATAGGTGTTGTAAGCTGATTCCGACGATGCTTTGGTGTGTTGACTCTGTTGCTAAATTTCAGAGCGCCAAAGGTGTTATAATGATTACAAGGATTATTTTTTGGAACAATACCTGCAGTTTCCAGTCGGTAAGTTCATTCACACGGCGACGACCTGCACTTGGGTGCAAGTTGATAGTAAAAGTATCCATAAGATCTTACCGTTTTTAACGGTATCCATACTCAGTACGAAAGTACTGGACAGTGACAGCAAAAAGGAATTTTCTGCAATTTTTCAAATGTCTGCATGCGTGCGCAGAAATTGGGATTATTTGTCAAAGGCAATACTAAATTTTTCTCGAAACCAATGAACAAGGGAATAATGTTTTTGAAAAAACGATTATCTTCAATGATGGAGCATAATGTTTTTCTTAAAAAACGAATATCTTCAATGACGGAGCCGGCCCTGCAGTTCTCCCATACTCAATCTCGAGAATATATGATCGTAGTCTGTTTCTTCCTCCATCACGATTTTTTTTTAGTTCCAGTAACGACTTTACGAAGCTGAACCCTAATAGGAGCGAAGTGAACATGTAAAGAAGCATTCAAACATTGCTCGATGGTGAACGGATAGGATGCAGCATGAAGATTCCTTTAATTTGCTTCAGAATTATACGAAGTATGTAATAATTGTAACTTTAATTGTACATGAGTTTATTCTGTCGTCGTTTACGAATATGGATCATAGTGTCGGACCAAAAGCCTACAATCGTTGTGAATCATTTTGCGTGGTCGCATACCGTTAGGTCCTTCCAGGAAAATTTTACTCATATCGCCCCTTTCGTGCTCAAAGTAAGTATCGATCACTTCCTCTAGAAGGGGGCAGGGAAGCTGGACTGGCCCTTGGTGATGGCATATCCAAGATCTCGCGGCCAAGTGATAAGTTTTTCCAAGAATTTGTTTATACTCTTGACTGGATTGGGTATGATTGCTTCGAATGGCTGCGAGAACAACGGGGGTATAATGAGTGTATAATGGGTAAGAGCAAGACTTCGACGAGGCATTTTATTTTTGTTCGAAAAAGCAACCGAAAAGGTGACGAGGCAACAGCACTTACTTGGAGGAGGATCCAGAACCAAGCACAAGCCCATGCAATAGGCCACGCGAGGAAAATCAAGACAATTAGCCAGATTATGGAGAAGAAGAAGTTGTTGTTTGCCATCTTGGATTCTTGTTTGAGTTATCGAAGTTTCAGGTTAACACCGACAAGTTGTCTTTCGTATTTTTTGGAAGGGAAATTATGTCATACTGGGTTCGAGGATGCAACATGATGGCAGGAAATACCTACCGGTAATTTTACGTACCGTACCAATATCTTCTTACTCGTACGAGTAAGAATTTCGTACCCGTAAATATTACGGTACGAACTGCATGCCGGGTCGCTATCATTATTTTCTTGCCGTGATTCATGTGATTCGATTCACTCATTCAGCAGAAACCTGTATCCAATGCGATCTCTCGATTATTTGCGGAAAACGGGAAGGAAAAAATGGGTGAATCGGGTTCAAAATCCTAACTGACAACGGCCGCCGCGCGCGAGAAAAAGTAGGGGATGAGGGAAAGTAAAATTTTAGAAACTCGCTAAAAATAATTTGAAATTATTCTACGGTACAAATGAGTGATTCCCACCAATGATTTGACCAAAGTAATAAAAAAATGTTCGCGAGTGAATAGATTGAATAGATTTTTGGCACACCCAACGGATGAATAAATTTTATTAACTATTACTCGGAGCAAATTTGGAATTTGGAATCTCTAAATAAGAAACAGTAACTGTCTGTTTAATCACTAACCGCGCCACCTACCCGACTATTTTGGCAAGCAAGCCTATTAAGTATTCAAGGAAGGCCGGCAGTTGAAATTTTCAGAATTTTCTATGTACCGTATCGATTAACTTTGCTGGTAAAATTACTAGTAGTAGCTATCCTCGCTAACTCACTCACATTGCTCTCCAGCAAGAAGAAGAAACTACACTCTTTTGCGAAACACTCTTTCTTTCGCGAAACACTCTTTCTTTTAGAATCGACAATCACCATGGCCCTGGAGTTACTAGATGTGCTTGGATACAACAACTACTTAACCCCCGATTACAACAATCCACTGCTTGGGGAGGAAGATAAGAGAAGAAGGGACCGTAGAACCCCGAGGATAGCAATTTAGCGATACAGCCAATCTGCATTCATGTATCTCTATCAATCAGGCAATGATCAAGCCCTTTTGAATTGCTGTGGAGTCGACCACGTAGTATTCAGGGAGCTTCTCGATATATTTGAGCCATGCTTCAATTCATACACTATTGATAAGAGCACGGGATTGATTCGGAAGTTCAAGGAATACAACAAACACAATTATATTCGTTGTCGAGAGTTTGATGCAACTGGATGTCTTGCTTTTATCTTATTCTGCTGGTTCCGAACCAGAGGATCAGCAGCAAGAGCGGTTGCTATAGCATTTGGAATAACAGCCTCTCCTATGTACAGATGGCTCAAATTTGGTCGCAAGGTCCTTCTTACTGCATTACAAGATCATCCTGCTGCCAAGGTTTGCTTGCCAAATGAACAAGAGACTCAACAATACATCGATGCTATTGCTGCAAAGTACCCAACTCTTCGTCCACACAGAGTGTGGGGTGCTTGCGACGGGCTTAAACTGCATCTCCAGCAGTCTGGCAACTGGACCAAACAGAACCAATACTACAATGGTTGGACTACTAGTGGTACATATGTGAATAGTGTCTTCCTTTTCTGCCCTGATGGAAGGATCCACGCTTGTGTCTTGAATGCTCCTGGTTCTTGGCACGATAGTACTCAAGCTGACTATGGGCTCTATGAAAAGATGGAGCTTATTTATGAGCTGTATAAGGCAAAGCTTGTTGTCGATTCGGCCTTTAAGTTATCTACAAACGACTACCTTCTTAGAAGTAGTCAATATGACCCTCTGACAGCTCCTGTAGAAATACCTGAGGGTACACCTATCGAGGAGGCCACAGCAGTAAAACAGCGTGCCGTTCGCAATGCTATTGCAGTGAACAGAGACGCGACTAGCGTTAGACAGATGTCAGAATGGGGAATGAGACAGATCCAAGGTGGGGTCCCTAGACTCAAAGATAACATGGTGTTGCTGGAAGAAACGGGAGACAGGAGGATCATTCTGAAGCTTGCTGTGTTGTTGTATAACTTCCAGACAGCTAATGTTGGAATCAACACCATTCTCAACACCTACATGAGCCAGACTGAAGGTTTCTTCTCCTATGGTTTGGTACCAACTGAAACGGCAAACGATGTATTTTAGAGTTGAATCGATCAATAATTGATAGTAGTTAGTACGAATTAGCGTTACAGATTAGATTGCAGCACTAGTACTAGTGAGTTGTATCGATCGATTGATTAGTCGTATCGGCCGATCGATTTGATCAATCAATTAGTCGATTGATTTGATCGATCGATTAGAGCAGTATTTAGAGCAGTCAACAAGAGGTTCAAATAATTTTGCTCCAGCGCACCTCTAGTTGTTTTGGATCCCTCTTTTAAGGTGTTGCAATAGAGGTTTTCTAGAAACTTTGTGGCCTAAGTTTCTGTCTGGAGCAATGATGGTGTTGTTGTTGAGTTTAACTAATAATCGATTCCTTTATTTTAACTAACTAACTAACTAACTAACTAATCAATCGATTCAACTAACTAATCGATCGATTCAACTAAGTAACTAATCAATTGATTCGATCCATTGATTCGATTCGTAATCAATTGATTCACTTGTCAGTCCAAGTCATTGTCGCTGCTGATGCTGTCACTGATTTCCTCCTCCTTGTCACTGCCGTACTTGGGATGCTGCTGCTGGAGACTGTTTACTTTTCTTTTGAGCTTCCGAGTAACACTAGTAACTTGGTGAGTAGTAAGAATCTGTGGAGTAATACTAGGACCACGACCAACACCGACACCGACACCAACACTACTAGGAGTAGATGTTGTGGCACCAACGGTGGTGCTGGTACCGGCGCCGCCGCCACTACCACCAATTGCAAGGACTGCCTGCATCAACACCTTCCTCTCTTCATCTGCCTTTCTCTGATATTGTTGCTGTTGTTCCTGATATCTTTGCTGTTGTTCCAATGCCTGCTGCTGAAGCTTTAATACTTGAGCAATTGTATTCATCATCTTCAATTCCTCTCCTTTGCGATTGTTGTAATGTCTCTTCCTGCTAGTGCTCATGGTACTAACTTCTTCAAACTGTGTAACTTCTTGAGTTGGTTGAGTTAGTTGAGTTGGTTGACCAAGTAGAAGTGGTACCAGTTGGGTTGAAGCATCAGGAGGAGGAGGGGGGGGGGGGGGGACGAGGACGAGGAGGAGTAAAGTCATCTGTTTCAATCTCATAAATATCTTCTCCATCAATGATGCATGCCTTGTCACCTTTGCCTCCTTAATGTCCCATCTCATGGTTGGATTGCCTGTTGGCGCCTTCTTCCAGTGCAATTGATTGAATTTGTTGCGAAAGGATTCAGTATCCCTTCCAGGAAATTTTTCAGCATGTACATCTGCAACATCGTCCCAGTCTTCTCTTCCACATGGTAGGATAGCTCTAATGGCAGCAAACATGTTCTCCAACTCGGCCTTCGTGTAGTTGCCGATGCCGGCTTTCCTGCCTCCATTCGAGGGCATGCTGTTGATTGTTACAATCGATGGTATTGCTGGTGGTGTTCCTGTTTCTTTTCTTTTATGTGCCGAGCGGCTGAATTGAATCGAAATCGATTCATCATCCAATTCGTCTAGTAATAATCTAACAAGGACGATGAGAGCAGCAGTGGTGTAGGAGGACATCGGTGCTGCCGCCGGCATGTCTAGTAGTAATGCTGTGCTGGAGAGACAAGTCGTACTGTTGTTGCTGTTGCTGTTTCTTTCCAGACTTTCTTCTTTGTTTGCAATTTTTCAGTTGGCCAAAATTAGCGATGATCACCAAAAATACGGTACGGTAGCATGCAAGCATGCCCGGCAAAAGAGGTGCAAGACCTGCACCACATGATTCATTTGTGCGTTGGGGACTAAAATATTTGATTTTAGTGATTCCCTTTGAGTTTATTCTGTTTTTATTCAGTTAATAAAGTTTTGCAAGTCGATGCAGTCTTGACTGCTAAATTCTATTCAATAGTTAATAGATCTATTAACTATGTGAATAGATTTATTACTTTGGTCGCAAACTTTTATTACTTTATCATTGGTGGGAATCACTCAATATCCCTAATTTTGCTTCCTTTTTTCTCCCTGCCAATGTTGCAATAGAAGGGGCTTTGTACTGTATCGTAGCTTGACAGACTTATTCATAACTGCTACATCTGATGTTGCAATGTATCCCTAGGGACCAGCAAGGACGAGAGTAATGCCACGGACGTGAAGAACGCGCTACTTTCTACTCGTACTGACGCAGTATTAGTTACATTAATTGTTTGACCACTTTATTTCTCTTTCTTCGTCTCGTCTGCTGTCGACTTCTCATCTTCATCGTCATCGTAGTCTTCTTCATAGTCTTCCATTGGAGGTGTCATCGCCCAGACGATCAGAGCGATCAATACGACGATAGGAACCATACTGAACGGGAAAAACTGCACAAATTTGTCTGTCATCCATCCAAATGGATCATCGGAAAGCTTCTTTTTCTCGGGGTGTCGGGCCGGAATGTCACCTTCTTCTATGGCTTGAAAAAAGTCACTCAACTTTGTATATGTCTCATTCCTCCAATATGTCTTTTCTCCTGCCATGTCTAGAGGGTTGAGGATTAGATATTGGGGATTGTCTTCTTGTTTGACTCCAAACTGCTGCAAGAATTTATGCCATTTTTTGCCATCAAACAGTCCGTAGTACCGCTTTTCCACGTATGCTTGTGGCGCTTTCAAGATGAATTCCATCATGTGAGCTTTGATACCTTCGACAAGTTCTTGATTTTCCATGTCTACAATAGCCATCAATAGCTGGCGCCCATTTCTGGCAATGCGAGGAAAGTTTTTTGACGTCAGCGTGACAATAGTTGGGACGTTTTGATCCTTGACCCAGGCTGCGAAGTTTTCGTCTGTCATCTCTGCCGCAGTCGTTTCCCATCGTTTCGGTTCCACAATTCCGACCTCAATCTTATCGACGTACGAGTTATCCCTTCCGTCATCGGTCGGTGTTTCGAACTGTTCCAACCACAAGAAATATGCGTTTGCTTGCATTTTTCTTGCCACCTTTTGAAACACCTTCGATAGCTTCGAATCTCTCTTCCCACTCCCGAGAAAAACGATTCCGTCGCTGGCCTCATTATGTGCAAACATCTTTGCTTCCTCCAATCGGCGGATTTCCATGACTGCTGGCTCGGACATTTTTTGGGCAAAATTTAGGATGTCGAATTCGTCGCGGCCACCCGAGTAATCCATGACTTCTCCGTCGACAGAGTATTTGAGTGTCGGAAATCCTTTGACTTTGTGCTCTTTGCAGACATCCTTGTGCTTTGTACAATCGATTTTACCGATCGCCATTTTCCCCTTCAACTTTCCCGCTACGGTGTCCAAAATAGGAGCCATCTTTTTGCTGTTTGATGTGCGCCGTGGTTATTTCGTTAGTTTCAACAAACGATCGTTAGAATACGAGTTGCAAATGCCCATCATGCATTGCATCTATTCAGTCTCTTCAAAATTGCATTGCGCCATATGCTATCACGACGTTTTTCGAACCTACCAGTGACCACACCAAGGAGCATAAAACTTGAGAAACCAGAATGGGTTGGCGGAATCTTCTATTGCTGCTTGGAAGGAATCATTGTCCAAGTCTACGGGTGTCTCGTGCACCGTTCCTGCAACATGTTCCCCGGCAACGAGTGGAATTAATGACGGAGACGAAAGCCAAAAGCCTGCGATTGGCAAGATGAAAGAGATCCGCATTCTTTGGATTGTATTCAGAGTGGAAGGAACCACTTCCTCAATGCAGGGAAATGAGATACGATAGTACGATGCAAGAGTTCAGGGAGGACGAAAGAACGGAAGAGTCATGGTATCATCGGGCATCGGGGATGATCATTTTTTGGTCGATGATCGATGATCGATGATTCAAAATTTGAAAAATGACGAAAAAGTGGGGAAATCCTTGTTCGTGATCCAGTGATTCCCCCAATCCCGCTTTACACGCTCTGTGGTTTTCAAAAAAGTGTCTTCTCCAAACATGAAGACTACAGATGGCATAACGTATGATCAGATTGCCTCTGAACAGCAGAGCCATAGTAACTTGCTATCCAGTCCATGTCATCAAGTAGCTGCATGTTATTCCCTAAAAATTCCTCACCGAAAGTCTCTGCTGCTCGCTTTGCGCAACCAAGTTGGTGCATATGGAGTCTCTCTCCTGGTGACGCTAGATGAATATCATGTGGGTTTTCTCCAAAATCAAGATCATAAAACACATTACCATTATGAACACGGTGGTGGGAGACATTCTTGAAATACTGTTCAACATTCACTCCTTCGTCCACCGTTGGAGCAGTAAAATTGGACATCTTCCATAGCCGAACAGATTGATACTCTTCCCCATTTTTGTGCTTAGACACCTGCATGTTCCCACTTTTAATTGAAATGGGAACCTTCAGAACATTCACACAAGAGTCGTTACCAAGTGCTCTTGGACAATTGCAATGTCTACAGATCATCTTTGTATTGGTTGCTTGATAATGTCCACAAAGTTGGTTGTGCTGGGGAGTATCACCTATGAAATAAGTGACCGCGAATTTCATTCAAACAGACCATTTCTTCTTGTTCCAAGGCAAATTAGACCACTCAATACCATCCGTTAGGTTACAGGCTTCTTTCAAAGATGAAAGACAAAACAAAGGCCAGAGTGAAGATTGTTCACATTGTTAATTAATTTGTCACCTTTATCATGTGAACCTGTTGGATAAAAATATATAGTTTCCCATGCATCCGGCAAAGAGTTCCGAGTTAAGGTGTTGAATATGCCAAGTGTCATGTTCAGTGGGGTAAGAGTGGCTTGACCACTATTGTCAATTATGATTCCGTCCATGTAGAAAATAATAGGCACCAAAATTTCATTCGAATCTCTTCTGCATCTCTTTTCCTAAGTTTTGATCCACCATTCACCATGGTGGAGTTTGTCTATATAAATATTGCCGGGTAGTTCCGGAAACTGGAATGGTAACGTTGGGTCTTCAGCATGAGGGAAAGACAGATTTTCTTCTTTTACCAACATGAGTTATTAATAGGGAATGAAGTGGTTTTTGGAAAAACCAAACATAGATTTGTTTACAAATGGGAACATCAGCACTCATTGATTTCTTATAACACCAGTCAATAAGATGAGGTTCAAACCCATCGCCTTCTATTTCAGGCACAGTTGCATAAATGTCCCTCATGACTGTTGACCTCATCTGTATGAGGTTGCCTTTGGTTAATGAAAATAAATGGAGACGCTCCAATTTGATAGCCCATTTGTACAATTGCTTCTCTGCAACTAGTGGTATGCTATGATTCCGCATAATTTTCATTAACTTGATCTTTACCATCAGTTCATCTGATACATGCCTCCAGGCATTGGGCGTCATAATTGCCATGTTTGAATCACCATGGGAATCATCAACATCAATGACATTGCCTTCACTACTGACACTCAAAGAGTGGGGGGCCTCTGTGCTGTCACTTCCTTCTTCCTCATCATCATCGTTAGGAGAAAAAAATATCATCGGAAACTGAATCATTGTCATCCTCAATGTTTGCTAATTCCCGAACAATCAAGGCACGCTCCATCAGTTTGACAGAAGGGTCGTACATAACTTGATTGCCGAGCACCTCTGGTACTAGGCCACTACTCAGGGGACTGTTATGGGTGTTTGCTAGACCTAATATATCACTAGTATCCTGTGGCTTCTGTGATTTTTGGATAAATATGGAAGATGTGAAATCATCTACCCCCAAAGATTCCGTGTAATAAGAATAGCATGACGCGTTATGTGAAATATCGTCCAGAAGACAAGGAGAAACAACTACACCTGTATTCTTTCTTTGTCGTGCTGTAAACAAGGAATGTTTCTTCTTCTTGGTAACCTTCTTCTTTCCATAACCAGTAGTGATCGGAGAAGAGTCCAGGTAGCAAGGTTTACAATAAAGAACCTGTTATTTCAGAGTGCGGACCATCGTTAGTACCCAGTAAAAAGAACAATAAAAATGAGGAACCAATTGAGATTGTGAAATTGCGACCATGCACTAATTGTTTCAGGCATTGATTTCAGTTCCAGGCCACCAAATCAGAAACTGATGCAAGTGGGGTAGGAAGATGCACTGTGCGACAAAATATTTGAAGTTTGATACTAATTTCAAAAAAATGGGTGAAATTACAAAAGGGGACCGGTGGAGTCTAGCCCACATCTGTGTGTTATTCCCCAAGAACCCCGAATCTTGTTTGTGTGACGTAGTACTAGTAGTATCCCTTTATTATACCAAGAAACTTACCAACAATCAAGGAGATTTTCTCTCTGCATAAGAATGCGAGTACCATTCTTATGTCGTTTGTCCTGCCTTCATCAGCCTTTTGTCACCATGTTTTTTTTTCAATCCTTTTCGCAAGTCCTACCAGCATACTAGCTTCCTCATGATAAGATAAGATTAGTATTGAAGTGCTGGTAAGATTGCTACCCGGTACCGGTAAGACCAGGAACTTGTTATTATGACCCCTGGGTAATCTTACGAGTACGTACCGGTAGGTAAGACTACTCGTTCCGGTACGACCTATTCGATTTGGCAGTATCATCTCCGTTTTCGGTGAAATAATGGGTGATTCCTGAAATAAATTGGGTAGGGGCCCAGATTTAATCTGGGTAGGGGCCCAGATTTAATCTGGGTAGGGGCCCAGATTTAATTCTGTACCATTTTGACCCAGAAACTGGTCGACGTGAGCTCACGTCGACCAGTATCTTGGTCCCTACCCAGATTTCGCCCAGATTTCCTTAGGAATCTGAGCACATGTTAAATAATGTGCACACGTCTTAAATATTTAACCAAGTACCTGTTTTGTGTACAGCATGTGCTTGGTTATTTAATTTCTTATTTAAAATTCCTTAGTCCAAAAGTGAGATGTTGCACACTGGCCCGCCAAAATCTGGGTAGGGTGATTTTCATTCCCGAAATACCAAATCTGGGTCCCTACTATTATTTTTGCTTCTGAATCCGGTCTACTGAGAGTCTGATTCAAAGGCTTCTGAAGAACAGCAACGCTGCGTTAGTGTGTTAGTAGACAAACGATTGTACTCTACGCATAGGAATTGTGATTGGATACTTTTGACAACGGATAATCGGACTACAGGCGAGACTATGGAAACGCCAGATCTCTTCTTACTGTGAACTTATTCAGATACAGCAAGACAGACCTTAGTATGTAGATTACAAGTAGTTGGTAGCAACTAGTGTGAATTTTGGGATATAAATCAGTTGAATGTTAAAATTATGAGATAAAGTGAAATCCTGCCGAAATGCAAGATATCTCTTTTATTGAGGTGAAATACGTTGCAACTGCTGTTGCGTAGTGATGAGATTACTCGCTGATTATTTCCGTACATGCATTGGTTGTTGACCGTATATATCTGTATGCATATATATATATATTGTGTGAGAATCACACGCCAACGGTTTTCTTCTCTTGTTCCATTAGGAAGATCCTATGATATGTTTATCACTAAGATCAGGAATTGCTCCCGTAGCTCGTGTGATATTTTGTGAAATCAGAGTTTGCTCACCGAAGAACAATGGCAATACTATAAAACAGAGATTGCTCGCCGTCGATGCGCAATGGGAATCGATGCACTGTGGGAATCGATATGCCGCGGGAATCTATTACTTTGGTTGATACGGGACTCATTGATTTGTACGAATAGGATATCTACCGTCGTGTAGCTTTGGTACTTCTGGTCACGAAAGGAATTTAATACTCCCCATGTCTCCTTGTGAAAGGTCATCACGCTCTACAAGATGCTTCCATCGTCTTGGAGGAGGTTGCCGGTATTCCCACAAAAGTGGAAGATGGGCTTGAGCAGTGGATACACAACTGAGTGTCCCCAATGCTTGGTGAGAATATCTGCACACGCAATGACTGTCCTCTACATCGACGATGGTAAGATGCTTTCGAGTACCATCAGGGTTGAGTACAAGAAAAGATCTTCCTTGTAGATCGACAATTGGGATCGTCGGAATGGTAAGAGGTTTACCATTATCGTCAAATTGTGCATTACCTTCTTCATTGGTGACAACTACCTGTGATGGGTCTACTGTAGGAGTAGCAGGGTTGGTGTGTGAAGTTGTGACGTTGCTAACATCAAAGTATGCTAGCTCCGGTGGATCAAAATAATCTTCAGTAAGGAGAACGCCATCGGATGTCTTGCTGAAGATGTGTGTCGTAGGAGGACCATCAAAACTCTCCCCATAGTTGTCAGGGAGTGGAGAAGGGGACCAGCTTGGGCTGTCATCGACCTTCTTATATAGAAAGCTCGGTAACGAGGGGTGGGCGGGTGGTTTGATAATAATCTGATTACCAGATGCGGAAGGTTGGGTATTGTCGGGCATCTTAATAGGAGGTGTCGCAGCCTGTTGCTCGGTAGGTACTGGGGGTGTGTTGCCGTCAGATGCCACAGGATTGTTGAGGCTTTGCTTGGTGTCGGGGTCCGCAGTGGATTTTCCAGGATAAGGAGTAGTTGGAATGTCCTGTGGTTTGGGCTTCTCAGTTGGAGCATCTTGAGTGGTATGCTCCCCATGCTTTGTGAGTGTAGGGGCGTCACCGGTTGCATACAATCGAGGTACCAAATCCTTGGCCTTACGCCATTTGATGAAGCCATCATCGGTAAAGAGGCCAGCTCATTTGTTGCGTGATTCAGGTGTAAGAGCAGAGCATACACCAGAACGGTCAAGCAATTTGTTGGTGACTAAATCCCAGATTCGGAAACATAGTCCATTGCCCATGTGTTCGGCAATACCTACGAAATGACCGAGGCGTTCGGTAGACTGGGTACCAAAAAGGGGAGTCATTGGTTTTGAAATAAACAGGTTCAAACCAGAAGAAACTGGTATACACGCTTATATCACCAAGGGTACCGGTGGCAATGAAGACCGGTTGTTTGTCCGACAGAGTAGGATCAGAAATAACATTGAGGAGTCCAGCTACGTATGTCATGCACAACAACAATAGATGTGGTGGTGTGCCCGTGCGGTCCATGACGCAATTGACAATACACTTAAACGTTTGATAACGTCGTTCAAATTGATTCAGGTGTTGGTGATAGGGTTCACTCTGCCAAAGTCCAATCCATAACATCTTGAGATAATCGATGACCCTCTTGCTAGATTGGTAGTTTCCATGATCACATAAGAGGGGGAGAGGTCTGCCCCATTTTCAAACGAAGTTCTGAAAACATGATAGAAAATCACCAGTGGTGCGCATCTCTTCAACATGTATGATATGAGATTTTTGACCAAAGAAAATCTGAGCAAGTTTGGAACCGCCATCAATCGCTGGGACGTCGGAATAAACAACGTCAGACAAGACGTTGTCATTGAACGGTCAAACATTCATTGCCGGCTGGGGGGAATGAAAACATTTGAAGAGGTTACCATCGGGGCTAACCGCTAAGGAACCATATTGCGTTGAATTCTCAAAAGTAGCTTTGATGCAATCTATGGAAACCCAACAAAAGAAGGGCTTCAGAGATAAGTAATCATGTTTGTTGGGATATCGTTCACGAGGCGTAGTTGCGACAAAGGGGTGTATCATCAACAGTACAATCCATGGGAAAGCAATGACCGTATCAGAGATTGGAGGAGGAATGCATCGTGCGAGGCATTCCTGATGAACATAATTGGTAGATGTAAGCCAGAAGGAGCGGTCGTTGGTTCCATGATCATCGATAGGGAGAAAGGGTGATTGAGTACAATGACTGGAGTACGAACTGAGGGACCTAACCGTGGACGAACCAGGAGACACAGAGATATCCAATCCTTCAAGACAACGTGGATTTCCGTATTCGTCGTATTCGGGATACAGAAGCTGCTGCAACTGAGGTGGATATTTCTGAAGGAAGGTTTCATCCTTAGCACTGATCATGGTATCGAGAACGGACGGGTCCCAGTGTTTATCCGATGTCATGATAACATGTGGAAGCGTGTCGAATTCATCAGTGGTATATTTTTGCATGGCGAGGTATGGCAAACCATGGCGAATGCTGAGAGGCAGTGCATATCCATCGGAGGTGGTGATTACTTGCCCACCGCCTGCTTTGATGGATGTGTCATTGACAGTGGAGAAGTATGCTTCCATCTGGCCAGAAGACAGAATAGAGGGGTGTCGTCCCGTGTACGCACATTCGTTGAAAATGAGGATAATGGGACCTCTATTGGAGACGGAATAAGCTCCACATGTTGCAATGGGAATATTCCGCACTTGGTGATTGTTGATGCCGGTGACATTGACATACCGGGGCGGAATATCCTTGGAGATAAGACATGCATCATTACTGATGATACAACCGTTGGCACCACGGTCGACCATAGCAAAGCCGGGGTTGGAAACAGTAGCTTTATGAGCATGATAGGTGTATGAAGATACTTGATTATCGTGTTGGAAGGTTAAGTCATCTTCGGGGTTATACCATTGGTGAAAATTAACGGAATAGGAGGATTTTCCCACAGGTACCAGAGTGTCACCGTCCTTTTATATCGAATGTCAGGATTCTCAGAAAGGAATCTTGCGGGATGGGCAGGCAACACGGAAGACTTGAGGGGTCATTGATCCTTGAGAGAGGAAGTCTGAGACTTGTAGACACCAAGTGATGCATGGAAGACGCCTCTACGGTCATTTTCCACAGCTGGGTGGAGGTCTTCTGAGGCATTGGTATGGTTATCACCGTTTGAGGTGTCATCTTCAAGGAATGAGACGGAATGTTCATGAGTATATGCCTTCCGGGTGATGGGTTTAATGGCATTGGGATCCGGCTGACCATCTGGGAGCAATTCGGATCGCAACGATGCGACCACTATTTTCTTGCCTTCGGGGGAGAAGTTCAGCCAATTCTTCATGTCTTGACATGATAGGGCCTTCCATATTCCAGTAGGCAAGCGTGTGGTAGGGTTAGGTGAACGTCCAGCCTTGAATACCGCATAGTCTTTGTAGTCACCTTCGAATTCGATAGGGAGAGCATAGTCGTCAGGGTTGTGCCCTTGTCCTGAGGAGAAGTCGTGTACATGTGCACGCACTGTGGACTTTGGAGCAGACATTGCGGACTGAGAGACAAGGCGGGCCGCTTCGAGCAGGAGCGTGATCTTGAGTTTATGGATAGCAGCGGCTTCAGCGACTACATCCGTCACGGTACTATTCAGGCTGCCGGGATCTTTGACTTTAGCAAACTGTTCACTTAGTTGAAAGCTGGAATAGCAGGCTTGACATAATGCTGATTTTGCAGTATGGTACTCAAGGGGCTTGTTGGGAGGACGAAGCTTATTGAGGTGATTCAATTCTTCAAACCAATGCGTGATAAACTTCACCTTAGATTCCTTCCAGTTATTGAGATTCAACTTAAGCAACGCTTGCAATTGAGTCAAGTTGTCATATACTTTGGCTTTCGATTCATTATGCAGGTTCACAAAATCAAAATATGCTTGACGTCCATTGCGTGTGAGGGAATGGCTGTGGACACATGACGCGGATAGGTCACTTTTGAAGACTTCCAACATAAGAACCCAGAAGAAGGCACACTGTTCGACAAAAAGGTCACGTGTATAGCTTTGTAGTGCAGCAGGGGGCCAAGTTTCATCGAGAAATTTTTCGGTGTCAATGTCCTATGCCTCGAGTTTAGCCTTGAAGCACACGAGCTAATGTTCGAATCTTGAGTCATTCGTGAGGGGTGTAAACGACTTTTCATCACATGATTTTCGGCACCAAGATTTGTACTTCACTTGTTGAGGGGACTTGTTCTTATTTGTTCCTGGAGGAGGAGCTGGAGGATTCAAGATGGATTCATTCTGAAGACGCAATGCACATGCCATACGGAAGGCACTGAAACTGTCGTACGTATATGATTCTACATTCCTCCAATTCTTTTCGCTCTTGCGCAAGTCATTTGAGAAATCTGTGAGTGCTTCTATGGTCCGTTGGATGGATCGGTGGAGTTGGGTTGGTAGTCCACTACCAGTATCCATGTAGGTAAGCTCACGGGCAAAATCATGCTCAAGGAGTGCATCAAGGAAAATTGGCCATTCGCGTAATCCTCCTTCTTGGAGAGCCTCACACAGATAGCTATTTTCTTCCTTTGTGACATGGAATATGGATATGAGTATCAACTTCATATGGGCATCAAAACTAGGAAGGCTGGTTTCGGTTGCGGCGCCGCCATCTCCAGCGTTGTTTCCACTACCAAAGGGATTGGCAGGCATGTTCGATCTTGATGATTCCGATTTGTCAGAGGAATTGCGTGGTGAAAGGAAACTGCTCCGTAGACAATTTGCAATTGGCATATGCCAGCGTAGGGATTGTGTTCAATTTCTTTCTTGTTCTTTGTGTGCAAGCCACCTTGGAGCATGCGACTGTTAATCTATAATTTTGCTTCTGAATCCGGTCTACTGAGAGTCTGATTCAAAGGCTTCTGAAGAACAGCAACGCTGTGTTAGTGTGTTAGTAGACAAACGATTGTACTCTATGCATAGCAATTGTGATTGGATACTTTTGACAACGGATAATCGGACTACAGGCGAGACTATGGAAACGCCAGATCTCTTCTTACTGTGAACTTGTTCAGATACAGCAAGACAGACCTTAGTAATGTAGATTACAGGTAGTTGGTAGCAACTAGTGTGAATTTTGGGATATAAATCAGTTGAATGTTAAAAGTATGAGATAAAGTGAAATCTTGCCAAAACGCAAGATATCTCTTTTATTGAGGTGAAATACGTTGCAACTGCTGTTGCGTAGTGATGAGATTACTCGCTGATTATTTCCGTACATGCATTGGTTGTTGACCGTATATATCTGTACGTATATATATATATATATATATATATATATTGTGTGAGAAGCACACACCAACGATTTTCTTCTCTTGTTCCATTAGGAAGATCCTATGATATGTTTATCATTATGATCAGGAATTGCTCCCGTAGCTCGTGTGATACTTTACGAAATCAAAGTTTGCTCACCGAAGAACAAGGGCAATACTATAAAACAGAGATTGCTCAACGTTAATGCGCGATGGGAATCGATGCACCGTGGGAATCGATATGCCGTGGGAATCGATTACTTTGGTTGATACGGGACTCATTGACTCATACGAATGGAATAGCTACCGTCGTGTAGCTTTGGTACTTCTGGACACGAAAGGAATTTTAATACCTACCCAGACTATTTCGGGAATCACCCAATAATTTTCCAATTTTTTCAATTTTGAACCCGACCGCAGTGCTCGCGCGAATGACCGACTGACGCTCATTCAAAAAACTGCACGAAAAGTACCGTACCGGTAGCCGCTGTCAAGGGGAACGAGTCTCCTTGGTTTCAATCCGGACAACAACAACCACCGTATTCATTGCACTTCTACGAGTGCCCTCTTCAACTCCTTTATTCATCACCAACTCACGCTAAGCACCTTCTCTACTGTCCGATCGACTGCGTATTCGCACCACAGAGAGATCCAGCAATCTATTTGCCTTCATTAGAAGAGGCGATTCCATTCATTCGACGCTTCGGAAGAGTCGAACGATAGTCGTTGGGAGTAACCTTCTTGGCCTTTGTAATACGATGGGCGCCCCGACATTCGCACCCATGACATCATCCCGGCCGTCGCAACCTCAACACCACCGCGGTCCAGAAACAATTGTGAACAACTGTTCCAGGAAAAAGAATGCGTTTGCACAGCGGGAACACGACCAACAGAGTTTGGAAGCAACGTACACGTCTTTGATTCAGGAATACCTCCAAGTGATGTGTTTGGAAAACGCGACCTTTTTGGCCGAGCGCATGGTGGCCAGCTGCAAAACAACGAATGCTTACTATCTACTGGGTGTTTGTCACTACCGTTCCGGGGCGCCCCAGCGCGCTCTTAGCGTCCTGTCCAACAACATCCACCAGTCATCGAGGGGTGTTGGATGCACAAAATATCATCATTCAGCCACTGCTTATCTCATGGCCAAGTGCTGTTTCGATTTGCAACAATACAGCAGGGCCGAAGAGGCTCTTTTGGAAACAGCGCGGATCGCCTACAAGGAATACAAGAACATAAATCGGAACCAAGGAAATACTTACAACAACAAAGACGCAAGTGCTGTAATGAGTATGAACGAGTGGTTGATCGAAACGTCACCTTGTCCGATTCCAAATGGAGCTGCGGGGCTTTACCTTTTGGGAAACATTTGCAGGCGATCGAATCGAAGACGTAGAGCCGTCGAATATTACCGTATGTCGCTTCAGGTATGTTCTCTGTGTGACAAATGTACGCAGTCCAGACGATTCTTGTTTTGCTCGCCCTTTTTCTGGTCTATTTATCTGTCGATTCTGATCCACTTCTTTTTCTCTCCTTACATAAATTCATGAATGCAGCTCGATCCACTCATGTGGGTGAGCTACGAGGCCCTGTGTGAAATGGGAGCGCTTGATATCGATCCAACATCTGTATTTGGGGTTCGACCAGCCGAAATCGATCAACTACAAGAGCAACAAAACAAACAAAACAGAGGCAATATTGCGGAAGGAGAGACGATGCCTCTTCAGGAAAAGCCACTACACATGACACCTCATCATCACTTTACTCCTCCTACTACGATGGGAGGAGGAGCCATGGGAACTACGCGTCCTATGGATGTTGTCGGCACACCCACATCGATCGGACCGAAGGCTTCGCTGTTTCAAACTGCTCAAAAATCGACGCAAAAGCCAGGGACAGACACAGGTGGAGGTGCCATTCTCCCAAATCAACTCCAATTCGATACGCCAAATCTCACGCCGATCCCTATGCAACACGATGCTTCATTTGCGCATTCTCATTCAGCTATTTCGATGCAAAAGACAAGGGAAACTCCGATGACTGGTGCTTTCGTCGACTCGCGCAATCCACATACCATTCGACGCGCCAAACATGTAGCCGCACGATTGTATTACCAACCTACTCCAGAAACACCACATTATAGTGGATCCACTAGAGATGAAGAGGGTATGTATCACAGCAAATCAATAACGGGTGTTGGTGCTGCTTCAAATTGTCGGTATTTACGTGGAAAGTCAGCATTGTGGTCCATAGAATCATCAACCATTTCTGAAACGCCCTTGCGAAGAGGGGCAGGACGACCCTCGGATCTTTCCACCGCTCGAAGACCACGGGCGTTGTTCCTATCAGAAAATAGATCTGGGAGACAAAATCTGCGCAGCAGCATCGGAAATGCTGCTGAGATCGAACACGATGATCAATTGCACGTGGAAGACGAAGAAAACTATCGTCGTCGCGGTACGAGTGGGCGGCCTCCGTTGGGCCATCACGAGGGAGAGGAAAATATGGTAATGGACAACCAAAGCCGAGTGGAGGATTCCGAACAGCCAAACACGATGATGATGACCGAAGAGAGCGGAGGGCAGCCGTCGTCGTTCTTGGTAGAAGGTGGAAAGCCTACTGCAGGAATATCGGCAGCACACAATGGTACCTCCCACAAGGACATAGCACTTGTTCTAGAAGAAGACGCTTTGATGGAGAAACACGATGGTTCAATCCAAAAGATTCTTGAATTACTTTGCATGATGGGTGCAGGTTATTGGAGATTGTGCCAGGTAAGTATAACGATGCGTCATAATTTTTTTTGTAGTCGAATTTTAGATCATCCGCTTCCATCGTTTACTTACCTTTTTTGCGTTCTGTTCAACATCTCGATATCTTGCAGTTTCGATGCCGTGAAGCACTTCAGCTTTTCGGCCTTTTACCGCACGTTCACCACAACACAGGATGGGTTCTTCACCAAGAAGGTAGGGCATTCTTCGAAATGGCTGATTATCAAAACGCTCAACGCTGCCTTGAAATGATGCAGGGAGTTGAACCACATCGGATGAAGGGCCTTGATCTCCTCTCGACTGTTCTTTGGCAATTGAAGAAGGAAGTTGAGCTCGCTCATTTGGCTCAACAAGCCGTGGATTTTGATCGACTGTCACCAGAAGCTTGGTGTGTCGTCGGAAACTGCTTTTCGCTTCAGAAGGAGCACGAAACAGCATTGGTCTTCTTTGGACGATCCCTCCAGTTAGATCCGTCTTTTACGTATACACATACGCTCTCGGGATACGAGTATATGGCAAATGAAGATTTCGAGAAGGCAATGGCTTGCTTCCGAAATGGCATCCGATTAGATGAACGTCATTACAATGCGTGGTATGGTATGGGGGCCATTTATCATAGACAAGAGAAGTATGACCTTGCAGAGTATCATTTCCAACGTGCCGTTCAGATCAATCCACAGAGCTCTGTTTTGCGTTGTAATTTGGGAATGTCTCAATATTCCAACGGCAAACCTGATGAAGCTTTGGACACTTTGGCAGAGGCCTTCCGGTTGGATCCTCACAATCCACAAGCTCGATTCCAACGAGCCACCATTTATGTTGCTCAGAATCGTCTGGAGGAGGCCCTGGACGAACTGGAGAAGGTTATGGACGCTGCACCAAGGGAGGCAACGGTACACTTCGCCATGGGGAAGGTTCTAAAGCGGCTTGGGAGACCCGAACAAGCGATGCGTTGTTTTTTGACTGCATTAGACCTTGACCCCAAGGACAATCAATTGATCAAATCCGCCATGGATAAGTTGGAGGAGCCTGATATTGTAGACGAAGAGGTAACAACCTTTTGAGTCAATTGCATACAGTAATAACAAAAGTTAATTTCCTGACTACTTGCTTTGACGATTAAATTGCAGAACAAATAGCCATTACATATGCCGTAAAATTTGAACATCAAAGGAGAACCCAGTCCCCAGCTACCAATCTCAATGGCTTGTGCATCAATTTGATAGCATTGGTGTACAAAGGTAATAACCTTGTTTTGATGGCGTCAGAAAAAGTCAAACTAGATCTTCACCCACTACTTACTCAAGCTGTAATTTTGGCTGTGGAAAATTAAGACACAACAAGAATCATAGAAATCCATGAAAATACTTGTCAAAATAATGGGAAGTAGCTTTGAACACAAATTGGAGAGGCTTAACTAGCCATGCATAGTCTCATATCATTTGCCCTCTCTTCTGCAATACAAAAAATAATGGTTGTACTTGATGGAGTGATGTAGATAGGCTCAAGCCACGGATGATGAGTCAGGTGTTGGACTAGATAATCCCTGATTGACAATGACAGCTCCCTTCATGATCTGCTCACAAATTGACATTACAATCTGTTTCAAAAGACCACACAACTAGTACATCATACTGGGATACAACAATTATAATATGCCCAACTCTTTTTGAACTTCATCAGTATAACTATTGGAAGTATGGTAATACAAATCTAATAGAAGTAGTCTCTAATATGCATTTGGCAATAAGAACCTAATGAATGGATTTAAATAGCTGTATATCTTCATTCTATCATAGAATACAAACAATACTTGCTCCTACCATTTGAGTAACCACCCATTGAAACAAATACTGTGTACTTGTAACACCAACCATAGCACATTCTTCCTGCAGTATTGCCTTTTTACAGAGATGAATTATATAACAACCATGGATGGCATATGTAATGCTTTAATTAATCAAGAACATTACTTGCTTTGTAAACAAGCGGCTGTAGACATGCTTCTTGAGTCCCAAATAGAGACTGGTGGGTCTTGAACTGGATCATTCCTGAATCCAATACTACTACTAGTAGTAGCTCCCTTTTGATCAGATTTTTCATCAGATCCAAAAATTCCATTCCATTATGTTTAAAAAATGGCAGAACTAGCATATATGGAAATATATCACACTCCAGCAATGATGTCATAGTAGTAGATAGCATGTGTCTGGGGTACTACTAGTAGTACTACTAGGTTTGATGCTGCTCAGGGGGTCGTACTGCTGAAAACAACAAGATGTGAGGAATTGGAAATGAAAAATCTATGTCGTCTTTCGCTCTTTACCACTAAACCAATGACTTGAACTGTGCAATGGAAATTCTCAACCAACAAGTTCTCACTGAACGAGAGCACCTAATGTTGAAATCAGTCTGTTATCAAGCACGTGATACCAGTGATACACACGAACACCTTAAAGAACGAAACTGAATCTAGTGTAAGATTGGGTTAAGTCCTATTAGTGAAATAAAATTAAAATTATGTGTCGATTGACTGAATGGTTTGATTGTCTCATTTCTTTCTCTGCCCATACATTTTGTACTTGCCCCAGTAGGCTTTGTACCTAAGGTCATGTTTTTAGTAATTTGGTAAATGATGGTGCAACCACCATCTGTGCTGTACTCCAACACACTCCTGCGTTGCATTGGCATAAAGGTCGATGTGGCATATATCATGGTTAGCTCAGCCCTTTGTGGTCTCCGCACGCAGTTTCCTAATTGCTTCAAAATTGGCTTTGTAGCTTATATAATCCTGCTCATTGATCCCCAAAATTTTGTTTCTAAATTTCTTAAATAGAGATCCCTGCAGCGGTTTGGTGAAGATGTCAGCAAGCATGTCTCCTGTTGGACAGTAGTACTCCACTGTGAGCTCTCCATTCTTGACTCGGTCTGTTACCATGAAGTATCTGATATGGATGTGTCTTGTCCGCTTGGTGCTGGAGCTCTTTCCATTGGTCTCCAGTTGTATGGAACTGGTGTTATCTTGGTAGAGAATGCTTTTCTCACCTAAGGCCGGTGCGGGCGGGTCATCCCCATTCAATGGGTTGCAACCTTGGGAGTGATACCCCTGTCATTGTAGATAGTACCGACACCACAAATTGAAAGGTAGGTGGTCATCAACCCCCACAACCTCTGCTTCGGTTGAGCTTTTTGTGTTGATCTTTTGTTTCGTTGACATCAACAGGACTGCCCCTTGGCCCATGGTCAAAACGGCGCCCGTGTGGCTTTTCATGTTGGAGTGCACTGTGAACAATGCGTCCACATCCCAGTATGAGTTCCCGGTTCCATCCCATCCTAGCACCAATGGGAGAGCAATGGTGTCCCGGAGATAAGCGAGAACCCTCTTCAATTTCTTCTGGTCATGTATGTTTGGTCTCTGCACCCTAGTACAGAGGAATGCTATGGCTGTTTGTATATCAGGCCGTGCTCTTTTGGCCACGAACAGGAATTTGGCAACGCAAGAATGAAACGTGTCTCGTTCCTCTTCACATAGTAGCTGCACTGAATTGTTGGATGTATCAAACAGGTGTGCCGCGGCCGGTGTTGGTGCTGTTTGCCCGTCCTGTAGTTCATCTGGGAGGGTTTCCAGTACATCTGCAATGTAGTCAAACATACTGAATTTCACTTTGCCTCTGTTGCTGTAGTCGATTGTCATTCCCACATACTCGTGTATCTTACCACAAGTGACCAACAGGGGCTTGATCTTTCCGAATTCTTTGTTGAGTCGATCTATCATCCCATCTACAGCATGTGGGTGGCGATGGGATATCTTGAGGTCATCCACATGCCATACAATGGTCATCTGATGCCTATCAATTATTTTGTTCATGGTGCACATGTCATATGGGTTGGCTTCGAAACCTTTGGTAGTGAGGAAAGCCAATGGTTTCTCCCAAAAGAGTATTGCTGCCCGTAGTGTCCCATAGATGGCCTTCTTTGCTCTTACAAACATAACCTTTTGGCCATTGCAATTAACAAGGAACTTCTTGTATAGCTGTGGGTTGATTCGTGTTAGTAGTTCAGCCATGGTGCCGTCTAGACATATGAACACTTCTTCATCCTCGGGCATTGGAGTTTGTAGGAATGCCCCGGGAATGTCTGCTGTGGCTACATCACGTTCTTCAATAGCATTGATGAGGCATGAGAGCATGAGTGCATATAGGGATACTGTGGGGGATGAGGCTTCCTCCTTAGAGATGAAAGCCCGCTGTGATCTGCCATCAGCATATCCCCTAGCCTTCACTTTTCAACATTGCTTCTGTTTGAGAAACATGAGATATTGGAGGGACTTTTGAGCTTGTTCCTTCGTCATATCGTGAGGGTGAATTGGTGCCACAACTTCCATTTCATGCATCTGTTGCAGTTCATTCAAAATAGCTTCTACTCCTGCTTCCCCAAAGATGTCGAGGCCTTTTTTGATGCGGTATTGTTTGGTTGCCAGAGTTGCGTCAAGGTTGTTGTACTGTTCAAGAGCGGAGGACACCAGTACCACAGCGTGATGTTCCTTTTCAAGAACCTTGACTGCTGATCGAGCTCCTGCAGAGAAAAAAGATCAGTGGTGAGTGGTGTGTTCATATCCTTCCCCAGCCTTGTACTTGTTATGTGTTCTCTGTACAGTTGGCCGGAGATTGTATCGAGGGATAGGGGATGGTGGCTCGCCTTCCTTGGCATCCTCTGGCGTGGCAGTTTGGGGTTCGGTGTCAGTTGGATTATTGGGAAACTCAGCATTGGGAGGTGGCCGGCGCGCCAGGCAGGCTATCAGGAGCAGGAGGGTCGTGTGTGACGGGCGTGTCGGGCGTGGTTATGCTGTCTTGCGCGTCCTGTAGGGCTGTGTTATCAATCAGTGGGGGGATGAGGTCTGTTGGAGCTTCCTCTTCTGCTGTTGTTGCTGGTTCCTCATCGTTGATGTCTTGATTAGATTCCACCATTGGAATGGCAGTGTCCTCAAAAATAGAGCTACCGCGGCTTTCGAGCGACACTAATGTGAGGACAGTGTTGATGGTGGCATCATCAGTGATGTGAGGGTGATAGGAGGGGTTGGTCGCGTCATCACCATCAGCAGATCCTTGTGAGGAATCATCGAGATCGAGAATTGTGGTGCGGCCAAGGTGGTCTCCAAACATGAGACCATCAGGGGCGCGCTGTTCTGTAGCAATAGTATGAACGCGTTGAATGATAGTGTTGGTCATCCGGGCAAGTGTGGCGGAACGGCGGTGGATACGGCGTCCTGTCTTGAGGTCAAAAAGGAAGAACCCTTCTTGTTTGTTCCCAGAAGGCCGTAGATAAATAGCGTTGGTTGCGCGGGGCTTCATTGTATTGTCTTGTGTGTCTGCGTGTGCTAGTACATAGTCGCCAAATTGAAATTGGCAATGGCCACAGGCATGGAGCTTTTCTCCTGTGATGAGCTCACGGGAAGACATGGTGGTGTTTAGGCCACTAGTCATGGTGGAGCTGTTCAACCAGAAATTGACACCATTAACGAGTTCAATTACCATCTGAGGTGGCATCTTGTCAAACGGGACTGCGACAAATGTACACCGGCACCTTTCTTTGCTGGTCCTGTGATCCCGCTCAATGTGTGGTTCATGCTCATTCCGGACAGTCACGTACAAGGTGATGGGCGTGGGTAGCGACAACAAATCATCAGTGAGACATGTAAACTCGTTGTCTCCACCCGTTATTAGGGTGTGGCCGGATATTCCTTAGTAGTGTCTTGTTGCTAATCACGTTGCATGAGGCTTGACTGTCCAACAGAAGTAGGTTTGGGTCAAGTTTGCCATTGTTTTGTGCTAGCAGGAACTTAGTGCTGTGACTCATTGTGTCCTCAACCGAAAGGTGGCTATTCCCACTCCTGGGCTTTTCACTCCTGGACTTTTCACTCCTGGACTTTTCACTCGCAGGCCAATCCTCTGATTGAATGGACCAATTGTCATCTGATGTGTCGGTGCTGCTGTCGCCGATTGACCTGTTCCTACGTACAAGTGGTGATGCTTCATCGTACGTGGAGGAGTCCTGTGATTCTTCATCCTCTGTCCAGCCCCCATTGGTTGGTGTGTTGATCATTTCCATGTTGTTTATCTGCACAAAACATAACTCTTCACCAAAGTCTTCTCCCTTGGCAATGCCATGCATTAGCAGTTGGTGTGCTTCCTGAACAGTGTCGGTGCTGGTCTCCCCATTTGCGACAAATGCAGTTCCTTCAAATGTTTTCTCTGTACTTTGTCTTTCATTGCCATATGGGCGGCCTCCCTTCCCGTTGTTGCCACTAGCGGTGTTGTTGGTTTGTTTTGGGGTGCTGTTTTTGGTTGTCCTGAAATGGAGAAGCATTTCCAGTGCCTCTGATGTGTTGATTGGATAGGCATCTTTCTTCAGGCAGTACTCGTCTTTGAGTGTGCTTTGTAGGTTGCAATGGTTCTTTCGGTTTTCCCCTTCAACAATTTGCACTGCCAGCAGTATTTGTTCTGCTGCTTCAGTGATGGGCTTTTTGTCCACAGCTGTCATCACAGTGTAGTCATTATATGTCTTGTCAGGGAAGACTCTCTTGATCGCATATCGGATTAGTTCATCTGATACAATCCGGATCCCTGCTGCTTTCATGACTTCGAACCTCATCTGCATTTCCTCTACATACTTTGCCGGGTCCTTGGTGGAGTCTTGGTAGGCAGTGAGGAATTTCTATATTTTCATGAGGACATCAACCGGTGGACAAATGGATGATTCATTGTCACGATAGCATATCTCCTTCAGGTACTTGAAGAGTTTCAGTGTATCTGCCTATTCTTCCGCTGCTGTTCAATCTTCCTTTGCTTTAAGCTTTTCTGTAATGCCAGAGCTGACTTGTCCATGCATGATATCAAACATCTTCTTGAGGTCCTCCTCGTACCGCTTCACTCTTTTCTTAATTCCCTTCTGTTCTTCGATCCAGAGTCTGCTGTACAGTTCTTTCTTGTGCACATCCACCACACCATTATCGGTCCACTTCTCTGCGTCTGGGAACACGATGGTGAAGTCTTCTTTGGTGAGGCCTTCAAGGGTACGCATTGGTTTTCACAGGTCTGGGTTCATCTTTCCGGCTGCAATCTTTGCTGCCTTGTAAAATGCGTCGAATTGTTGGGATACTGGAGTCTTGTGGTCAATACTGTGGTCAATCACAATTCCTTTCATTTCTGTCTGGTCTTGTCCTTGGAATTTGCTGCTGTGAGCCGATCCGTTTGTGTTGGGACTGTTTCTATGCCCTCGTTGTCTTTGTTGGCCGCTGTCCTTTTGCTTTCCGGGGTGGTTTCCACCCCCATTGTTGCTTGTTTTGGCTTTGGCGTCCATGTTGAGCTGCTATTTTCTTGTTGCTGTTTGCTTTGTGAAATATGAATCTGGAGTAGTCTCGAAACAGATAATGTGAGCGATTGATATGTGCCTTGGAGATATGTTGCTCGACAGGGCTATAGATTCGCGACCACGACCCCCGGAGTTGCTCGACGGGTATAGGCGTGTCTAGTGTAGAAATGACTATGGTGATTTCTGCTTACCGGTACTTTTAATTTTATGTTCTTGAAATCAGTGTGTTATCAAGCACGTGATACCAGTGATACACACGAACACCTTAAAGAACGAAACTGAATCTAGTGTAAGATTGGGTTAAGTCCTATTAGTGAAATAAAATTAAAAGTATGTGTCGATTGACTGAATGGTTTGATTGTCTCATTTCTTTCTCTGCCCATACATTTTGTACTCGCCCCGGTAGGCTTTGTACCTAAGGTCATGTTTTTAGTAATTTGGTAAATGGTGGTGCGACCACCATCTGTGCTGTGTTCCAACACCTAATGCTTGGTATGGTAGTACATTGTCATCTTTGCAACCAACTGTCTAATACTCCGTAACAAGGAGGATGCCCAACAAAAAATCTCTCATCAGCTTGTACCGGTACCGGTACGGACGCGGTATGAAAAAAGGCATCATAGCTTTGTTTCTACTGGTACGGATGTAAACTATTACCGTAGAAAACAAATAATGAGGCATCAAGATGATAGAAGTGAATGTCAACCGATTTAACGGATCGGACGGGGAGGCCGCGCCAGCCTGATTGAAATCATGATCCCAGCAATCTGCTATCACTGACGTACGCTACCCCGTAAGAAAAGGTATGCAGTCCTAGGATACGATGCTACCGGTACGAGGGTATTCATACGATCATGATCCTTGATCCGAGAAGAATGTTGTACCGGTACTGTTGTGTACTGTTGTACCGTACTGTATGGGAAATTTACGTATCCAGTATCCATACCTAATTACGTAGCAACACGACATTGAAACATCGTCATCATGTTGATTTTATTGGATGCCCCTACGAAAAGAGCATCCTTCCGGATCGAAGCCCATCAACGCAGTCTCGACATCTTTGATTCACATTGTTGTATCTAAACAGAGCAATAGCAGTAACAATGAAGTACTCAACTATCCTCCTCGCCCTAGCTTTGGCCTTCGGTGCTGAAGCCTTCTCTCCTCGTACGTGAATCTTGACATCCACTTTGGACACGGAGTTTTGAATTGGGGAAATCTGTGCATTGCCAGCATCTCTCGTCTCGGTGTATGCATGTTCATGTTCTCGGGCTCACGCCACTGCTCGTCTCTCTTTACACTTTTTCCTCAACAGAGGCAAACAAGGCTGCCAATAAGCCTGCCTTGAGCGATTTGAAAAAGGCTGCTGTCAACACCATGGCTGCCATTGCCATAGGATCCAGTGTTTTGTCTACCCCAGTTATCGCAGATGCTATGGACATGCAACCCGTCTTCTCTACAACAAACATTGTAGCCAGAACGGAAGTTCGCGAAGGGCTCTACCAAGAGTACGAAGTCGAGGTCGAAGACCAAACTTTGGATGACGCCCGTTCTACGTTCAAGAGCGCCAAAGAAACCAAGTCGAAGAAGGGTGAGTTATTTTTACCTGTAGTTGTCGAGAGTACTATGCATACATCGTGCAACATTGTGATTTAAGACGACGTTTCTCTGTGGTTGGCTTCGATTGAATTGCCTCCGGTTCGGTTTTATTGATGGCTCAGTTGATCACTCACTCCGTGTTTCCTCTTTCCTCTCTTTTGAACCTTCATGTAATAGGCAAGTACACCGCGATTCTTGCCATTCTTGTCGTCGGATCTTTCATCATTCCTATGGCCCAGTATTTCTGGTATGTCCGTGATGACGATTCTTCCGACAGATTCTTTGCCGAAGACGTCCCCGAGCCCGAGAAGAAGAAAAAGGGATTCTGGTAAATTTCTATTACGAGAAGTAATATCGAACACACATACCAAACGTTGGTAATTGTGTCCCTTAAGCTAATGTATACGACTAGCACATCCATGATTGGATCTCAAACCCCCTAGCAGCAATGATCAGGTAAACCGAAACAGAAAATAATATTCACACATAGTGGACGAAGAGAGCGATCAGAGTAGCGGGGTAATATCTAAATTTATCACTTAAACTTCCAGACCTCTCACTAAGAGTAATTTTAAACTTTAAACTATGTCTTCAATAATGCACAACGGCAATTTTTTCGAGTCCCCGAGTTGGCTCGAAGTACCTCACTCCGTTCTGTCCGTTTCGACTCCCCCATCTCAAATTACCCATATCAGAACAGTTCAGACCTCTGTATCACATAATTAATTTTTGGAAATACATTGTCATTGGAACGCAAATGCCATTGCTATCAATAGATACTTTGCTGGTTCTTAGATCTTGTTTTGATGGTACTCTCGCTCTAGGGCTGTGGACAGCCTGTGGCGCAGTTAGCGATCCCATCACCAAGATCGCGGGGCCCTGAAAATACAAAAGGGTGTTTTAATGCATGAAAGTCCAATCAGTGAGAAAGCGATTGATCCACTTTCCAAACAACGCAGTGATGAAATTTTGAACGCATGAACTCACATTTGACAAACCGTTCGAGGAATCCATTGATATCACCGATACAAGGAAGAAAAGCCTCAAAAGGCATTAGAAAAATCCAGATCGGAGCGACGAAGCAAGCGATAGGCCAGGCAACGAAGATAAGAAGGATGAGCCCTGCATAGTGTTACAAAGTGTGGCATATCGTTGCACGAAAAGTTGTGATGGGTGGAGTAGCCGACGGAAATTATATGTGAGTTTTGAGAAGAGGGTCGAGGATCGGCACACATCGAAAGAACAGAAAGTGCTGCGTACAACATACTCACAAACAAGAGAGTAACAAATATTTCCACCCATGGTTTCTTTTCCTTTCAATATTGCGGACTGCGACGAGCTTGTTTCTCAGAAGAAAGCGTAATGTTGCTGTACTTTCTTTTTCTCGAATTTCTGTATTATGGTTTTCTTCTATTTTCTTCGCATGAATGATGGCACTCGCATTTCCTTTCGCGGGATCTCTGACAATCATGCGGGAACTCGAACATCTCGCACTACAAGGGAGCGACACGAGATGCCAACTTTTTCTGCAAGATACTGAAGTTTATCTGGACATCTATCTTGCGTTAACTTCGTTCTTGTTTGTGTAGTCGTGCATCGGAGTCTCATGATCGGAAGACGATGGATACCATACTTGACAATATGTGTTCCAGTGGAATTATCGCTAATGGTCTATCTAAAACTTGAAACGATGCGGTTCGTGTCAATCGCCAGAGAGGGTGAGAGAAAATGGTACGTCAATTTGGGGGATACAAGGTAGACTTTACAAATCATTTTTTGGTTTTCGAAAAGACGAAGGACAGACGCTAACAGTCAGTTGGCGCAAATCAACAATAATCAACAGGTTGTTTTGTTAGATCCATCAACTAACATATTGAATACCGTATGTCTTGCCGCAAGATTACGATACAAGTCACACTGCTACCACTTGCTGTGGTATTCCTCGTCACAGCCAACTGTTAGCATACTTGCTTCCGATCAACGTAACTTTTCCCCGTTGCAAGGCTCCGAAAGAAAGGTTTTTTCTTTGCACGAGAAGACTGAATCCAAATCAAGAACTATCGAGAACAAGCAGGAGTAATAACAATAACCGAACTTTTTGTGGAAACGAGGAGTGAAATTTATCAGAAACAAACAAACAAACAATGCTTGCCGGAATTACGAAGCAATTTCGTTTGTGGATGCCAAACATGCCCATGATGCTGGTGTCCGCCAAGAATGCAACCGCGAGGCAACCGGCACGGGCCACCTTCCGAGTTCTGCCGCGGATGACGAAGCACGAAATCAAAGAATACCTGACGAAAATTTACGGCCTCCCCGTTCGAAAGGTCAACACGGCAAACTATCTCGGGAAACGAAAGCTGGTGAGAGGGTCCAAACAGGTCATACGGTACAAATATGCCGATTTCAAAAAGGCGGTGGTGTCGTTCGATAGGAGTTTCACCGATGTTGGAATGGGAATGCGCATACCCGAAATCGATGACGACGTACCCACGCCCGAAGCTTAGATACGTATCAAAATCAAGAAGAAAAAACGAGGATAATAGAACGATTGCTCGAAGCTTGTTCATAATGCCTCTACATAATATTGTGATAGCCGACTATCTGATCCTATCAACGGAATGAACACTTCGTTCTAACAAGTGAAATGAACTAAGTGTAAATGAAACACAAGTTGAAATAGATTTTCGAACTTTTACTTCGAAGATGATGTCTAAAAAATCTGTTTTTTGCAATGGTCTTGTAATAGCAAAGTTTCCCTTCTAGAGCACCTTCCACAATTGAAACAAACGACAGAACAATATCCCGCACACCGAAACAAACAAACAATTCGTCATCGATTGCGTTCTACAGGTAATGATAATATGCGACACACACAGATCGCTTAGTATGTAGGAAGCTCGCGCGTGGAATGCGAAGGATCATAGGTGTCATCTCTTCGAAGATTGGCGATGTTGGGACGGCTATCCAGTGATATGGAACTAACTACGTACTTCGTATGTCAGAAGAGGAATTGCGCTCGGCTATTCAATACAGTACAAAAAATTGCGAATTGATTTTCGGTATTCATCGAGAGTGTGACATGCTTCGATGCACATCGAAAGACTAACGAAAGTGTGCAGCTACCGTCATAATTGCGGTTGCGGTTGCGGTTGTGATTGTTGTCGTTATCGTTATCGTTGTCGTTGTCGGCATCATTATGACATTTCAAAGCCGGCGTTTGCGTTGCTGCGATACGGATCGTTCCGATAGCTGTAATCGGTCGTGCTGATTGGCATGTGACCGCTGTAGGGGTTTCCATTGCCGCCCGCTCCCATGAGTTTCCGGCACGGCATGCAGACAATCTTGACGATGACCGACGAAATCGTTATGGCCAGCCGGCAGATGCTCGCGTAGATGCCGTCGGGGTTTTCGCTCATTTGGTGTGCGGTAAAGATCATGGCAATGATTCCAAAGAAAATGCCAAAGCCTCCAGCTTCGCGAGCGACCTTTTCTTCCTTTTTCCATTGCGTTTCCAGTTCCTGGAGTTCTTCTGCTGCCGCGTGCTCGAGGTCCTCTGCCTTGACGGGATCTTCCGGTGTTGCGGTGTAGGGCTTTACCGTGGGTTTTTCGGTGGATGCGGCCACCGGGGAAACGGTCGGAAACGCGGTTGGTACTACTGTTTTTGTTTCGGGCTCTGCTTCTGTTGTGCCGGTGGTTTCGTCGGGGGCGGGAACCTCCTTTTCATTTTCGCTGCTGGCTTCCGCAGCTGTATTGTCTCCTCCGGCCACTTCGACGTTCACGTTCGTGGCTTCCTCTACCTTCACCGGTGGCTGTGCTTGTTCCGCTGTTGCTTGTATCACCGGTGGCTGTGCTTGTTCCGCTGTTGCTTGTATAACCGGTGGCTGTGCTTGTTCCGATGTTGCTGGTATGACCGGTGGCTGTGTTTGTTCCGATGTTGCTGGTATGACCGGTGGCTGTGTTTGTTCCGCCGCCGGTTCCTGGCCGTCGGCATCGTTTTCACCGGCCTGCATGCGACGGCTTCCGAGAAGAACTTCCCCTTGCTCTGGTTCCCGGCGCAGATACAGATGCTGTGTCCTGCTGCTGCTGCTAACCTGCGATCCGGCGGCCGCCGCGTGAGCGGTCATTCTGTTTGTTTCGAATATCACGAGGAGGAGACAGAGGTAGCAGGCCGCGATCGTCCATCGGCGGTGATTGACTGAGGTCTTCATGGTTTCGTTTGCTCTCAAGCTGTTTCGATTCAAGATTCAAGATTCAATGCAATTCAATTCAATTCAATTCAATTCAATTGCCGACTCTTTCGATGCTCTTTCTCAGCCTTCAAGCCTCAACAACGGGAAACCGACTTTCGATACTGGCTTTGTACTTGCAGATCGTCCTTCTTGGAATGGATTGCGGTATAGATGTAGATGCAGATGCGGATGCAGATTATTGATTACTGCGACACGGTTCGGTTCACTTGCCAATGATGGTGTCCAGCACGACAAGATCCGCTGCGAATGACTGACGCTCAAAAAGTCCGGAGGGTATTTTGTTGCAGATCCATCTACGGTACGGTATCCTGCAGTTTTGCTTATTACGGAGTACTTCGTATTTGGCAGGCATCGAGTCGAGTCGAGTCTCTCTAGTCGAGCCAATTGTGCCAGACTGCGTTACGAGTTCGTACCGTACGGTACGAGTATCTTACCGTATGAAAACCCAGTGTTTCCGGGCGTCTCTTCGTTATCGACTCATTCGACTCGATTTAATTCATTGCGAAGTACAGTACCGGTACGTGCTCGCACCGTAAGATCACTGTACGAATACTTCGTACAACGAAGTACTTCGTAATTCAATTCATTCCCGCATCGGTGTTTTGTTCTCACATAACGCGCACGATGCATCCTTGCAAGACTCAACTTTTGTCGGAGTTGTATTCATCAAAAGTGTTGTTGCTTCGTCGCGGAACCAATGCATTCCCGGGTATTCGTACTTTCGTACGGACATTGCAGTACTGGGGCTCGTAGGTGACTGTCCGTACCAGAACCAGCTGTCAACAAGCACTACCGTGCTGCATGTGCAACGAACAACACATAAGACTTACTTCTCGTACCGTACGGTACCGGTAGCGTACGGTAGCGAAGATAGGACTAATACCTCACGGTAAACACGGTACCCCGGTAGGTAAGATTCCGGTACCATTTGAATTCATCGTGCATCGTGCATCGTGCATTTGTCTGACCCAGAATGCCGGAGTGAAGGGTCGGATGTTTCGTTTGCAGTAAATAATCTTCACGGCAATTACCATTTTCGTCGTTGCCAACCGAGAACAGCAGCATTGTCCGCGCTAGACTAAGATTACAGCTTTCACACCTCACTGGGGATATACAAACGACGTGTTAGGTCCTTAGGAAACACCGAGACGATCGACTTGTAGAAAGGGAAACAGACATTCGATCCAAATAAAATAGACAGCGAAGACCAGACCCGAGCGCATTGGCACAACAACAGCAACAACAACAACAACACAATACATTAGCATGTCGACAAAGATTCGAAGCTGCCCCGATGGCCACCGCTGCGAGAACGGGTCGAGTTGCGCACAACATCCGATCGACGAGGGGAAATACTACTGCGATTGCGGCACCAGCGTGGGGGACTTTGCCGGTTTGTTCTGCGAGTACGAGGCGGATAACTACTGCCAGTTGCAGGAGGAAACTACCTCGAACTGGTTCTGTACCAACGGGGGAACCTGCGTGTTGTCGACCGGGAAGACACCCGAGGCGCAGTGGGATTGCGATTGCCCCGCAAATTACGACGGTCCGGTACGTTGTCTTATGTTTCGTTGCGTTGCTCAAACCCCGACGGGTTCGTGCACCGCACCGCACCCTACAGCTGCTACTACCAGCGCCACGCACGGAAGGGCCCGGTTTGGAAACCATACCGAAACCAAAATTCGTTACGCTTTCATATAAAAGCTCACCTGACGCCTTTTTTGTTTGTTTGTTTGTTTGCTTCTTTGTGGATTTCAATTTCAAACTATTTTCCGACTCGTTTTCCTTGGTGAACAATTCTGTACGTTAGCACTGCCAATTTGTCTCTGGCAATGTCCCGAAAGATTGGCCGGGATACGATCTGGACCCCGCCACGGGGCTGATGGTGACCGAGTCACACTCCAAGCGACGAGGAGGAGGCAGCGGTGGTGGTGGTGGCATCCACTTTGGCATTTACATCTTTATCGGTCTGGTGGTCGCCGCGATCCTGGCCCTGGTCGGATTCTTTGTACTGCGCAAGGTTCGCAACAGCGGCAGCGGTGGCGGTGGCAGCCGCGAAAACGGAGACCCCAGGCAAAACTCCACGAGGGACCACAGCGAGGCCGTCAACAAACTGGAGGCGGACGGATCCGTCCTCCAAGAAATCATGGCGTCCTTTGCGAGGACACCCAATTCGACCATCAAGCAAGACCACCAAAACCACCACGAATTTGATGCCGCCTCTCTCAACAATCGATCCTCGTCCGACGACACTTCCGTCGAGGTGGGATTCTACTCGGACAAGCCACGCCAGAACGGCAGCAGCAGCAGCAGCAGAGCCGGTGCCAGCCGCGACATTCTTTGATGACCCGGCCTGTCTGCGCAAAGATGACCGCAAGAACAACAACAACAACAACAACAACAAGACACGGTGTGACGAATGCGGAGCTGTCGTTTTACGAGAGATTACTGATTTACTTCTAAATACTGTATTCTGTACCGGTGTGCCGTGGATCAGTTACGTACAGGTATTCTCTTCGCTTTTCGGAAAGATACAAGATACAAGCACCGGAAGAAAACACTGTAGCATTGTTTTCGACTTGCGGGCAGGCTGGCACGAATCGAAACAATCGTTACGAGTTATATTATCAACGACATCAACTATTATACGATAATCAATAGAAGTATTGAATAACACTTCATGTCGGTCGTGTTATCAAAACACCTAACACCCTTCCATACAAAACATAAAATACAATACATTCAATAACATCTCTCAATCATTGTTCCTCTTTGTTCAGTAGTCGTACTTAAGACTGATGCAATACTACAGGTCTATCGATCGATATTTTCAAGAGCAAGAGCGTCACCGATACGATGTTGCAATATTGTTGCGGTGTGCTGTCTCCTCGGAGTTTGTTCCCTCACTCGCTCGCGATAGTATGGAATCGCTTTCGCTCAGTTTTCCAAGCTGTCGAACCGCTTGAAATTGCTGTAACCTCGCTCCTTCGGAGCCGACGAGTTTCGCTTCGTCCACTGCCCCTTTGCGTCGTTCTTCTTCTTCCGCTGGCCGTTCGTGTTCGGTACTTCCTTCTTTCGTCCCGCGGGTCGGCGGCCCCTGGTGCCGTCGCCCGCACCTCCTCGCTTGGGGACCCTCAGCGTCTCACCGCTCACCTCGGCCAGAAAATCGACCGCCCGTTTCGGAAACACCAGGACCCGCTTGTCGGAAACGCCGGGAACATCGAGCAGCTCCTCGATTTCTTCGTCCACGATCGCTTCCTCGAGGATGTCTTCGTCGATTTCTCCCCCGATCAAATAGACCAGGCGGCCGTTCGTTTTCTCCAGCAAGTGGTGCATCCAGAAGCAAAAGGTCGGCAGCGCCGATACGCTCCGCCCGGTGACCCACGCAAAGTCACCCGAGATCGATTCGGCTCTCCCGTGGTACGTCTTGACGTTGGTCAGGCCGAGCTGATCGGCCATGTCCTGGACGGCGGTGATCTTTTTGCCGACGCTATCCACCAACAAAAAATCGACGCCGGGAAGGGCGATGGCCAGTGGCAGGCCCGGGAAGCCTCCCCCGGTTCCGACGTCGCACACTTTTTTCCCGGCGGACAACTCCAGCGGAGCGTCGCTGCCCTCCTCGTCCGATGACGACATCAGTGCGAGGGGCGCCAGGCTCGGCAGGATGTGTCTGCCAAAAACGACCTCCGGGGAACAGTCCTTTCGAGAAATCAGATTGACGCGGGTATTCCAGTCGTCGACCAGGACCGCTAGCTTGGCCAGTTGTTGGTACTGTTCGGAGGTCAACCCCAGATTGTCACGAACGATGCGTTTTGCCGTGTCCGATGTGGGTGATAGGGCGAACTCCAAGGAACTCGAGGACGGAGAAGCTCCGAGGTCGTCCCGGGCGATTTCCAGTCCAGAATCGGTGCGGGAGTTGCTGCTGCCAGCATGCGGGATCGGTATTATCTGTTGAAAGGCCAATACAGCTGTCGCTGTAGGAGCCCCTGGAAATGTGCTGCCACAAAGCAACAATGTCGCTATCAGAACACAGCCGATGTTCCCCATGGTGCTGCCGGGTTTCATTCTCTGTTGCCGAGGAGATCTCATTGAGGACGACTTTACACTTTCGTTCGGAAGGATTGGCGGCGTCAACAAACAGCGTCGCAACTCGGTCGAATGATTCATTGCCATCACGTAAGAACTTTGATCTACCGGTACAGTATGAAAATACGGTACGGTATTCAGTATGTACCATACCGTTCGTTATGAGTTAGGGGAAAATCGCCTGTTTTGATTTTTGATGGATTTCGTGATTTTTCATGATTGATTGGTCACAAGTCCCAAGTCCCGAGGTCCTCTTTAGTATGTATCATACATTCACTCTGTACCTGTATACTGTGGAAACATATTAAATGGGGATACATATCATACCATTTCGCGAGTGACGTCTTCGCAATCACTTCCATCATCAAAATCATGACCGAGGTTCCACCTTGAAGACAACAATTTTTTTCTCGTTCTTTGGTACCGGTACCGTAGCAGTTGGATCGTTGTCGTCGCTTCACTTTCGTGATACCGGTACAGCAGTACGAGTAAGATTACTGCTACCGGTAGGTATTCGGCAGAGTGCAACGGGAGACCGGCTTGCCCTTCAATTACAACATCATCCACCAACCGTAGTAGAGTGCCTATCGAAGTGCAACTGTCATCCTATTTCTCATGCCAATCCTTACCTGCCGTTCGAAACGAAAGTCATCGGCATTTACATCGGCAGCATCTACAACAACGTCTATCACGAGAAAGATAGCATTCGTCGCTAGCATCGCGCTCCTGTTCTTGTCGTGCGATCATCCAGGTATTTTCGTCGAAGGAATCACCCAAGGACCTTCCCTATCTCTCCTAACTACCACGAGCAGTGTCATCCCTCCGAAGAAGCACATGTCGAACAACGATAAGCAAACCTCGGCATCCGCCCTAGGCGAACTGAAAGGAACAATACGGTCCCAACAAAAGGAGATCGAACGTTTGAAGGCGAAAATTGCCAGCGGCGAGAAAAGCCACAAATCATCGGCGGGAGGTCACGGCCATGGCGGTGATGTGGAACTAACCGAAGAAGAACTGAATCGATACCTCCACGATCCATTTTATCGGGTTGGTATGCAACGCGTGGGTTGGCTGGGAATCTTCTTGGCGTCTCTTTCGGCGACGGCGCTGATCATGAATGTCTTTGAGGAAACATTGGAAAAACACATTGAACTTGCATTATTTGTTCCTCTTCTCGCAGGGCATGGCGGAAACACCGGTGGCCAAACGGTTGGCACGATACTCTCCGCACTCAGCGCGGGAACGATAAAAGCATCCGATGCGCCCAAGGTTGTCTGGAAAGAAAGCATGGCAGGTATTCTGTCTGGTTCCATACTCGGAGCAGTTGTCGCTCCCATAGCTTACAAGGGATTGGGGGTTAGCTTTCACGTCGCCATCGTTCTGTTCTTCACCCTGCCGCTGGTGTCCATGATCGCGTCGACGCTAGGATCGATCATTCCTTTCGTTTGCGTTCTTTTTGGCCTCGATCCGAGCGTGATTGCCGCGCCCGCCATGACCAGTTTAGTGGATGTTGCGGGACTTATGGGATATTTCATGATTGCAAATTACATATTCAAACTGTTCGGACTAGAGCTATAAATTGACAGGAGCATTTCGCAGGATGTCACTCCTAAATCAACAACTCACAAGAAATGGTCATTTCATAGATGCTACAAGTAGTCGAACTAAAAACATACATCAAGTAGAGTTAGAACCAGAGTAGACAGTACGTATCTCTTTCTTCCGAACAAACTTCCTATTCGAGCCATCACCAGTAAATCATGTTGTCGGACTTCATAACCAAAACTTCATATCATTATGCTTTCTCCTCGTGGGTGCAGGATCCATTCGATGGTGACCCTTGGTGTGGAATTCGGACATCCGATTGGACAAATTGAATCTTTTCAATAATAGACAATGCTGGTATGTCACAGCTTCACAAATGTCGATGCATGATGTCACGAAGTAATACAGAAACTGTTATACGTTACTCGATTACTATAGCACACCATTCGTCCCATCATCTGAGGGAAACATGGCTTTCGTAATGTTCGCATCTTCTAACACACACTGAATTCCAGCATTTTCGTCCACTGTGAGCATCACCCCAGAAGTCACAGGTATCGACGGAGCAGCGAAGAATTCATTCCCAAGCATCGGAAAACTGGTACCTATTCCAGATTTTTGTAAGACAGGTACCCAGCTACTCGTCGCATTTACCAAGACGCTCAAAGCGACATGAAAAGAATCTGGAAGATCGAAATCATCGAGATTATCGACATTGTCCTCTCCGCTCCCAAGGACTGCTAACAAATCCCAAAACGACTTCTTCGGAGGCCAATTCACAACTTTTGCATTTCCACTCGTTGTGTAATTTTGCTGCGCATAGTCAACCGCCTGATCCAATCCCCCCAATTCATCAACAAGACCAACTCGATGGGCTTGTTCCCCTGTCCAAACACGTCCTTTCGCAATCTTCTCAACTGCCTTCATACTCAGATTCCGGCCATGGCTGACAATCGATTTGAAACGGTTGTAGGAACGATCGGCTTGATTTGCATAGTTTTCATCCATTTGTTTGTTGAGAGGAAAAAATGGATCGTTACTTCCGGACAAAGCGCTGGTTGGAATAGAATCGAACGTGATGCCGTATCGTTTCGCCAAGCCCTTGAAGTCCATTCTCAACATAACTACGCCAATGGATCCAGTCACGGTGGAGGGTAACGCGAAGATACGTTCGGCATTTGACGAGATGTAGTAGCCACCACTGGCACTCACATTTCCGAAACTCACTACCACCTTTTGAGGTATATCTTCGATTTCTTGATAAATAGATTCGCATGCATTAATGCTCCCTCCGGGAGAATCTACTCTCAAAACCACGCACTTGACATCTTTTCTTTCCTTCAACTGTCGCAAGGCCTTTTCTGCCTTGCGTGCCGCTGTTTCTCCTATAGCCCCATTGATCTTTATGACAGCAATCTTTTCTTTGGCTCCTTTTCCAGCCTGTTGAACGCAACGAAGGTAGATGCAAACATGAGCGTTTTTAAAGTGGGGCAACAATTGTAAGTATAATAATGTTGTAGCTGAGAATACACTTCACTCTTTTTTTTTTCAACAATCAACCAAAGAAGTGCCAACTTGCCTCATCGCCCAGTCCAAACATAGAAAACAGTTGTTCTGCTGCACCGTTTGGCTCCTTCCCATTCATCGGCGTCCCCTCGCTCGACTTGTTCTTTCGCAATTTTGATCTTTGCCGCGCGTAGGCGTCAATCGAAATTTGCGAGTCAGCGGCAAAGCCGTCAGGGTTTGTGTCGAGTTTCAACGTATTCCCAACGATAGAGCTGCTGCTTTGAACATCGCGGTCGGCTTTTCCAACAACTTTGACCTCATTTGCTTCCTTGGTGTCAATCGGTTCAACGGTGGCATCGTCATCACTACTCTGAGTTGCGGCTGCCGTAGTAGCATCGGTACTAGTAGAACTCCTGTCCGTGTCGGAGGATGCTCCGCCACCTTCTCCATTTTCTTGCTTGTTGTTTTTCAGCAAAGCGTCGAGTGGGTTTTTCAGTGGTAGGTGATCCACAAATCCAATCTGCTGCGCCACGTCGGCAGGCAGTGATCCCGCGTTTTCAATCATACTCCAAAATTGGTCAAAATCGTAACCATACTTTCCGAGTTGCTCATGCCGACTTTTATAAATAGCTTTACAAACGTGCTTATGAATAGGCAGGAGAATTCCTGCCGTATTCTCAAAGTGTTCCTTGCTGTACGAGGAGTGCGTGAAAATATTTGCCATATTTTTGTATGCACCGTGTTTCCACACGTGAACGTTGATGCCGTACTTTCTCAAAAAGTCACGAATGAAAACGTTTGTACCGTGCAATCCGTATAGGTTCAAATCGCCCTGTGGTTGCAAATGAATGTGCTGAAAGACACTCGCCAAGTAATACTCTTGCATGCTTTTTTGTCCTGCAAAAGTATTGGAGTATGCATACATAGCCTTTCCCATTGGTTTAGTGTTATCTGTGTCTGATGTTTGATCATTTTCACTCAACGACGACGACGACGACGACGGTTTTGCGAACAATTCCAAAGCGTTTCGTATTTCTTCCAGGTGGGCCCATCCTCCTGTCGAAATTGTGCCTCCATTCCCAAAAACACCATACATGCTCACGACGGATGGATCGTCTGCAGCTTCTTTAATCAAAGACACCAACTCGTCCGCCTGCATTTCAATGACTTTCTCCGTGCCAGAACCTCGGTTCTCAATTGACTCCGTTAGATTTGAAAAAAGAGCGCTCACAGGCGACTTCTTCTCTTCCACAATTTTCATTCGATGAAAAGGCAAAACCAAAACTTTTTTCTTCTTGGAATCTTCTACCAAACGTTTCTCTTCTTTGTATCGTTTGTACCCAGTCGCACCTAGAACGCCAGCAGCACCCAAGACGACCAGTGGGCGATTCCGAATCGCCGTTGTCAGTCTGCTCATCAGCTTCTCACTGGTCAATTTCGTTGTCATCATCACCCTACAATTCAATTCTTTGGCGAGAGAATTGGTTCAATCTTCCCTTTTGACTTGCTAGATGTTGCTGTGAACAAAGACAGAGTACGTACGATTGTGGAATCAAGCAACAAGTACGAGTACTTCGAGTACGGTATTTTATTATTAATTTCAACAGAGTGGTTCATAAAAATTCGGAATTCGGCAAGAGGCTAATTGCACGTATTCATCGTTGTGCGTTGGTTTTGAAAATCGAACGTGTACGAAAAAGTTTGAAAAAATAAAGAAAGAGGCTTTTCAGGTACCGTACCGGTACGATGTCACATGAATGCAACCCGGGTTGCATTTAACCTGGGCTAGTACAACCGGCTACACGATTCTACGTAGGCACTAGTATTATGTTTGGTACCCCACCATCCGGCGGGGTACGCAAATTTTTTTGTACTACTAAGAGTAGAGTACCGGTTGCATTTTCAATTTTAGCATAGTTGCACTACTGGTTGATTTGTAGCCCTGCATTTTCCCACGGAGGTGTGCAACTTATGCAACTCCCGAATAGCGAGTGACTCGCTTATGCAACTCCCTAGGAGTGAGTGACTCGCGGAAATAATTTTATGTGCTTTTGCTCTCTTAATTCTCATCCACATGCAAATCGTCGATCGATTGCACTCCGCGATTAGTAGCCAGCAATTGCTCACTTTTTTCGATCGATCGATCTAATTGCAAATCGATCGAAGCTAGTAAACAAGCAACACGAAGCAACAAGCAACAAGCAACAAGCAAGGAACAACAACAAGATGCCGCGTCAGCTGAGCATGGATCCAAAGAACATTCGGGCAAGGGAACGAGCACGCGAACGCCGTGCTAGAGCCCAAGCAGCAGCAGCTTTAGCTGACATGGATCCTGCAACAAGAACACCAAGGGAGGAGGCAAGGGTTGTACAGCAAGCTAAAGACCTTGCAGCAATCCGGCGTGCGCGAGCTGTCATGCAAAGAGCTGAAGCAGCTGCAGCAGCAAAAGATGCTGGTGACTCAGACGACGACACACTGGAGCCTCCAGAGGAAGAGGACGACGATGACGACGAGGACGAGGAGGACTATGAGGATGAAGAGGACTATGAGGATGAAGCTGAAGACGATAATGGCCTAGGTGAGCTAGCTGCCTTAGCCTTAGCTTCTGATGATGAGGATGAAGTCCTAGATGACGACGACGATGGTGACGTGCTGATGGCTCCTCCAGCGACGCCGCCCCCCCCAGCAACAACAACAATAACAACAAGAGGAAGAGGAAGAAGAGTGATTCCCCGTCGAACAAGAGGACCGGCCCGAAGGGGACCGGATCCAATTCTACCCAATGATGTGAATGCCCCCACTCAGCTCTTAAGATACCACCGAATCTTGTTGGAGTTGATGTCCCATATTGCTGGAGGGCATGAATATGCCACCGACCGGGTGTTCAACCAGGAAGAGCTCAACACTGTTAAGCCAGATCACATCTACAAATGGATGTGTTTGAAGGTGTATGGGATGGAGGATCCAGGAATAGATGATAATCCAGTTGGTGGGCGATCTAGCACTTTGAGGTATTGGAAAAAAGCTATCTCCTACTTCATGACTAACACTGCAGCTTGGGATGAAACAAACGAGACAGGCAATCCTACTAGATCTATCAAGATCAATCGACTGATCAAAGCTGTGGCTAAGAAGGAAACCCGGCAGCTTGGCGTCGAAACGTCAGCTGATAGGGCTTTCACACATGAAGAGTTTGCTCAAATGCTTGATCTCACAGCCATTGGAGACAGCCTCCAAAGTCTCCGGCACATGGCAATGCTCCGAGTCCAGCTGCACTTGATTGCAAGAGGGGATGACACCTCACACATGAAGAAGGCAAACTTGCAGGTTAGTAGTACATACGCTGGCTATCTTACGATTCAGATGAGGTGGTCGAAGAATGTCCATGATGAGGGAGATTGTCCATTACAGCTGCTGATGGGCGCTATGGATCACAGGTACTGTGTACTAATTGGCCTTGCTATCTACCTGGAGGCATGGCTTGGTAGTGGCGCGGGCCGGTTGAGTCAATGGCTGTTTGCTGAGGGAGACACAGACTCCAGGTCCCCACTGAAAGCCCAGAACAAGGAAGCCGACAAGTGCAAGACGGCCTATCAAAAGGCTCTGAAGGCTATCATAGAAGGTGATCAGTTTAGGCCCCTTGGAAGGCAGCAAAGGCTAGGGACTCATTCAGTTAAGAAGTGGGCTACAACTATGGCTAGGAGAGGAGGCGCGACTCGTGATGATGTTAACTACAGAGCTAGATGGAAGACTAGGAGTATGCAAGATTGGTACTTGGATGTGCAGTTGGACTGGCCAGATATCAATGCTGGTAGCAAGCTTTCCCATCGTGGGATTTGCTTGTACAAGGAGAAGGATGACAGTGGCCTAACAGATGACTGGCTTTGTGCTTCAGTAGCTCCTGCGATTCGAGGAGCCTTTGGGGATGACGTCGCTGCTATCCTAGCAAAGCCCTTGCTTTGGGCTTGCTTTGATCCTGCTGTTGCAGATTATATCCCCCTTGGACTGAAGCAACAGATTGTACGGCGATATGAGCTGTTGCAAGGGAGACTTGAGGATGGGGTGAATCCTATTCGTAGAGCTGAAGTTGTTGCTTCCAATATCGATGGCATTGTGTGGCTGGATGAGATCCCTGAGGGTGAAGAAGGAGATGGCGGAGGCGCGTTTGGTAGAGGTGGGCAGCAATGGAGGAATGCTATCTATGCCAAGCTATCCACCACTCAAACCAATGTAGCAGAGATTAGGAACCATCAGATCTCAGAGCTTGCTGAGCTTCGAAGGGAGATTAAGATTGTTAGTCAGATGGTTCGCGGGTTGACACTAGCACCAGCAGCGCGGATGAGAGTTGGGTTCGGAGCAAGCAGCAGACCATCTGCAAATCCGCGTCAAGGGGCTCCGGTGGTAGAAAGACCAGCGCTCCTGTTTGATAGACCACAGACCATCCAAGCCTTGTGGGATGAGTATCAGAATGGCATTGGAGGGAGGAAGCCGGCAAGGGAGTTCACTGCCGTGGAACGAGGCCGAGTGAAGTACAAGTATTGCAATCGGAAGGTTCTTTGGGGATGTATGGAGCGCCTCCTAGACCGGGGGAATGATGTGAACACAGCCATTGCCAAGATCAAGAGGTGCTATGGAGACTGTACTATGACTCAGCTGATTCGGAAGATGCGCCCAGATGAGAGGCAGGGAGGAAATTTCCAGCTTCGTTGAGGGCGGCGGCGTTCGATTGGTGGATTGTCAAGTGGAGGAGTGGAGTGTGTTGCTATTGGATAGGGGATCCCCCCCTGTTGTTGCTGATAGCTGGGTGTTTCGTAGTTCAAGTTTTCATGTACCGAGTGTAGGATACGATCGATCGATCGATCAATCGATCGTATTGGTCTCTAACTGTATTAGGGATTAGATGTTACATGTAATCAATGTCCTCAATGGACAATCTCTGTCGTGATATGAATCAAAATTATTTCTGTTTCTGTATGTTGGCGTGTTATTTGCAGTGACCTGACTTGGAATTTTCTTTGATGCACATGCCAGCGGGCTTTGTGCTTCGATTGAATCGATCAATCGGATGATCAGATTGATCGGATGGCTGCTGATCGGATCGATCATCGATGAACAATCTCTGTCGTGATATGAATCGAAATTATTTCTGTTTCTGTATGTTGGCGTGTTATTTGCAGTGATCTGACTTGGAATTTTCTTTGATGCACATGCCAGCGGGCTTTGTGCCTCGAGGGAATGATGATCGATCGATCGATCGATCGCCGATCGATCGATTGATCGATCGATCGATGATCCAATCTTTCATCGATGAACAATCTCTGTCATGATATGAATCGAAATTATTTCTGTTTCTGTATTTTCACGTGTTATTTGCAGTGATCGGACTTGGAAGTTTTTTTGATGCAGAATTCAGCGGAGTTTGTGCCTCGCTGATGTGTAGCTTCTCTCGCTGAATATTTGCGCGCGCTTAATCTACACACGTAGAGTTCTACATGGTTTTTGTACTGTTGTATTTTGGGTTGTATTAAAAGAGTGCACCCTCACGGTAGGAACTTTTTGGTATTTTTAGTGGGACGAATAGTTTTTTGTTAACGGCTTAAGGTTTACCGGCTTAACGGCTGCACGTAATCGTCAGTGTGGATTCATTAAAAAAAACAGAAACTTCTCCAAATTCTGATCTCAGTCATAGTGATCTTCTATTGAAGAACGGGTGAAATACATATCTTAGTTTACCATGTGCAAGAAATTGATCCCATCAGTTTCAATGCACAATCCCACAATCTAGGAAATTAATTCATTTCTAATACATACATACCTCGTACTTTTACACATGATACATTGTACTACGTCATCCCTTAGTAGAGGTATGCGACACTGTTTAAACAGTAGAATAACTGCTTCAACCTACTACCTTTCACTTGAGTAAGAACCAATGTGTCTGATAGATTGTCCAGCAATGATGACGAAGCTACTCTGTCATCCCTTCAAGTCTGACTTTGACCCTGAGTCTCTTGAGAAGATAGAATACAGCCACACCAGTACCACATATGGCATCTAGAGACTGTCAAGGTCAAGGTGCCACTCATTACTGTGGGAGCATCACTTTTCCAAGTGCTTTTCACCATCAGTGAATTCTCACATGCAAAGAAAATCCTTTCCTTAACCACAGGACCCAAGCTATATTATAAGTTCTCTGATCTACTCAGAGACTATGTTGATCCTAATTGGTGGGATGAATATGTAGCGGCTCAGAATAACCGTACAGTTCCCAACTTCACTATCACAGCAATCTATGCCTTCATCAATTACAAGTTCAACAACAATGGAGATGTATATTGATGCCACAAAAAGTTCTCAACAACATCAAAAAGAGCACCAACATGACTGTACACCAGTTTGTCTTCATGGTCACCTTCCACATCATGTGATTCTTCCACTACTACTGCCTGGACACCCAGCAGAAAATCCTCTGGTCAACAATGAAGACTTCAAACGCCTGATTTTTGAATCCTTGCTGACTGAATGGAAGGACTCCTATGAGGAACATCACTCCCCCTATAAAGATACCCTTCAACAAATTATCACAAGGATGGAGAGATACCCAAACAAATTGAATAAAAAGAGTGAACAAAATAATAACCAAAGATAATTCCTCCCAAAACAGGAACAACAACAACAACAACAACAACAACAGCGGCGATAACAACCACAACAACATCAATTGCTACAATGGGAACAATTGAAATAACTGCAATGGAAACAATGGAAACAATCCATCGAACAGCAACCAAAACAACCAACAAAATTCCAACAACAACCAAAACAACAATCATTCCGGAAGAATATTGGACTCCTCACCGTGTCCAATCCACCCTGGCAAGAACCATAATTGGGGACAATGCTTCATCAATGCCAACAATAAAAATCAACCCAATCAAAATAGCAGAGATAACAACAACAATAGTAATGATGTTCATGGGAATGATCAAAACTCTAACATCAGTGGATCAAGCAATTTGTCCACCTCCTATGGCAACAACTCACATGAACCCAAGCAACACACGTGTGTATTCATCAAGGAACCCCCAGAAGAAACCACTCCAGAACCTTGGGTAGATCTCTTCCGTGTCAATATCAAAATTGATTCAGAGTACTAGAATGTAGACTTGCAAAGATTTCCTGAAGCAATGGCAAAACCCCTGGATTCCCTCAACAACAACAGCAATGTTGCTCCCAACAGCAACATCGACGACACCGATCTCACACCAACAACAGTCATTGTTGGCAACTCCATCAACCGAGTTGCAGGAAAATACTATCTGAAGACCCTCTTTGATTCCAGATCCATAGATAATCTCATTGTAGAATCGTCGATTCCCTGAAGCCACAAAGCACTCCCTCAATCAACCAATCCAAATGCAGACAACCAATGGCAAGGCCACTTGTACCTGTTCCCACTATGTGATTGTGGAGAATATCATGTTTCCAAAACTCTCCTACTCCCTGAAAGTGCTGCAGCTCAAGTGTTTTGTTGTAAACCAAAATATCAACTATTGCCTCCTCATTGGACGTAAAACCATGAGAAACCTTGGAATGAAAATGGACTTCAAAACTTTCACTATCGAATGGTTTGACAAGGCCATGCAATTCCACCCAAGGAACTACTTCCTAGACAAGACTATGCTCCACAAAGTCATGTCAGCTGATCCTCATCCCATTACTGAGAGCTACACCAACCAATCAGCTCAACAAGCCTATGCAGATGGATCAACCAAATACGAGAAAACGGGCCTCAACAAGTTAGTATCTGAACAGGAAATTTATCCAACCATGAAAAAACCTGTCTCCTCAAGATTCTTGCCAATCATTTGAAACTTTTTTAAAGTCTCAATGATAAGGAATTAGGTATTTTCTCCAATCAAGAGTTCCACATTGATCTCCAGCAAGTTGCAAAGCTGTATCACATTAAACAACCATATCCAATCCTTTCCACCAACAAGTAACTGTAAGGGAGGAAATCGATAAACAAGTGAAACTTGGAATCCTTGAGAGATGCTATGCCATGGAATGGGGAATGCCAATCTTTGTATTACCCAAACCAGATGACTCCTGTTAGCTCATTAGTGACTTTCAAGAGCTCAATGAAGTCAACAAGAAACTCCACTATCCCCTTCCAAAGATCCAAGATGTCTTCCATTGTAGACGTGCATTCCAATATGTCACCCTCATTGATGTCCGTATGCAATTCCACACCTTCAAACTGGATGAAGCCTCCACTTGGCTCTGTGTCCTCGTTACAGCCATTGGAAACTTTTGACTTCTCAGGCTCACCATGGGTTTCCTCAACTCACCAAGCTGGGCCCAAGGCTGTATGGAACAGATGCTTCTCACTTTGAAAGATATCAAAGTTTACATAAACAATATTGGAATCTTCTCTAACACCCTCAATTCTCACTGCAAATCAGTCTCACAAGTCTTGTCCCTCTTCGAGGTACACAAATTCTCTGTAAAACCAGCCAAGTGCCATTGGTTTCAATCCCAAGCACCATAGCTAATAGGTCACATCACCTCCATAGATGGTATCATCCGTCCAAAGCCAAAGAAAATCAAACCAATCTTGAAACTTGTGTTTCCCTTAACAATCACCCATCTTTGATCCTTCATTGGGATGATTAACTTCTATCAAAATTTCTATCCAAAAAGAGCTGAAGTCTTTGCTCCTCTCACAGCCTCACAGCTCTCTCCGTCCACTCCAAGGGAAAACTCCAACCAACTCCAGAGTTAATCCAAGCCTTCAACAAAGCCAAGGCTCTCATTGCACAGGATATCCTCATTGTATTTCCAGATCCAAGCAAACCCTTCCATGTTTACACCGATGCTTCAGATTACCAACTTGGAGCTGTCATCATCCAATGCAACAAAATCATTCTTTGTTTATCCTGTAAGTTAAATCAAGCCCAATGGAAATATGCAATGGTTGACAAAGAAATGTTGCGTAGTGTTTAAGTGTTTAAGGAATTTTGATCCATTCTTTGGGGTCCAGAAATCATTGTTTGGACTGCCACATCAACCTCACTTGCCAAAACTTGTTGAGTCACCAAATTATGACCCAGAGAATGCTCCTTGAAGAATTTTCTCCAGTATTCAGATACATCAAAGGCAAAGATAAGGCAATTGCTGATGCGGTCTCCAGACTTCCCACTCAGCAATCCCCAAAGGAAAAGAAGGAATCTCCGGCCCAGGAAAAACTTGACAAACTCGACCCCGATTCCAAAATTGCAACGGACACCTTTGATCTTCTTTCTGACTTTGGACTTATTCATCAATTATCCTGAAGAAATCCCAATGTATCCATTAGCCTTCACTCAATTGCCCGCTAACCAAGCTGCCAATACCAATACTTCCACAAACCCAAAGTATACAACTAAGAATTCCAATGGTACCAATTTGCAAATTCTTGAATCCAATGGCCAAAAGAAAATAGCACTCCCTCCAAATTGAGTCCAAGCCACAATCAAATACTAGAACCACCATGTGCTTGGACACGCCAGCTTCGAAAGACTTTATCAAACCATCAACCACCAATTTAAATTTGGCCGATCAATTGATTGAGATTTTTACGAGAAGAAAAAGAGTGTGGTATTTAACCCCGTACAATTGAATAAAACCAGAAACTTCTCTGAATTCTGATCTCAGTCATAGTGACTTCTATATTGAAGAACAGATGAAATACATATCTTAGTTTTACCATGTGCAAGAACTTGTTCTCGTCAGTTTCAAGGCACACTCCCACAATCTTAAAATTAATTTATTTCTAAAACATACATACCTCATACTTTTGCACGTCCATTGTAATACATCCCTTAGAGGCATACAACAGTCAGGATGTTCGTAACTGACTCATTTGTGGAGAATTTTCCCACAATACTTAGGGAATGCAAAAAATAGGAGGAAGGAAAGTTCCTACCGTACTACCATTAGTAGTGGATAAACTTCTTCACTAGTGAGAGTGGACATTTTCCTTAGCACCTAAATTACTAGAAACAGAAAACAGGCGAACAAAGTTGAGTAGCTTTACCTACTACAGTGTCTGAGGTATGGAATAGTCTCAGTTGTTGTGACTGACATCACCATAAGCAGCAGTCGTCTGTTGAAACTTGTTGTTTTCCACACATTCAGTGATGCAGTAGATATTTTAATCAGCTACTAGTACTTTCTGAGTCTTGTGTGCCAGATGCATATTAGACAAGTGACCTAGTAAGTTGCACTGCCCAGTCTGATGTTTTTATGCAGTGGGCAAGATATTGCTGCAACTAATCATCCAACAGTCCTTTCGCAGGCATGCTTGCACATGAGTGCGCTGTTATCAACAAGAGCCGCACGAGGTATCGCGATCCCAAGCACATATGGTGTGCTTGTTCAATTGAAAATAAAGAGGTGTCATAGTGTAGTGGATACTGTAACTGAACTGGAAACATAGGAAGGCCTAATAACAACTATCGCTGCCTGATAGGTATTCATAAAAGACATTCTCTGAAGAATGAACGGACGACATTCGAAAAATTCAACTGTACCATAGCGTTAATTAGAGGAATAGTTGATAGCGTCTACTACAGCCTTCGACCCTCAATGAATCGAGAGATATTTGTTTAGTTTGTCTGTTCCTCTGGATTGTAATTCATCAGCAATTCCCCGACAAGGTATCTGTCGTCGCGGGCTGCTTCATGAGCGGCTTCAAACCAACGATCAATACTTGAACGTGAGCGAGATCCAATTTGAAAAAGTACGTGAACCGCCATGCAAATTCGAAATAAACATTTGCGAAAGATACCAACTTCCACCAATCCTAGAAGAGGAAGAGTCAAACCAGCCTTCTGAACCTTGAGAATAGCAAAAGCATAGAGAGCCATTTGGTATGAAAGAGCAGAACCGACTAGGGCGCTGGCGATTTCTTTCGTAGTTGGTTTTGCAAAGTCATCAATCATTATTGTACGATCCACCGTATCCCATTCCCATTCGAATAGAACACATCCCAAAACCTTGTAAAACTTTGCGACTCGACCTTCCTTTCCCTGCCAAACCAGTCCTGCTTCACCATTACCATCACCGTCAATATTAACCCCTGCATTTGGATTTGGATTGCCATCTTCCATCAAAGGTGGTTCTAAAATTCCGTTCCCAACGATGGACCAGAATCGACGAGTGAAGAACTTGCAATAAAGGAGAAACGACCACGTGTTCAAGACAACAGATCCCATGAGCCATGACATTGCAAGAGTCTTGAAGTCAAGAAAAGGTTCTTCCCTCGAAAACCAATTTGGTGACTTCACTACTACGAAGTCGTAGGATAATCCCAAAGCCGTTGGTGCTACTACAATCCAGAGAAGAAGCGTTTCTAGCACAACACGCACTTTCCCAGCAGGCGGGCGCCGAAATCGCCCAAGCCAAAATAGGAATCTTTGAGATACAGTTTGATCCATAGCGTTGATGTTCCGGGCCAATAAGGAGACCGTCGGGAAAAAGAGGCCAGCACCAATGCAGAATGCAAGAGGGTCGTGTATGTACTCAGGAGGAATGCGTAGGAGACGGTAGAAGGATCTCCCAACGGCCAACGGGCAGGTGAGAATCCCGAGAACAGTCAAAATCACCGCAAGCCAACCAAGAAGAACGAGAATGATCACTTTGGTTATTAACTTGGCCGATCTGCGTTCTTTAGAAGAATGTCGAAAGGGTGTTCGTGTAGCAAGGCTTAGTTCAACTGAAGACTTTTTTTCCTTCGCCCAAGCCCACCGACCTTGGACGTCGGCACCTCCTGCACCAAGATCATCCCAACCTTCGGGTGGTCGTTTTATTTCTTCTCCCTGGATTTCACGGTAGAATGCAATTTTCGTTTCTCGCGCAGTCTGTATCGTATCGCCGGTTTCGAGTTTCAGACCATACCTACCAATCCTAGTCGGAAGCTGAACACTTGAGAATTCGCCTTCCTTAATTTTCGGAATGGAAATTGCACGGACTCCAATCGAAAGAACACGCTTTCCGTTCGGAAGCTGCCCCCCCAAAGCATTCACAACAGGTTCATCGGTACTAGCCTTGGCCAAATCGATATTAGACAACACAAATTCATCAATGTCTTCCTCCTTCGTCGCCAGTTCCGAAAAGAAAGGATCAACTTCTATAATATCTTCCGTTTCTGCTTGTACCTTAAACACATCCCTCGTCCCGATAAACTCAAATTCTTTGATGCTTTGCGGTAAAAGGTGCTCTGTCAACCCCATGGCCCGGCACATCAATTTCATCCACCAGTGCTGTAATCCACCAATAGTGTTTTTGTGACGTTCAAGCAATGCCAACATCGACAAATGGAACGTAATCAATTCCAGAGGAATCTGAAGCTGGGGAGTCAAGACATGATAGAAATTGAGATGGAAGAACGTAAAAATCTTGTCCAGACCACTAACTCGGATCAACATTGCTGGAATCGTTACATGCAGTACGAGAAGTGGTGCATAAATTGCAAGTGATAATGCCATCCGCTTCATATGTGTCAAGACAGTCTCGTGCATCAAATTACCCAGTAGATCCGGTTGGGGTTCCTGTGGACGTATCAACCTTGCCAAAATCTCCGGGTGCGCTACTTCCCTCAGCTGCAGCAAGAAAACTGTGACCAAAAGCATAAACGAAATGCCGGCCACCCAATGCAGCAAGAAAAAGGAAAAAAGATCCCCACCCGCAAATGCCAGGCGATCGGCAACATCGTGCCCAAAAAGACGCACGGTGGATGCATCCAACCAAATTCCGAGGCCAAGCGGGAGTAGAAACATCTTTATGAACAACAGTACACACACTTTAATGATTGCGACCGTTGCGTCAAATGCAGTCTCGATTGATTCTCCTATTCCTCTCATCGCGTCTTCCTCTTCCAGGTCGTTGATCTCGTCAGCGATCCCCCTAGGCAAATTGCGAAATCGCTGCACACGTTGCAAATTCCGAGCATCGTCCAGATGTTGTGCAGTTCTAGATGGTTTTCGTCCCAGCACTTTTCCGGCCTGTTGCAACGCAATAATTGCATATCGCAATAACACGATGAAGCATGCCATGGAAAGATATCCCAGTGTCACAGTTGCAAAGTCGGAAAGCTTAAATGTTGTGTTTCTGTTTTCACTCTCTTCCTCCAACGATGACAACAAGCTCACTACCGTTGTCCGGTTTTTGTCGTCTGACGCAATATAAGGCATGGACTTAAGCATGTTGTCGCATAAGGTGGTATTGAAAAAGATGGAATACATCACAGAGCCGACAGTTTTGGGAATGAACCCAAAAATTCCGAGATATGTTGCATTGAATGCCAAGAGCCAAAGCAAATTCCGCACAAGGGTGCTTATGGGACCTCTTAGACCTAGCACCTCGTCCAATGGGACGTTGATCTCCATATCCTTTTCACAACAGAATATGTTGACGGTATTAGATACAATCAGATCGGGCAACTTTAGACGAATATGGAGAAAACACAGCGGAAAACGAAGATCGCACTTACAACTTGGTCGTCTTGTAAAACCGGATCAAGAGGATCAAAATCATTCCCAACATCCTCGGGTCCCATCCGAATTTGCTGGAACGGTGGCATCGCATCGACTTGATCGTTGCCGTCATCATTATTATTGTTTTGTCGCCAGTCTGGATGGAATCCTTCCATCTCAAAGCTCCCGTCGTCATCGAATTCAGAGTCATCTTCAACATCTTCTACTACAATGTTCGCTTGATTTGGGTCAACGGCATCAATCACAGGAGGTTCAATCGCTCCGTTGATGCCGTCCTCCCCATCCGGCTCATCCATGGCTGCATTTTGCCGTCTTCCTTCTCGTTCTAAGGCCAGGTTTCGAAGTTCGGCGGTTGCTCTATTCCTCAATAATCTCAAGTGTTCTGCTTCTCGGTTCAGACCGAATCGATCGAAATCGGCAGCGATGCGGTCATTCACGTCCTCGGTATCACCTGCACCGGACCATGTCTCGATGGCCGGAGTCAACTTTCCAGCAGTTTTCATTGATGTTATCAGTCCTATAATTCTTCGGTCCAAAAAGTGATCGTCTATTTCGTCTTCGTGATCGTTCTCTCCTTCACCGGCGCCATCATTATCAATATTTTCTCTCCAGACCCCCCGGTTTTGTTGTTGCCCTTCGCCTTCCGGCGGCTGTTGTCCTCCGGGTTGCTGTTGCCAGAACACTCGCAAAAAGTCGGCAAAACTCATCAAGCACAAAAAGCTGATGATGATGGTGGCGCCCATCACGGCTCCACTGACAATGTCCGAAGCAATTATTTCCTGTCTGCCCAAGATTGACGACGGTCGCACGATCCAACCCAGGTACAGACAGTTCGTCAGATACGGTGCCACCACCAACCACAAAAAGGCAGCGAACAAAATGCGAAGCGCCAGGGGAAGCCATTTCGCAAGGAACTGACTCGACAGTCCCAATATCACCTCGTGTGCCGGAAGACGATCCGGCGTGTTTTCTGCATACTGGGGGTCGAACTGAAATTTGAATTTACAGATCTCACATCGTCCTGGGAATCGCAAGGTTACAAGATGATGGTTGTTTGTTCGTTCGTTCGTTCGTTCGTTCGGACAGGGCAGGGCAGGGCGAGTGAGAAACCCTCGACTCGTGACTACAATGTATTGTCAAGAAAACCCATCGACGTATTCTGGGTGTAAAGGTTTTTCCAAGAAACACAAGAAAGACAAACTCACCATCTCCCCGCGTTACCTCGAGCCACGATATGAGACATTCTTGATGGACCGAACCCATAGTACCAGAGCATTTGCACGGCCAAAGCAACGGCCTCCTGTTGCGATCAAATTGAATACGACGCGGAGCAAAAAAATACTGGGTTGGTACTGTGTTGTGATTCGATTCGCAAAGGATCCATGCACGACGAAAAAATCTCGTTTGCCCGTAGTGTTGTCCCCGGAATGACCCTGTCGGGTGTGCTGGACACAGCGCTGCTGCAGCCACACCGAAATCGAAAACAAAACAAAAAGACCGGATTGCTACCATTGGATCACAAACTTACCCTTCCTCTGCGGGGCCCCGGCACACCCTGCACTCGTCTTCATCCTCTTCTTCATCGCTGTCACGGGCATCGGCCCCGTGCACGGGTTGTTCTGTGTCATCATCGTCCGCTACTCGTTCTTCCGCCATTCGAGGGTCGCCGCCGGTTTCATCGATGTTGGCGTCATCGATTTGAACTCCATAGTTATCGAGGTCGTGGATTGGTGCTTCCATGTCTCGTGAATAAAGTGTGGTGTGGTACCTGCAACCAAAAGAGCAGCTCCAACTCAACTAAACTCAACTCAACTCAGCAGCTTCAAAATTAGTGCGATGCGTGGTACTAATGTCTGATATTTTTTTGGAAATTAGAGTTTTTTTCTTTTGGACAGGTTTTGTCGTGTTCGTTAAGGATGCGGACCGATGATACAGCAAGACTACCGTTGGTTCGTTTTGCAATAGTAAGTTTTTAAGAAATATGGGAGATCGGGTACGGAAGAAACAGCGCCCCCGAATTGTAATAGTTCCTCCGGTCCGGAAACGAACATTCGGATCTGAACCTCGATCCAGACCTCAATCCGTCCGGAGCGATCCACGCAACTCTGTCACGGAATACCGTACTACGATAGTACGTGTTCTGGAAACTGGCGAAGAAGGCACCGTACGGAAATTTCGGTGCGCACCGTATGCACGGACAGATCATCGCTCGGGCAAGATGATTGGTTGATTCTTCGTACGGTACGTACTTGAACCGTACTTATTTGGCTTATTCGTTCTCCATTGTAATCAGCGCAGTATTTTACGAAGGTCTTAAGCGCTTTTTAGAGAAGGTAGTTAGCCAAGTATGTTAAGAACGTATTGAAAGAAGGTATTTATAAGGCTAGGACTTAAAAACGAACTGAAAATAGAGTGTTTATTGGGTATGTGTACTGAAAATAAACTAAAAACGTACGTGCCTCTTACAACTCCATTCGATAAGCCATGACAGGATGTGGCATTTGGAGCTTTGTAAATACATAAGGAAAGACACGGTATGAGATTTGCCGGTTTTTAGTAGATATGCCGAGACAGGGTATGAGATTTGAAACCGACATTATGTACCGGTAGAGCAGGGTATGAGATTTAAAAAGGCTTTCTACCGGCACGTACCTGTAGGTGATACAGACAGGGTATGAGATTTTCTGAATTGTAAAGACGGGGTGGTACGAGTTTAGGTGCGAATGACGAAGAGACAAAGTAGGGCTACGTAGAATTTGTACTGTAAGCAAAACCTTGAATTAACACTCATGATCTAAATTTGTCTCATGACTGAGTTCACGAGACGTTTTTTCTCTCTTTGCGTCGAACCTCTACCGGTATTGCGAACCTCTATTGAGCCTCATTGCGAAACTTGACTTCGGACGTTGGTATCACTTCTTTGCTTCCTACTCCATCTAATTGCAACTACTTTAACAGCAATGAATAACAAATAGATAACACCATTAAACTAATTGAATTACACTGTAGCATTGCTTGTTGTTGTTGCCGTGCGGGGCAGGGGGGGGGGCTTCTTTGACAACGACGACGTCGATTCCTCGTGTCATCACTCAATTCGTGTTGCTGTTGTTAAAGCTCTTTTCTTCTAAACCACTCAGCCGATCGATCGGCAACTTAGGGGGATCCTTGTACTTGGTATAAGGAAGGTAACCCTGAGTAGCGAGCGGCCGAGGTGGTATGGTTAAGGAATGGTTGGGTTGAGACAGCTTGGTATTGTGATGGGTGTGTTAATGGAGTTTTTTCAACTTTTCGTCGTCACACAAACGAGATTCAGGGTTATTTCAGAATCACGCGCATATTTGGGTCGAACTCCACTGGTCCCCCTTTGTAATTTCACCCTATTTATTAAAATTAATGTCGAACTCATAATATTTTTATGCACATTTCATTTTCCTACCCCACTGGCATCTGTTTCCGAAGTAGTGGCATGTTACTGAATTTTATGCCTGAAACAAACAGTGCATGGTCGCAATTTTTTAATCTCAATCGTTTCCTTTTTTCTATTGTTATTACTGGCTATCGTACGACTTCAGTAGTAACAATGGTCCGCACTCCCAAATATCAGGTATATTGTGTACGTTGCTACCGGGACTCTCCTCTGATCACTACTGGTTACGGAAAGCAGAAGGTTACCAAGAAGAAGAAACCCCCCTTGTTTACAGCGCGACGAAGAAAGAAAACGGGAGTAATTGTTTCTCCCGGTCTTCTCAACCATATTTCACGTAATCCGGGTACATGTTATTCTTATTACTACCGGTGTTTGGGGGTAGATGATTTTGCATCTTCGTTATTCATTAGAAAATCGAGGAAGAAGCTCGAGGATGCTACTCAACAATTAGGTCTAACGAGCACCTGTAACGGTTCACAGAGTAGTGACGGCGCATTACCAGAGGTGCTTGACAATCAAGTTATGTATGACCCTTCTGTCGAACTGATTGGGCGTGCCTTGATTGGTCGGGAATTAACAAACATAGAGGATGACAATGATTCTGTCTCCGATGACAATTTTTTCTTTCCTAATGCCGACGATGAGGAAGAAGGAAGTGAGAGCATAGAGGCCCCCCATTCTTTGATTGTCAATGATGAAGAAGGCAACAACATTGATGTTGACGATTCCCATTGTGATTCAAACACGCTAGTAATTACGACACCCAATGTAGGAAGAAACATATCTGACGAATTGAAGGTCAAGATCAAGTTTATTTTGCGTTTTTCTATTTTCTGCAACGGCGTTGCACCAAATGCCCTTTTCCCGTATTTTCGATGGTATACTAGTATGGTACAATCATACCCCCCTTCTCATGTGTATTTTGCGTTTTTCTATTTTCTGCAACGGCGTTGCACCAAATGCCCATTTTCCCGTATTTTGGATGGTATACTAGTACGGTACAGTCATACCCCCCTTTTCATGTGTATTTTGTGTTTTTCTATTTTCTGCAACGGCGTTGCACCAAATGCCCTGTTTCTGTATTTTGGATGGTATACTAGTACGGTACAGTCATACCCCCCTTTTCATGTGTATTTTGCGTTTTTCTATTTTCTGCAACGGCGTTGCACGAAATGCCCTTTTTCCGTATTTTGGATGGTATACTAGTTTGCTATTTCTTCTCTGCTTCATAGCTCTTTCTGAATTTCTCATGGTCAACAAGGATGCCGTTGCCGATGGAGTAGTAGATGAATTGCTGAAGATTGCGGTTGCTGTTGCTGACGATGTGTCAAATCGTATGCTGCCACGGGATGTGTTGGAGGAGGAGGAGTGCTGTTGATGCCGATGCAGATGCCGATGCCAATGGTTCAATCGTTCCTGTTGGTGGCTGTTGCTTTCGCTTTGCGTCTTGATCGTTCCCGGTTTCGGTTGGTTCGATCGTTCCGGTTTGCTCAATTGCTGTTGATTGCTCTCTGTCGCCGCTCCGTGTTGCTTGCTATCTGCCGCCGCTATTGTTGTTACCGCTGCCATTTGCAATTCGATTGTGGTTGCTGTTGCTGGTCTATGAAAACATGTAATAATTGAACAAAATGGGTGAGTATCTATTGATGTAGTACTAGTAGAGTAAATTATAACAACAGAATAATATAATCTACATGCTGACCTACACAGTTGGCGTCCGATCAATTCGTTGCTAACGATTTGTTGTTCTGATCTGTTGTTCCACCTCAACGGAAGATTCGCCGCACCTCTATTGTTCCGATTCCTGTTCCGGTCCGATGTTGCAGCCTCCAGCAGGGAAGAAGAAGATGCACCTCCAGCGACACCAGGAAAGATTTGCCGAGCCTCTATTGTTCCGATTTGTTATTCCGATCCGTCCCTATGAAAATAAGAAGAAAAAATAGAAGTGAGGAAAAAGAACATCATCATCAATGCAACAGGCAGGCAGCAATGTCTATCTATCTCACATTGTTGCCTTCCACTTGGTGCTGCCTTCGATTCCAATCGTTGTTGCCAATATGTTGTTCCGACAATCGTTGTTGGTGCTGCCGTTGATTTGCAGACTTGTAGTAATTCCTATGTCACGAAAAACAGGGACTTGTTCCTGTTGATATATAGGCAATTGATGCAGATTTTGTGCTTTCAAGATGTTTATGTAAGGCGGCCGTCCAAACAAGAATATCTTTCCAGCAACTAATCCCTAATCAAATGCTTTCTACTTCTTTTGCAGTACAAGGCTGTTATTTCGGACTGAAATATCTGAGAACGGATCGTTGTGCTCGTGACATCGTCGCCCTAAGGCATGTGACGAAGAGGGTCGGATCCCACGTTCTCGGACGAAGTGTTGCTTGCAAGAAACAACACTCTACTCAGATAAGTTGGAAAATGAGCTCGGTCAATTTGATTCGAAAGTGAACTAAATTCACTTTTCGAACAGTGTGAGTGATTTTACAGTGCACTTTTTTCTTAGTACTGAATCTACATGACGTGCTAGTGCTGAATGCTGTATGTGATCCGTTTGAATGTTCCAACGTTTGAACGTTCGAACGTTGAATTATTTTGGAATTAGTACTGAATCTACATGCTAGCTAGTACTGAATGCTGTATGTGATCCGTTTGAATTTTTTGAATGTACGTTCGAATGTGATCCGTTCGAACGTTGAATTATTTTGGAATTAGTACTGAATCTACATGCTAGCTAGTACTGAATGCTGTATGTGATCCGTTTGAATTTTTTGAACGTACGTTCGTGATCCATTTGAATTTTTGAACGGTCAAACGTTGGAATTTTCTTCTTAGTACTGAATCTACATGCTAATTTTTTGAATGTACGTTCGAATGTGATCCGTTCGAACGTTGAATTATTTTGGAATTAGTACTGAATCTACATGCTAGCTAGTACTGAATGCTGTATGTGATCCGTTTGAATTTTTTGAACGTACGTTCGTGATCCATTTGAATTTTTGAACGGCTCTTAGTACTGAATCTACATGCTATTTCGTACTTTTTTTCTTCGTACGTACTTCGAATTTTTTCTTTTTCTTTGTACATACTTAAGGTTAGTGTTAGGGTTGGGGTTAGGGTTAGGGCTTCGAATTTTTTCTTCATAGGTACTTAAGTAGTAGAACTTATTGGGTAATGACTAAAATTATTCTAAAATTCATACTGACTAAAGTATCAGCCTGTTTCTTGTCCAGTTTGTATCATAGTCTACCCCATCCATAGTATGAGCAATATTCATCCTGAAATTGCAGTCAATGCCAAACATTTGCACTCAAAACTGACTAGGACTCACTATTTTGGTACATGCATGTCCAGGGACAAACATTATTCTAAAATTCATACTGACTAAAGTATCAGCCTGTTTCTTGTCCAGTTTGTTTCATAGTCTACCCCATCCATAGTATGAGCAATATTCATCCTGAAATTGCAGTCAATGCCACACATTTGCACTCTAAAACTGAGTAGGAATCACTATTTTGGTACATGCATGTCCAGGGACAAACATTATTCTAAAATTCATACTGACTAAAGTGTCAGCCTGTTTCTTGTCCAGTTTGTTTCATAGTCTCCCCAGTCCATAGTATGAACACTATTCATCCTGAAATTGCAGTCAATGCCACACATTTGCACTCAAAAACTGAGTAGGAATCACTATTTTGGTACATGCATGTCCAGGGACAAACATTATTCTAAAATTCATACTGACTAAAGTATCAGCCTGTTTCTTGTCTGGTATGTTTCATAGTCTCCCCAGTCCATAGTATGAACACTATTCATCCTGAAGTTGCAGTCAATGCCACACATTTGCACTCTAAAACTGACTAGGACTCACTATTTTGGTACATGCATGTCCAGGGACAAACATTATTCTAAAATTCATACTGACCTAAGTATCAGCCTGTTTCTTGTCTGGTTTGTTTCATAGTCTCCCCAATCCATAGTATGAGCAATATTCATCCTGAAATTGCAGTCAATGCCACACATTTGCACTCTAAAACTGACTAGGACTCACTATTTTGGTACATGCATGTCCAGGGACAAACATTATTCTAAAATTCATACTGACTAAAGTATCAGCCTGTTTCTTGTCTGGTTTGTTTCATAGTCTCCCCAATCCATAGTATGAGCAATATTCATCCTGAAATTGCAGTCAATGCCACATATTTGCACTCTAAAACTGACTAGGACTCACTATTTTGGTACATGCATGTCCAGGGACAAACATTATTCTAAAATTCATACTGACTAAAGTATCAGCCTGTTTCTTGTCCAGTTTGTTTCATAGTCTCCCCAGTCCATAGTATGAACACTATTCATCCTGAAATTGCAGTCAATGCCACACATTTGCACTCAAAAACTGACTAGGAATCACTATTTTGGTACATGCATGTCCAGGGACAAACATTATTCTAAAATTCATACTGACTAAAGTGTCAGCCTGTTTCTTGTCCAGTTTGTTTCATAGTCTCCCCAGTCCATAGTATGAACACTATTCATCCTGAAATTGCAGTCAATGCCAAACATTTGCACTCTAAAACTGACTAGGACTCACTATTTTGGTACATGCATGTCCAGGGACAAACATTATTCTAAAAATCATACTGACCTGAGTATCAGCCTGTTTCTTGTCCAGTTTGTTTCATAGTCTACCCCATCCATAGTATGAGCAATATTCATCCTGAAATTGCAGTCAATGCCACACATTTGCACTCTAAAACTGACTAGGACTCACTATTTTGGTACATGCATGTCCAGGGACAAACATTATTCTAAAATTCATACTGACTAAAGTGTCAGCCTGTTTCTTGTCTGGTTTGTTTCATAGTCTCCCCAATCCATAGTATGAGCAATATTCATCCTGAAATTGCAGTCAATGCCACACATTTGCACTCAAAAACGGACTAGAACTCACTATTTTGGTACATGCATGTCCAGGGACAAACATTATTCTAAAATTCATACTGACCTAAGTATCAGCCTGTTTGTTGTCTGGTTTGTTTCATAGTCTACCCCATCCATAGTATGAACACTATTCATCCTGAAATTGCAGTCAATGCCACACATTTGCACTCAAAACCGACTAGGACTCACTATTTTGGTACATGCATGTCCAGGGACAAACATTATTCTAAAATTCATACTGACTAAAGTATCAGCCTGTTTCTTGTCCAGTTTGTTTCATAGTCTCCCCAATCCATAGTATGAGCAATATTCATCCTGAAATTGCAGTCAATGCCACACATTTGCACTCAAAAACTGACTAGGACTCACTATTTTGGTACATGCATGTCCAGGGACAAACATTATTCTAAAATTCATACTGACTAAAGTATCAGCCTGTTTCTTGTCTGGTTGTTTCATAGTCTCCCCAATCCATAGTATGAGCAATATTCATCCTGAAATTGCAGTCAATGCCACACATTTGCACTCTAAAACTGACTAGGACTCACTATTTTGGTACATACATGTCCAGGGACAAACATTATTCTAAAATTCATACTGACTAAAGTGTCAGCCTGTTTCTTGTCCAGTTTGTTTCATAGTCTACCCCATCCATAGTATGAGCAATATTCATCCTGAAATTGCAGTCAATGCCACACATTTGCACTCTAAAACTGAGTAGGAATCACTATTTTGGTACATGTATGTCCAGGGACAAACATTATTCTAAAATTCATACTGACTAAAGTATCAGCCTGTTTCTTGTCCAGTTTGTTTCATAGTCTACCCCATCCATAGTATGAGCAATATTCATCCTGAAATTGCAGTCAATGCCACACATTTGCACTCTAAAACTGACTAGGACTCACTATTTTGGTACATGCATGTCCAGGGACAAACATTATTCTAAAATTCATACTGACTAAAGTATCAGCCTGTTTCTTGTCCAGTTTGTTTTGTAGTGTACCCCATCCATAGTATGAACACTATTCATCCTGAAATTGCAGTCAATGCCACACATTTGCACTCAAAAACTGAGTAGGAATCACTATTTTGGTACATGCATGTCCAGGGACAAACATTATTCTAAAATTCATACTGACTAAAGTGTCAGCCTGTTTCTTGTCTGGTTTGTTTCATAGTCTCCCCAATCCATAGTACTATGAGGAATATCCATCCAAACATTTCAGAAAATAACACACTTTTGCACTCAGAAAGAAGTAACTGAGAAACACTATTTTGGTTACTTGTTCATACAAAAATCAAAAAACAATAACCAAAAATTACGGAGACTACCCTTTGTACACCACATCTCTACGGAGGAATCGATCCACTGGACACGTTAACATCTATATCAAGAACCAATCATATCCTGACGAGGAAAGTTACACTACTTAAAGTTAGTCTGTTTTTGATGGACTAGTACAAAAAGACGTCGATACATTCAAAAAATGTACTCCATAGAAAATAACAAAACAACAAAAAGGGCTTTTCTTGCAACACCGTTGCAGAAAATGAAAAGACAATAGGTACGAGAATCAATGCTTGGGCTACGTACGATTACCCTCAGTGGAACCTACGGATTGTGGTCCGCGCCAAAATTTTGAGGACTCCACATTCCAGAATATCACGGCACGCTCGAAAATAAGATAGGCAGGCGACAGTACAAGAACAACACTCACAGATAGTACAATTAGTTGAAATACAGCTATTCCTTGGAGACAGTAAATCAAGAGATTACAGTGTGTACAGTAGGAATGAAAAAAATTACCAAACGATTCCTTCAAACAACATTATTATCATAAAAATAGCGCGCCAAATCAATCAAAGGTAAAAACGGTAAGTTTATGTGCACGAGTTAACAAAAAAATTATGGTGGAACTGAGTACTATTTGCAGTCCGGTGACAGGTAGAACCTTTGTTACCAATAACACAAACAGCCCAAACAGCAGTGTATCGGGAAGTGACCAAACAAACACAAACGATAGCCAAACATATACAACCACCAACAGTAGCAACAGAAATATTCTACAGACAACAAAACAATACGATAACGATAACTTGGAAAACAACATTGTCAAACACGTCAAAGAAAAAGCATTCAGGAAATTTAAATTCCCGCCAGAGATTACATTCGTGAAGGCGACGATATTCAAAATTGTAAAACAAGCAAATAACAATGAAATACCAAATACGATTGATATAAAAGACCAAAAGTGGAGTGGAATTTATTGCCGTGCAGTGACTGCGTGTAGGCACAATGCTCAAACTCTTGGCAGGAAAAACTACAAAGGTACGCAACCAACAAGAAAATGTTTGCCGGCATGCAATCGTTCATAAGCCATTCTAACATTTTGGTCGTATGAACACTGACACGTAGATGATAAAAGAAACAACCTGATACCAGATAGTTTCCCAGGAACGGTTCTAATCACGGACACCCAAGACGTTAACTCAGAAAATAGGTACCAATTGCACGAAGACTATCGGCGGAAAAATTCACCAGAATTCAAATACTTCATGAAAAGAATTCTTGGAGCTGTGTCACCAAAACAGACAGACTTCAAAAGAAAATCAGTCAGAATGACAATCAGTAACATTTTCACCCCAAGCGATGAAGCTTTTGCATTGCTTTTCCTTTACAACGACTACGACTCGTGGCTAAACACAACAACAAAGGGCACGAGGTTGAGAAAAAAATTCACTGACGGTAAGTCTGGAAATAAGGAGGGGTGGAGTAACGAGGGACAAGATCTTTACGAATACCTAGTAAGCGAATTAGAAGAACGAAGGGAGGAACAACAGTCAAAAGAATTAGAGACGGAAATACTTAAAATGTACCAAAAGCAAAATGGCAATCGTAAACAACAAGATAAGGAGGAGAACAAAGAGGGAAAAACACGGAAGCGAAAACGTACCTTGGTTGAGATTCTTGGCGAAGATGATGAGGACTACAAATTTTTCATGGAATACAATAAAAACGAACAAGAGTAATGGATGATATCAACATCAATACTAGAACGGCTAGTTCATTATTATTTTATGGTTAGCACAATATTGTTCCGGGTCTTCTGTTCGAATATAATACAATAAACAAGATAATTTCAAAGGCTAATAAAATACCTTCGTATTTGTTACAAAATATGTTTGTTGTATTTCCGTATTTGATAAGCGTAGCATGAATATTGTAAAATGTCGGAGAGTATTGCAAATGCGGATAAAATATTTTCTTATTAGTACAAAAATATGGTTGTTGGAATTTGATATTCGATAAATGTAGTGTGAGTATTGTGAAAGCAACATAACAGAATACATTGCTGGTTATCAAGAAGCTCCTATATTTGTTCAGAAAATGGTATCAACGCTACGACAATATCAGTGTACATAGAGGATATTATTACAAAAGATGAGTTTCGTGTGGAAAATAACAAAAATTAAATGGCGAGTAAATATTAACGGGGTAAGCATGAAACAAAATTGTAGAATAGAAAAATTTGGAAGCAACCATGAAACAAGGGGTGAAAATATGGATAGGAAAATAGTCCTACTTGAAATTGTTGCGTGCAAAAATAGGTAGAGAATTATTTATTGTGCGCGCAACAAAATGTTTCGGAATATTTTAAAATATCGCACGAATTTTACGAAAGCACGAGCATCGTTTATGTGACGGTGATTTTCTTGACCAGAAGAATCATAAAGTTCGAAGGGGTTCCGGTGCCCGCAACCCCTGCAAATTGGGTATCTATGGAAAGCTCTTGCTCTTGCCAATTCTGGCGCGGTGATTACTTTGGTCAAGAAGTTCCAGCTGGAGAGTAAGATCAATAAGACTAACAGGACCAAAATTGATGGGTGTAGGAGGGGGTCGTAAAAAAAGCTGTCTCAAATTGACCGCTCCGATTAACACTTAAACTCGTACTCGTACCGTACGTACCGGTATGAGATTAATCGCCATCAATGAACAGTTACGGGACCGAAATCATCACAATCACGAGAACGAACGAAACCTCGTTTGATACGGTATTATCGTAGATTGGTGGACGGAGAGATCCGCAAGCTCTGATATATCAGAAAGCAACCGAATGCATAAATAAGTAATAGGAAGTAATAACAATAACAATAACAATAACAATCATGCCTCCGAAGAAGAAGACCACAACAATAGCAACAACTGCGTCTGCCACCACCACGGATGCCGCTGTTGCTGCTTCCGGGGGCAATGCGGGACCGGCCACCAAGAAACAGCGGCGCGGGTCCCCGGCTGCTTCGGGTTCTGCTTCTGCTCCCGCTTCCGCCACCACCACCACCACCAAAGCCGACAACAAATCCTCCCCGTCGTCGTCGTCGCAAAACCCTCCGGCATCGACGACGCCGACGGGATCCGGAAGCGCAGCAGCAGCATCCGCACCGGGTGGTCCTGCTTCGTCGTCCTCCACCGCCGCCGCGACAACAACAACAACAACAACTTCCAACACCAAAACCAACAAGCAAATCAAGATTGCTTCCGGATCATCGGCAATGGACAACCATCCCTACGCCCGGGGATCCGTGATCGAGGTTTTGCACGGGGTAAAGGAAAGCAACGACACCGGTGACGATGGCATGCAAGAAGAAAAGAAAGACTGCGACTATCACGACTATGACGACGACGACAGTTTCGATGAATGGTGGGATAAGGATTCGGACGACGATGACGAAGACGACAAAAACAGTGAGGAAAACGAAAATGAAAATAAGAATGAAAACGAAAACAAAGATACCAATGGCAGCGAAATCGATGGAAAAGCATCGGGCGCAAACAAAGAGGAAAACAAGAACAAAGGAAAGCGAACGAGGCAAAACAAAAACGAGGTGGTCATCTCGGTCCGTCTCTGCGACATTATCGATCGCGTGGCCGTAGAAAGCGCCAACGGCGACAACAACAACAGCAACAGCAACAACAACAACAAACCCTCGGACGGGACGACCAAGTGGCGATACTACGTCCATTATCGTGATTTCAATCGCCGCATGGACGAGTGGATCTCCATGGACCGGATCGTGTCGCCACCGAGCATCGGAAACGCCAAGGCACGGGCCATCAAGCGGGAGGAAGAAAAAAAGAAGCGGATGCTGCAGCGCGAAAAGGAAAAGGAAGAAAAACGGAGGGCCGCGCTCAAGGCACGATCGGTAGACGTGACGGCTCCCCGGGCCAGCCGGCGGCGATCGGCCGCGCCCAGCGGGGCCGCCGCGTCGGGGAGCGGCGGAACGGGGCAGGCGGACACGGGTGCGGAGGGGGGATCCGTGGCGGCGGACCCCGGGGGAGCGTCCGCGGCCTCGGAGGGTGCCGCCCCGGAGCAAGAGGGAACGAGGCGGGGGACGCGCCTCCGGCGGAAGAGCTCCGCTGTGGGGGGCGGAGATGCGGACGAGAACGCGAACGCGGGAACCAACGCCGCAGGCAACAACGACGGCGATTCCGGACCGAGTCTTCCGGTGATGGCCGCCGAGAAGGGGACGGTGGCCCTCCCAACGATCGCGGCGACGGATAGCACCAAGGTGGGGGAGCACGTGGTCCAAACGATCGCGGCGCAAGAACTCGACGAGCACGAGGGACTCGACGACGCGGCACTGCGGGAGCACGAGGAAGTTACCAAGGTAAAAAACGTCGCCTTTCTGGAACTGGGACCCCACCAGATGTCGACCTGGTATTTCTCGCCACTGCCCAAGGAACTCTTGTCGGAGCGGGGATTCATCGAGGTATTGTATGTTTGCGAGTTTACCCTGCGGATGTTTTCGAGAAAGCAAGAAATCCGGAGATTCCAGGCACGTCTGCCGGCAGACCGACGGCATCCCCCGGGAAACGAAATATATCGGAAGGGAAACCTGAGCATGTTCGAGGTCGATGGATTCGAGGAACGGATTTACTGCCAAAATCTGTGTTACATCGCAAAGCTGTTTCTGGATCACAAAACGCTGTATTTTGACGTCGATCCCTTTCTGTTTTACGTCCTATGCGAGGTCGACGAACGAGGCTTCCACCCAGTCGGGTACTACAGCAAGGAGAAATACAGCGACGTGGGGTACAATCTTGCGTGCATTCTTACATTCCCCTCTCACCAGCGGAAGGGTTATGGGCGGTTTCTGATAGCCTTTTCGTACGAATTGTCCAAAAAAGAGGAAAAGGTGGGATCTCCCGAAAAACCCATGTCGGATCTGGGGCAACAAGCCTACAAACCCTACTGGGCTTCTACCATCGTCGACTTTCTCTTGAACCAGTGCCCCAACGCAAACAGTATGAGCATCATGGACATTTCCAAAATGACGTCCATCATGGCCGAAGACATCGTGTTCACGCTCAATCAATTGAGCATACTGAAAATCATCAACGGGGTCTATTTCATTGCCGCGGAAGAAGGCCTGCTGAGGACACTCGCCAAGAAATATCCCGTAAAAGAACCCCGCGTCGACCCCTCCAAACTGCACTGGACTCCGTTCGTTATGGATGTGAAACGAGACAAGTTCTCTATTCACAGCAAGAAGCCCAGCGTAGAGGGGGAAGAAACAAGGGGAGCTGGTGGGTTTTGAATTTTCGAACTGGGGGACGGAGACCGAGACCGAGACTCCTGTGGGACTACCATGCACGTGTGTGTGACGAGAACTAGCCCACCTACCTCGCTGCAACAAGATTGTGGTGTTTCTTTGAATACTACTTCTATTTTTTATTGGTTAGAATTAGATTTTAACATAAATCCACCTTCTATCTATCAATCACTGATTGACCTCCGATGCGGTCATTGCATGCCCATCCGCCGATGGCTCCATGAGCGTCCAGTCCAAGGTGTTCAGCAAATGCATGCCCGATCCCGACCCACCGATTGCCATCCACGTACCATCGAGACTCCAGTCCATGCAGGAGATCGAAGTCGCATTGTTCGTAAACAGAGACGAAATTATCCCCTTGACTTCGCCGACGGTTTTCCAGGTAATGCTGTCGCACACGCGAAAGGTCTCGCCCGACCCGGCAAACGCTACATACTGCCCGGCCGGGGACCACTTCGTAGAGAGAATGCCGCACCCGAGATCCAATTGGTTGCACAGCACCCACCCGCTTTTGGCACTCAGTATCGAGACGACACCGTTGTCTCCCCCGATCGACAAAAACCGCCCGTTCGTCCCAAAGGCAATGGATCGGACGGGAAGGTTGCCCGTGAACTCGGCCACCGGGACAAAAAAGTTGTCAAAGGCCTTTTCGGTTTCGAACAGCGTCACCGATCCATCCACGCGGCCGCACGCCAGCATATTCGACGTCCAATCCTGGCAGGTCACGGACGATTCGTTCTGATCGATTTCTCCGACCGACTCCCAGTCCGAATCCGGGCACAACAGAGCAAGGATCCCGTCCTCCAATCCAACCCCGAGTCGCTCGTCGTGTCTGCTGAACGCGAGTGATGTGATTGGTGACGAAAGGATGCTGTTCAGGATCAGGGTCCTACTCCTCACCGACAGAACGTTCAGAACACCTTCGTCTCCTCCCAGCGCGAGATAATTATTCGAATTCGAAAAGACCAGAGATCGGATTGGTTTGGCAAACTCGACTTGCTGTTCGAATACGAATACGATGCAACATGATTGGATACGGTGAGAGTCGATGCATCGAGATACTCATGCTGTGATTTTTCATAGGAGAATCAGGGAACAAGCAATAACACTTACAAATACTGCTTTCCAATCCCTGGTCGTCAATATTGTCAGAGAACAGTCGTCGGCTGCATATGCGAGGTACGGCGATGGCTTGCCAGCTTTTCCAACTTTCGAGAATGCCACTGCCGTGATAGTGGCCTGCGACTTCAGGCCTCTCGGCATCTCCCGTGGGACATCATCTAGGTCTCGAAACTCGTCTTCTCGAAGAACCCAATCACTTGCAACCGTGCTTTGACTATAGTAAGAACTCGAGGCAACGGAAGAATAATCGTCCGCACTTTCATAACTCTGTGGTTCTGTTCCGGCCTTAATGAGGGCGACAGTACAATCATTATCACTCAGAACCAGATATCGTCGAATGTCACCGTTCAAAGCATTGATTTGTTGTCCCCATGCCAAAGCATTTATTCTCTCCGTGCCAAGGTGTTCGTATACCAATGCCCAGGTGTTTGTCTCCACAACAAGGCAGCGACCATCACTGCCACCAATTGCCAAAAAAGAATCGGAGGGGCTCCAGCATATTGAAGTAACACGGTAACGGAATTGCTCCATCGCAGAACTTTTTGGCGTGTGACTAACCTCGTATTGAATCTCAAAGGGTGCATTGCCGTCCAATACTACAACTTCTCTATCTCCGATAGCAAAGTAGTTGCCGTCGTGGCTCCATCGAAGAGCATGAATCGTAGATGATCGGTTAGTTGTCTCGTGGATCAAACCAAGTGTGGATGCACTGTAAACGCTACAAACTTTGTCACTACCCGCTATAGTCAAATAGTCTCCCGCAGGACTCCAGTCAAGACAATATACCAGACCTGGTCGATCCAATTCTATTACAGAATCGTTGTTCAATTGTAGAGGTAAACTGTCGTTGTTGCTGTCGTCTGTTGACTTTGGTTCGTCTTGAGTCCGCACTAGCGTCGTTGGAATGAGCGCAACTTTGCCATCAAATCCTCCCACTGCAATGAAATCTAGGTTCGGAGAAAAACGCACAGCATAAATACGATCAATCCTTTCTAGTTGGTGGACAACCTTAATCTCTTGAAGGGTTTTGGAGGACTCGTGGACAACGAGCTGCAAAACCCAAGCATAGCAGTCGTCTCCTCCCACCACAAGATACTTAGAGCCACCAAAATCGAGGGATCGAACCCTGCCTTTTATCGAGAACTCAAGCGTGTTGGTACCTAGATCCATGTTGGAGTCTTCTGAAGAATCATCGCTGTCGTTGTCAGCTATCTTTTGAACCCCTTCATCCATGATTTGAGTGACAACGATACTGCCTCTCTCATCACCCATAGCCAACATCAAAGGGCCCGATTGTTTGAAAGACGAATCGAATGTCACATGATTCATTGCCAATGCAGTGATATTGCTTTCATTCCTGATTTCCTTCCAAATAAAAGCGCGAGAGGAGTTTGAACTCATATTTTCGTCCTTCGACGTGGGCTCTTCAGATACTGATGCATCCGGTATTGTTCGCGAGGATACTGATCGATCTTGAGCACTCTCGTCCGTTTCATATGGATCGTAGTCTTGAGTGAAAAGTTTAGAATCCAACGCCACTGGCGTAACAGGACTCTCATACGCATCGCATTTATTTGTGACAGCCAATTGAAGATGGCGATGATTTGCTAATCGGTGTTGCAAGGCGCTTCCCTTCTGATTTCTTCTTTCCCCTCCCAGAATTTTGTGGTTTCGTAATGAATCAGACTTTTCCGAAGACAAGCTTCGATGAGAAAAGGATGAAAGTGATATGCTATTTAGGCTCAAAGGTGATGAGAAGGAAAAGGATATGTCTTCGAAAACATCATTTGTCATTGGTGATGGTTCACATTCAGAAGTTTGTATGGTCCAATGATCTACCGGTGATTTCACCGGGCTTCTGTCGAAACCATCACTTGTTAACTGATCAGTAGATTTGCTACCGACTGAGCTGATCCGCTGCCTCCACCACCGAGTTTTATTCTCGTCGAACGAGTTCCGATTCTCAACCTTCATGAAGTAGTAATCGTCATACTCATTTAGACGCTCGTGACCTTGAGAAAAGCAAGCTCCCATTGTAATGTTGGGAAAAGTAATTAACTGAACTTCATTTTCGTGGTCAAAGAAATGGCGCCCTGTGATAATTTTCTTAGCCCTCCCTCCTAGTGATCTATCTCGCAATGTAGTTATGTTTTTATTTCCGTCAATACCACTGATGACATCTCTGAATCAATCTCAAATGCTCGTGTATTGCATACAACTCCCACTAAGACAAGTGAAATTTCTTAATTTGTATGACTGACAAACTTCTCTAAAAAATCTGAAACAAGATCGTAGTAAGTGTCTTATTTGAAGATCGGGAGCAACGGTATTTTACGACACACTTTGTGTTGAGCTAAATAAACACCATCGAGCACCATCCTCAACCCAACGCACCAGCGAATGACCCTCAAAATTTCGAAAATAATGCGCCAGCACAACCAATCCTTTCTGAGTCCTCATAGGTAGCATAAAGTGGGGAACTGCCATTAGCTACTGGTACCCACGGTAATTGTGAGGGTCAACGCACGATGACGTAACACAACCCTCGAATAAACATCACAAACAATCGAGAGTTGATCGGAACTGCATTGTGCTACTCACTCGTCTAGTTTTTGTTGTTGGTGTGTTCAGGGATTTGAAAACTAGCGCATTGCAATTCACTTGAGACGAACCATACGAATAGCATCATCGACAGATTTGATAGATGTGGACGAATCAATAAAAAAGAAATCCCAGACACCAAGTGAGAGCAAAGCCTCTAAAAGTTGACAATGATAGCAGAAATGATTGTAACAATGATGCCATGAATCTAGCTGAAAAATGATTCGAAGTACTCAACATTCTTTCTAGTGCAAAAGCTGCCTGTAATAGCGATCGCCATTGGCCTATCCCCAAAACACGAATTGGTTTCATTTCGACACTAACGCCTTTTAGGCCAGCAGACCATGTATGCATGGATCAATGGCAAGTAAAATGCCGCTCCCTCCCTGTACTCGTACTATACCAATGTGCTCAGATCGATTATCTCGACACGATCTATTAATAGATCCTTGAACCAATTTGACGCCATCCTCTCGTCCAAAAAGGTAGTAACTAAACGAGATGCACTATATGTGTGTCAGTTCCAACAGCACTGAAACGCTAGTGGCTATCATGCCGGAAGAGGGGCTGGATCATTACCAACGTTCAAAGTTCAAGAAAAAAATTGATAGAAAGAGCTACGAGGAGTAATTGTCATAATGGAATTAATGTGTTTCAATAATTCTTATTCTAAAACATCTGAGCACTAAGCGATAGCTCCTCCTCCATCGTCTGTTTTTCCCCAGTAGGTTTAGATCATTCGTCTTTCAGCATGACACCTGCATGTTGCTCTTTCCAGCACTTTTACACTAGTAGACAATGAAATGAGCTTGATATTTTTCAATTACGGTGGTATGTTCTTGCAAGTTTGTGCCCATGCTTCATTCAAAACCAATACTAGTAGAAGGTGTTGAGTCACACCACCATCATCCACAGCCATCCACAGCAGAAAAATAACAAATCTTTTCAATAATATTTACTAGCTAGCAGCTGGTGGATGCACCTGGGAGCAAGAACAACAATGCATATTTTGACAGCACTTAATCGATTTTGCGTTGGTTACCAGACAGGAGATTCACCAGACTACTATGAAAGGGAGGCAAAATCATTTCAGGAGAAACATTCTGCTCTGTTCTTCAGACTATGAAAGTGAAAAGGACTTCAAAACTACTACTTCATCAGAAACATTGCAAACCGGTACATGACGCAATATCAAACACGGTTCCATTAGAAAAAAATGACTTCGTACTTCGGTACCGGTAGAATTCTTCGGAAAAACAGATGATGATGTTGTACCGGTACTAAGTTTATCGAGAGTAAAAAATAATTCTAATAATATTACCGTACGTACCGTACGGTACCGTACCGGTAAATTCAGATCGATTGAAAAAAATTCAAAATCTGCTAGGCGTATGTACGGTACGTACCTAAAAGAGTACAAGTACCGGTATCTTACTTTGAATTCGCGTACCGTACCAACAAAACTCCCTTGAGCGAGATGGTTGGGCGAGCTGCATGTCCGATACGTCATGTCCGGACCGGGCACATACAATTACCCGGTATGTGACTCTTGATGTGGCCAAATTCAGTTAAATGGGTCACAAAAAATGAAATCTTTATCACGACTAAATTGTTCCGTGCCAGTTGTATGTGTATGTTCAATTACCCCTCAATGAACCAATTGCGAACAATGCGCGAAAAATGTTTGCGAAGCAGTACATACTCGAATCAGCAGTACATAAGAATAGTCGACACTAGGGTGCCCTACCGGTAGTACCGGTATCGGTATCGGTAAGAGTTACTTTACCGGTACCGTAGAAGCCCGTCTTCTGTGACAACGCTGGAGCCAAAAACTCGAAAGAAGCAACTGATGGAGCCTATTCTGTATAATTGACACAGACAACTAGACTACGTGTACTACCCATCAGCGAATAAGGAGGATTCTCGTTTGCAGTAGCCTCTAGCATTGGAAACACTTCTCTTACTAAAACTAGACGTGACGAAGTTCATTAGCTAAGAGACGACGATTGAAAAAGTTCGATTGGAGTGGATAGGTTCCAGGTTCCATTGAATTGTTCATGCCTTCTTCCGACGAAACGGCCCACCACATATCACAAAAGTAGCAACCGGGACCCGGCTTGTCAATCATTCCGATACGATACGATACGAACGACCAGAGAAAAATGCCTGAAAGTTCTCTAATCGACGACACCGATGCTTCCGAGGACGGATTCACGTGCTTTGACGAGCTGTCCAATGCCTCTTCCTCTTCGGCACGAGAAGATTTTCTGCTCGTGCTAGTGTCCAGCACGTCGGGGTCCACGACACAAGTGAAAAACCAAAAACGAGCTCTGACCATCGTCGAGGCGTGTGGCGTCCAGCCGGAGGTTTTGGACGCCGCCGATCCGGCCAACGCTATGGTTCGGGACGAGCTGTGTGAAATGTCGGGACTCCGAGGAGTCTATCCCCAATTCTTTTTAGTGCAAGGCGATCGGACGTCTTTCTTTGCCGACTTTGCCGAATTGGAACACATGAACGAAGAGGGGACGCTGGCGGAATGGCTGGGGATGGAGCTTCCTGCCGCAAAGCAAAACCTTGCTGCGAGAAAGAAACTCGCAGAAGCAGATCAGAATCGTCCGGTTCCAACTAAGATTTCGAAGAGCGACCAAGGAAAGGTCGATAGGGATATAGAATATGACGAGGAATATGCTAATTCGAGCTCCACCGACGATCTCTTCAATGTTGCAGCGGTTTCGAAGGCAATGAGCTCGGTGAGCGTCCGAAGTACCGATACAAACGAAAATAATACACAAAACAATATGATCCTGTCTATCCCAACTGATCCCATAGATCAAGAAGAATGGTCCGATCCGATGTTACTTGAACGATATGAAGATGAAATTCTGGCTCTCGAGGATTACTTACAGGGAGAGGAAGAGGAAGAGGAAGGAGAGGAACACGATCAATGCGAAAAGGGAGTCGAAAACAACGCACAAAAGCTACCGGCTACAGAAGAGCAGGGAGCGGAACGCACCGGATATCAATCGGATACACGAAATTACAAGAGTCCAGTCCGACTACGCCCTGTTCCAATTCATGAAAACAATTCCGGATCAAAAAGTATAGAGGTCCGACCCCTTTGCAAGGACAAGCTCGAACCATTCCTTTCTATGTCTTCTGTCGCGACAACGGCTACAATTACCCCAACATCTTCCGCGTCACAATCACGATCACCCGACAAATACCCCGCTCACGGCGATCCCGTCGCCTACAATAGCCCCTCGCGATTTTCACCGCAGCACTCCCGGGTATCGCCCCAAAAGAATAATTCGTGCAACGTGTCAATGGAAACAACCTCCACGCGTTCGGAAACCGAACAATTGCTCCGAGCCGAAATTGAACGGCTCGAGCTCAAGTGCGAGGAACTGACGGCCGAACGATACATTATAGAAGGACAGCTGAAAGAAGCCCGCCAGAGGAGTTACGAAGGGGAACAACACTTTGCGGAAGAACAGAACCACGGCACGGTTCATAAATTTCAGTTGCAACAGACCCTGAGGTGTCCGCAATGCAACAAGGTGTTCAAGTCGAATCCGTCCGGCATTGCTGCTCCCATTTCCAGTACCGCGTGTGGGCATTCGATTTGCCGAAATTGTTGCCACCGGCAATTGTCCAAGGCGGCACGCCGCCGGCGGGACGATGAACTCAACATGAGCAGCAGCGAGCGCTTGCGAAGCACGATTTCGAGCGACTTGTTCATGTGCGTCGACATGAACCAGGTCTATACGGGATCTTTTGAGGAGGAACAGCAACGAGAGGCCGAATCGTGCCCCATCTGCCATGTGCCAAAGGCCTTTCGACACGGGAAGCTGCACGTCAATATAAGCCTCTGTATGGTGTTGAAGCTCTTGGACGCTTAGAAACAAACGAATAATGGAAACCTAGAAACGCGATGTACACTATTGCGGCAAGGGGAAACTGCAATACTGCTATTTTAGTTTTATAGTGTTAAATAATAGTACCAAATTATTACAAAACAATCAAGTCTCATACGTGTAGCAGACGTGCAATACGAATAGAGTAGGAACACATTAGTGAATACATTGATGGCGGTATTGATTGTCTTTCAAACCAATCGAAACGCAATTGCTCCTTTCACTTTTTCGTTCCGAAGTATAGTCCTGTCAACGAACGAACAATGCCTTTCTGTGCGGTGGAAACACATATTCGTGTCTACGGTCCCGTTCACGATTGCTCATCCTTTTCATTTGTTATTCGTTGTGTCGCGGTGGTCCCGAACCGTGAAATCGGTGCCCAACCGGTGCCGTCCGTATCGAGGCGATGCCATGCCATGCTATGCCATGCCATGCCACGGGTGATTCGACTCGACTCGACTCGACTATCATTCCTTGGTGTAACCAAACCTCTCAAAGGACGGACCCCAGCGCTCGTTGATCACTCGCTTCAACGAGGGATCCAATGGCTTGTGCTTGTTCTTCTTGTACGTCTTGTAATCGTGACCGGCCAGTTCCGATGCGAGGCGATCCCGGTAGCGGGGCGTCCAGTCCCACCCCAGCTGTTGGTAGATGTGCTCCGCCGTTTCGATTGGTCGCTGCGAAATATCCTCGTAGGATATCTCGACCAATCGTCGTCGCGGTGATTGCTGCTGTTGTTGCTGTTGCTGTTGCCGCTTTGGTTCTTCGCTATCACTCTCGTCGGAGAGCATCGCTTGTAGTTGTAGTTGTTGTCGTCCCTGTTCGTATCGATCGTACAGGATTTCGTATTGGCGCAGAATAAATTCCGTGATTTGTTCGTCGGAGGGAGTGTTCAGGTAGGTGTACCAATAGGTCGTGTCGGCCATGTGCGCCGCGGATCGGAAGACGTCGTACGGATTTCGGTGGATGTAAATGAATTGCGCCTCCGGGAAGAGTTGGTTGAGGAGGGCGATCCGAGCCGTGTGCACGGGACTCTTCAGAATGAGGCGGCGGCGGCGACCGTTCCGGCGGTCCCCGGAGAGATCATCGCTGCTGCTACTGTTATTGGAGGATGCTTGTTCGTTTTCGTCCCGAACCGTCAATTTGCGGAGCAGGTACAAGAAGGAATCGATCCATATCTTTCGGGCCCGTGCCATCGCACTCGGTTCGAGCTGCTCGTCGCTGTTTGTGTTTGTGTTGGGTGGACTACCGCTGTCTTGGCCGTCATCAAAGGCATAAAAGGGTCGAAACTCCGGTTCTTGTTGCATGAAAAATAGCGGCATGTACGGACTGGTCCCCGCCGACATTACGTTGGTGGCGAGCTCGTCTTCCTGGGGTAGATCGAAGTGGAGCTTGACGTTGTCCATCGGGCGCGTGTCGTCGATGACGCCCTTAAAAAGGACCTTCCCGATCGATTCGAACCACAAAAAGCAGGACGGAAACCCGGCACAAAACGTCGAGCAATACGAAAATTGTTCCGAGTCCAGGGCCAACAGGCTGTGTACCAGTGTGGTTCCCGTTCGAGGATGACCGAGAACGAAAACAGGTCTCGGGTCAATCTCGACCTCCTCGACTCGTTTGCCGTAGATCAGGTGGTCGAGAAGTCCCATGGCCGAGTTCAGAACGGACATGACGGAAATGAATAGAATTCGGGGCCAATAGACGGTCCATTCGATCTGGCGCCATCGGTTTCGGAGTATCGATATCCATTGCGGGAGGCAGATGCCACACATCGGATTGTTCTTGGTGGAACCCCGAAATTTGGGAGTGAATGCGTACTTGTACTTGTATTTGCATTTGTCATTGTATTTGTAACTTCCATTCGAACACGAAGAGCCCGTTGCGCCATCGTCTCCGCCGCTTTTGTCGCTACAACGATCCAAGTCAGCCACGGAAGGAACAGTTCCATTGTCGTGGCCTACATCGACTCCATCATACTCATCGAAATCGCGAAATACGGAAGAAGCCATCGTCGCGTTGGTAGAGATATTATTGTTTTCCTCCTTGTGTAAGATGGAAAACATGCCGACAGGGTCAAATGCGCCAGGGAGAAAGAAACAAGGATCCAATGATATTCAGAACGAGCGTATCTTACCGGTACGTACTCGTACCTATCGTAATTATTCATTACTGTACCGTACAGCAGTGGGTGATTCCCGAAATACTTTTATGTACTACATAAACACGAAATTTTCTACTTAACCTGTCTTAATGTTACAAATCATAGTCGAGGTGACAAATTTTTATACCGGAATTCGTGACTGAATCCACATGTTCTTTCGCGCCTACTCGTATACTTCCACATGTTTCGTATGCCTTTCGAAGAATTCCACATATATTCCAAAATGAGAGAAAATGAGATTCCACATTCCAAAATGAGATTTATGCAGTTTCCCGCCAAAAAATTTATGTACGAAATTTTCATTCCCGAAATACTAAAAACAGAAGTTTATGTACGTTACAAAAAAGTATTTCGGGAATCACCCAGTATCTTCATCTGCAGTCTCAGTCGGTGAAGGATGAATCAAATTAATCGACTAAAAATAATGAGAATCTCGGGAATCCCATCTGACATGATCGGGTGTCACATCAGATAACATATCAAATCTGTTGTGATAATCAAAATACTATTACATTCTTATGCATATTTGACCATATCAGTACATATCCCATAATTTCATACTGTATCTCACAATTGAAAGCATTATTCTACCTACTAGAAGTACTACCTTGCAAAAGTGCACACGTACGGCATAGTAGTACAGGCCGGCGGCATACAGGAGAAACTCTTTGTAGGTTATGAGCCTAAGCCCTATTGAGCTAGTACTACAAAAGATACTAACCAATAGCTTCACAATCTAAACTATTTGACATTTCAGAACTGCATGACAACAAAACAATCATCGTAGAAATCCTACTAATCAATCACAAGAACTTATCATCTTACAACCCATTTAGCAAACCTCGTCGAAGTTATCTCTTCGCAATAACCCACAACCACAAGGAACTGACAACTGCCTAACCTAAAATTGATAATTCCTTCCTAGAACAACAAGTAGCTACAAATCATTCGAGATACCAGAAACCTGGCAACAACTAGTAGACAAACTAACCATCCAGCTTGATCACGCGGTTCAGATCATCCATCAAGAGAACATGCCTGCCAACACCATCAATGAGACCTACTACCAAGTCGGAGGCCTCACCTTCTCCGTTAATCCAGATCAACCTACAGTCAATCAACCAACTCAAATTGGTATTCTCTACAAGAAGGAATTTTGACCATCTGTAGGCTCTTACAAAGAAAACGAACTTATCAAGGCAATTACCGCCAAACAAGGGGAGCTGTTCAAGGTCGTCAACTCTTCCCTCAAAGCCTCCAGCAGACTCAAGATCAACCTCTCAATAAGGCAGAAACTCAACCACACAGAGGCCATCTGGAAGAGTGCAGACCTTCTGAATCCCTGTCACATTATCTATCCAATTGATGATTCTACCAACCTAGTTAGGCTCAAAGTTAACTCTGATGGTACAATCAAACAGACCTATCTCTTTGAGAACTATTGACATGTAACAAGTGACCAAGTTGCAGCATCTGTCAATGACCAAGAAGAAACCTTCTCTTGTGAATTGGAGTGGTCCTATAGTTACTTCAGAAATAACACTGAACTGCGCCTACGATACAAAACCGTCCAAAAGAACTTTGCTACATATGAGCCTCAAGAACAAGGAGGTCCCTTGTTTCTCAAGTTACTCCTTGATCATCCTATCCTTTCTAATGACACCAGCAAAGCTGCCCTAGTTGACACCATCAAGAACTGCAACATCCAACAGAACTTAGATGAAGACATCCCCAAAGTTACTAAACTGCTTTCTTTGATTACAGACATGATAGTTGCTACTAGTATTCAGGATCACAAGGAACATGAACTCCCTGACAACTATATCCAAAGCCTCGTGAAGGTATATCAAACTACAAGCATGGATCAATTCAAACCTTCTCAAAGCTCGAAGATGACATCACCTACAGTTGACAATTTTGCTCCATTACCCAGTCCGCTGCTCTTCGAAAGACTGGTATAGAGTCAAACTTCATGGGTAGTATATCTGCCATGGAGAACACCCCGGCCTATTGTGACTTGGTCTTTGCAATGGATGTTGCTACCTACAGAGACCTCTGGGCTACTAATGTGTGGGAAACTTAAGTTTGCCCAAATGTTGACAATTGCTCTGCAATGGCAACCAATCAGTCGGTGGCCAATTGATCTCCTGACAAAACCAATGCAAAGAATCCACATAACAAGTGTTGGAACTGTGGCAAGGAGGGTTGTGATGCCACTATCTGTCCTAAACCAAAGGATCAAGTCAGAATCAAACCCAACAGAGAACTTGTAGTTTGACATCAAAAGAACTGTCTACAAACGTGATGGAGCGAGGCATCGATGTGGGTCGCATCTCCATTACAAAACATATCCCGATTCAGGCATGCTGTAGATATTTTGATAATGCAGTACCTAAAGCCCTGGCAAAATTGAGGCATAATAATCAAACATTGGCAAGAAAAAATTGGTTTGGTGAGTGCCGGTGTGATGGTTGAGAGATTGTTTTGCTGGTGACATTCTTCTGTATGAGCCTACTACGTCTGACGTAGTACTACTAACCCCACCATACCATGATATCATATTGCCATTCGTCATCACCACAGCTGATAGTGATAAGGCAGAAGTGCCAGCATCATTCCCTGGTACTGTATCTCTGGATCCCGAACCGGTTGAAATTACAAGAATGAGTACGGGCGCTATATAAAAGCAGATAATGAAGAGTTTTATTATTTTGTGACAAGAATCCTGTCTGCCGTCAATCCAGTGGGGACAAACTTTAAGCAGAGGAAGGCAACGGAGCTGATAAGTGACATCTTTTCTGTTACTGATGAGGCTTTTGCCCTAATGATCATTGACAATGAGTTTGGCAATTGGGAAAAACAGAAGAAGAGGAAACTTGATGCAACTGACGTGACACAAACAAAGAAAAAATACATGAGAAAGAAGTATTGTGATTTGAAGAGTGGAAGTGCAGATGGATGGGACAAAACAGGACAGATTGTGTTTGCTAGATTGTGCAAGAAGGTAAAAACATTAAGAGAAGATCGCAAAACGGGTAAAAAATTGGAGAAAATGATGCTGAACAGATTCAAGTAAAAAAAACGCCACTGTATCAAAATATGGTGGCGCTGTTGCCAGTAGTCTTGCTGACAAGGAAATTGATGATGACAACTGTATCAACCCTATATTGCTGCAATTGCTTGGTGGTATGGAGGAGGTTTAGGCATTTGTTTTTGGCATCGGTAGTGTTTCTTGTGTCAGTCCATTCACTACTTTGACGCGGGTCCATGCACACCTTCAACACGGGTAAATCTTCTGGGAGAGGTGATTAGGGTAAAAGGTGCATATTATACATACATTGCATACTGTTGGCTGCAAAAAGTAGTTTTTATGACCCAAATAATTAAAACATACTGAAAGTAGTACCTATCATACATATATTGTATATAATAGTAATAGGAAAATTCTTGACCCACAGAATTCAACTGTAGTGGTAGGTGGTCGCAAGCCCTAGTGCTAAAGTTGAAGGGTGGTGTGTCGCGAGCCCAAGTGTTAAATCATAAGGGTAGTGTGTCACGAGTAATGGAGTTAAGAAATTTTAATGGTGGTGTGCCACGAGCACTAGTGTTAAATTTCAAGGGTAGTGTGTAACAAGAAATAGAGATAAATTTTAAGGGTGGTGTGCCGCAAACACTAGTGTTAAATTTGAAGGGCAGTGAGTCACCATGCCCTAATGTATTTGTTTGTAGTGGCGGGTGGGTGTCAATAACTTAAGTATTTATTTGTACTACTGGTAGTTTTTCTTAATAATTAATACTCCAATAGTTATACATGACCCACGGGGAAGAAAAAAAACGTCCCTGCCCAGGGATTGAGAATTTCAAAATGAGCATGATACTTATGCTGCTACTGAATCACAGGGTGGGCACGTGTTAAATCGCAGCAGCACACAAAGAACCACCAGTGTTGAGACAGAAGAAGTACTACCTTGCTGTTGTCGGTAAAAAATACGGTAACAGAAACGTTCGAAAAACGTGACGACGGTCGCGGGACAGTTATTGGACGGAGGATACAATATGATGACTATCGACCCAAGATGGTAGGAGTAGGCTTGTACGGGTACAATAGGGATGACTACTATTGTTGGAACAGGACGTGTTAGCCAACTTATTCTACTTGTTTAGGAGCAAAAAGAGTGAGCTGCGTCGTATATCCTCGTGTTAATTCCGCAAGTTGGTGGGGGTAGAATTTTTACTACCGTAGTAGTTCTATCGGTAATTACGTGTCACAATGGAATTTACACCTGAACTATCTTATTCAATTTCGTAGCGATACGTTGCGCTTCGATACGCAAGGGTTCTTGTATGTGTCACATAGATATACAATTCATTGCAAGGGAACGCATTCCTTGATCATCAGTTCTTCTTTCGAATTTAGTAGAAGCGGTGTGGGACATCGATACTGATTTTTTGATAGAATCACACTTATTTTTTACTTATTTCTTATTGCTTATTTTTTAGAGTATTATTTTTTGTGATCGTTTCAACCGCGAGAGGGTGATGTGGTGCAATCGTCTATGATACGGCTCGATCAGAAAAATGATAGGATCAATAAGTATGATTGCATTCTCATTTTCTCTGATGCAACTGCTTCTTCTACTCCCCAATCATATACGATTGATTGAAAGGGGCAGATGGTTTTTAGACCAATGGCCTGAGTTAAGCTTTACAATGGGTCCGGCAGTTTGACACACTTGAAGAGCCTTTTAAGTGTTCGATTGGAAGAATCGTCGCTCGATGAAGGTACCGTTAGATACTACGAGTATTCTGCTGCTAATTTACATTGAGGCAATTCCTGGTACCTACGAGTATGAACCGGTATGATAAAAGTACGAACTGCGAGTACACAACAACAATTTTTCATTTTCACGGAAAATGTACCATGCATTCGCTGCATGACAAGCGAAGCGTGTCATACGAGTGCTAGTACTCTTACGCTGTGCTGAAGAGTGCTTTTGAAAACAACATAAACAAGCAATAATACCGGTACCGTAATTACTTCGTACGGTAATTATTATTTCTTGTACTTGTACTGAATCTAGCCCCCCGTTTCTGACACGGCCAAGCTCCAGGAAAACCGCTTAATTGGCGTCAGTGAACGACTCCTGAAAGTCAATAGCATAATTCTGTTGGAATACATACGTACCACTACATCGCATTCTCGAATTCTTCCGTTAAAAGCAACAAGACCTATAATTTGTGGCTTGAGCATCTGGAAGGCGTGGTAACGGGATTCCAGGATGGCGACAACAAAGGAAGAAAACGTATCTCAGGCATCACCATTTCCCTCCATCTCTTTCAATGCAGTCAATGCCAATGCTGCTCCTTTAGCCCCGGCACCTGCTCTTGTAAAATTACCAACGCCGATGCCGATGCCGATTACATTGCAATTGCCATCAAACAACTTCCAACAGCTCCTATATCCATATCCTATCGCACCTCTGCCTACTCTGCCTAGTTCCGAGACAACAAGTCCGTCTCGCGCTCAATATTCATCCATACACCCAACGATAGGCACGACACGCGAACAAAAGCAAGGGGAGCAAGAGCCAAAGATGTACAATTGTAGAGACGTGATCACTCGTGCAGGAAAATGGACACATGAAGAGGAGGCTTATGCCGATATTCTTATTGAGCTCTTCGAAGAGGGAAGAGTCGATCAATTCGAAAGTATTGATAACGACGAAAGCAACAATAATAACAATGCTAAAGAAGGAACAAGCCAACAAACACCATCAACGCAATTCAAAATAGTAAATGGAATGACACTCCGATCCTACCTCAGTCGCAAGCTATTTTGCTCTCCCATGAGAATATCAAAAAAGTTTGCCGGTAGGGGAATCGGAAAATTAGTATACATGAGTCAAATACCTAACATGGGCACAGAACAGCGGCAGCAGCAGCAGCAGCAGCAGCAGCAACTTGGATTTTCACCGGTAGTCTTATGTAACAATCGAGCGATTTCGCTTCCGCCTAAGGTATATTGGGAAAAACTGAATCGATTGAAGCAAGCTGAAATGAGATTTTTGAGGGTCGCCTTTCCGCACGGAAATCCAATGGAAATGGTAAGTGAGCAGATATAAATGTGTGTGTGTGTGTGTGTGCGTCCTTCTTCTATTACGAATTCTATGCTGTGTCCTCCACCGGCTTTCTTCTTTTGCTCACTTTCTCTTTTTTTTTGGTGCTGTGCATTTAGTATAAGAGGAAAACGCCCCTTCCAACATTTCCGGACGTCACTACTCCAAAAAATGACATGACCCCCAATAATCCTACTGCTAACATGCAAGCTTTGGTTGCGACATTGAACAACAATCCGTCTACAACATCGATGTATATCGGCACTTTGTCGAACACGACAGGTCATCCACAGCAGCAGCAGCAACATCAGCAGAACCAGCAACTGCAGCTGCAACTGCAACTGCAACTTCAAGGCCATCAACTTCATCAAAAACAATTTCAAAGACAGCAGTTGCAAAAGCACCAGCAACAACAACAGCAGCAACAGCAGTTCAACAGTAATATGGTGCATATACAGCACCAGCAACAACAACAACAACAACAACACCAGCAGCAACAACAACACCAACACCAGCAGCAACAACAACAACAACAACAACACCAGCAGCAGCAGCAGCAACACCAGCAACAACAACAACAACAACAACAACAACACCAGCAGCAACAACAACAACAACAACAACACCAGCAGCAACAACAACAACAACAACAACACCAGCAGCAACAACAACAACAACAACAACAATTCAACAGCAATCTTGTGCATATACAGGATCAAACCAATGTTTCACGCGATATCAGTATTGGTCACAAAGCTCCCGCTCCGACTGACAACTATAATTTTCCTAGCTCTCTTGATACGAATAGCTCTGAGCACTATTCCCAACATGTCTATCAAAAGCAGCAACAGTCGTCGCCAATCATGACAGCTCCCAGATTGTTATCACCAAACATGTATACGAAGAATGCTCATAATGAAATTTTGAAACAACAAATCATTCCTGTATTGGAAGACAGCTCACCTCAAATTGAGCTGTTGCAGCGCCAAGAACAAAAGAAAAGCAAGTCTCAAATTGAGAGATTGGAGGAGGCTTACCTTCTCAGCGTTTCTCAACACAAATGTTCCCTCTCAAAAGCGGATGGTTCTCACGGTAACGCGATGGCAGCTGCACCAGCATTGCCACTTCGTTGTTTCACCACCAACAGAGATCACTCTCATTTGGATCAGAAAATATCTCGCGTTCAAATGCGAATACCGGATGTTGAAGATGCAGTGCCAGGATCACAAAATGACACAGAGCCAATAGAATTGTCGATAAAAAATTCTACAAGTCGGGTAAACAACGTCCAATCATTGGATACAACAATAACTCAACCTATTGCTGGTTCGAATCAGATACCAATCGATTCCACGAAGTCGCAAATGGATTTGCCTAATTTCTTATCCGACTTTGATAAGGTGACAAAGCAAAAACATACTGAGTATTCCGATCCAACTGTCACAAACAATTCATCAGACGATTTGAAGCAGCCTCCTCAATACTCGCCCGTTTATCGTACAAGCAGATCATTTGACGATTTTCATCGATATTTGGGAATAGGCCTACCGCCTGAAAATGAATCATCTGCAAAACTTGAACAGAGCAATAATTTTAAGCCTAGCAATCCATCCTTTGATTCATGTAATGGGTTTTCGACGTTGATCTTGCAGAAGCGACCACGGGGACAACAAAGTTCAACTTCAGCTATCAGTACGTCTTACAATGATGCGACAAGATCAATATCCTATGAATATATCACAAAAGCCGAACGAAAAAGTAACGAAAAACTTCTCAACGATGCTTATCAAGAAGCAATCAAAATGTTGCCAAGTCAGCCGGCACAACAAACTGTGCAAAACATTAGCACGGTTAATAGTTCTGATCAATTTAATATTTTTGCACAGAAATCCGCAACAACAAGAGCAGAATATTCTGAACACAACGTGGGGCGCGAGGATCAGGGGGTGCTCTTGCAAGGTATTCAGCAGCAACACCAGCCGCAACACCAGCAGCAACACCAGCAGCAGCAGCAACAACACTCTGACAGACTAGCAGAAATTCCACTTGAACACATGATGTTTGAAGATTTTGGCACTTTCCCGTCTTGCCCTGACTCCACACCGAATGACTATGGGAGTTTTCAGGACAGAACTGGAGTTGTGAGCAGGCCGAACTCTGTCGGTGGTGGAGGAGGGACGTCGGACGATTCTATTGGCACGCATTCCGAAAGATCTTCTCGCTATGGGAAAAGAAAACGAGAATCTCCGATTATTTACAGCGCGTGAGAGACTAACACCTTGAACCGAGATTTTGACACATGGAAACTATACACATACGGTTCAGTGTTTATTGTGGCTACGACAACGTAGGAATTCGTTTCTAAATTGATCCATCAAATTCACACGCAAAATGGAAACCAGCATGCTGCATTTTCTCACCATTGCCGATTTTATCCTCCATTAGATATACAATTTAGAACCACCATTTCGATGCTCAACTAATACCGCTATTTAAAAAATATTTGAAAAAAGTCGACTTCCCACGCTAAGTCCTGGTTTCTACCCAGGACGCGAGTTTTCTATCTTTCAAGCAGTTGAAGTGCCCATAGTTTTACCGCGGTCACTAAGACCACGTTTGACATACCTCGACCATTGTGCGTCGACGTAAAACCGCAACACTTCGTTTGCTCGAACATTGTCTTTATAGAGTCGATCGAGGCCGTAAATGCCGGCCTTCACGTGAGTCTTGCTGTAGTGTTCTTTCGTGGTTTCTTGGTTCACCCGATCATCGGAATCGGGCAAATCGGTGGCTGCCACCACAAGATTCTTTTCTATAAAAGTAAATCGGTGCGACCCCATGTCCCACTTGTTTTGGTGCAAAATTATGGTCCTTCCCGGAATCTTCTTGCTGGGTTTGTCGTCGACACCAATTACAAATTCTGTGCCCGTTTGCAGAGCATCTTGCTTGCTTCGTTCCCACAAATCAATCTCACCCGGTTCGAATTGCGTCTGGCCGTGTCTACCGAGTACCTTGTTCACCATTGCCCCAAGAATGCAAGGCCCGGCGGTGAAGAGCGTATCGAAACTGTGGAGCATGCTCATTTCCGGGTTGGGACAAAACATGGCGTCGGTGTCGACACTCGTGAAACGATTTCTAATGTTGTTGACCACCGTCTCGATTGTTTTTGCCAAAAAGGGGTGCCCCGGAGCAGCCGCAATGAATCCGTTCCACAAGCACATTCGACGATTCACGGGCGTTCCCGGTTCGTCTTGGGGAACCATGAACCCAATGTCCGGTCCGATTGCCAGATCGAGATTGGCTTCCAGCATAATGTCCATGTCGGCATAGACCCCACCGTAGATCAGCAACACACAGTAGCGAAACAAATCGGCCTTGAAGGCACCTGGTCGGAGTGTTTCGTAGGCTTCTCGAACCTCCGGTGGAAAATGCGTACTGAGAAAGTTGAGACTCATTTCGTCCGTGTAGAATTTGTACTCCCAGCCGGACTGCTTGAAGGATTCGATGAGGCGGCTCATGTTGGGATACTTTTCCGGTGTGACTGCCTCGTAGTAAGTTTGGAAAACGATGCGAGGGATCAATCGGGACGGTTCCTTGGCGAAAATTGGTGGACTGACCACCAGAGACTTGGAAACGAACTTCTCTTCCACCGGAATGTGGCAAAGAGTCTTGCAGTAGCACGGACAGGCATGGGCGCACGTCTTGCAGTTCGAACCCTGTTTGTTGCGCAAACAGTCGCTGCATGTTTTGTCCGAGGGTAGGCAATCGTTCTGCAAGAGTGTTTCAAAAAAGTTTGGGGTGAGCAGCGTTTCTCCTTTTGGTCGCTCGTGTACCTTTTCGGATATCGTCGATATGTACGGAAGATCGTCTTCGTCGAATTCCCCCTTTTCGTGGTTGAGAGGCTTGGGTAGATCCGAAGTTGGTGGGAGGACCTGGTATGGAAGGAGCAAGTGTTTTGTCATCATTGTTGGGGTGTAAGTGATTGCGTCGTAAATGCTGCAACAAAATCCATTGGGCTCGGGGCAGTTTTGCGTAAGTCTTCGCGAGATCAATTGTTTGGAATGGATGGTATTCAATACAGCATCAAGGATCATTTGAATTCGTACGAAAGAGAAACGGTAGATATACAAAGAGAGAAATCAAATATAATATGAGAACGGAAGCCATCGAACTTGCCCGTCGTACTGTGTTCTACTACTGCTCCGGCGCACCGCAACGGAACGGAACACACTGCCAAAGAAACTGGATCCAGAAACGCATCGAATCGAATCGAATCGAATCGAATCGATCCACGTACCGATAGCTGTTGAGGGCGTAGGATGAAATGGGAGTCGTTAGTTGTCGTTGACCCAGCGAAAAGAGGCTGCAGGTGTGCTGCAACAAATACCAGCCCGATGCCGACGATGGTTCTGTGGTAGAGGACAATTCTTTCGCACCCATGTCCGCCGCCACCAAGCCATAGAGTGATTTGGGCAAAAAGAGCGGGGAAGATTCCAATATGGACACGTCGGTCGAAAGCAGCAACTCGATCATGTCCTCGACAACCGATGCCGTTTTCTTTGCCTTTTTGGAGCCACCAGAAATGTACAAGATTCCTCCGTGGATGCTTTCGGGAGATATTTTCGAGTCGTTCAGCACGGCAAGGTTTCCGCTTCCGCTGCTAGCCGCCTTCGACAAGACGCGATCGAGCGTGGTACCGAGGGTGGACTGGGAATCCACGTAGAGCCCACCCCGATAGTGCTCGAGTGCGCAGTACTTGAGCAGTTCCATGGCCAGGTGTGGTTGTCTGGACGCCCTCAGGAGGTCAAATCGTTCCGTGGCGGTTGTGCTCGTTTCGGATTCGGCGCCCGAAGCAGCCGCAGCGACGTTGCTTCCGCACGTTTCCAGAAACGCCGGTGGTTCTTCGGCATCGAGCCCCACGACTTCCGCCACCGACGGAGAATTTTGTAGATCGTCGAGTAATTTCTCCGTCACGGGAGAGGAACTCTCTGCCGCATCTTCCCTTGCGTAGTGATAAATCGGGTAAAATACGCGGATCCTGGCACCATTCTTGGACTTTTTGTATTTGTTCTGGTAGACGTTGCTTCCGTTCGAAGAAGAGCCCGCATAGAACGAGTGGTCCGCGCTTCCCCCTGACAGACCCGGAAGGATGACCTTGTAGCCAAGGATGCAACACACCACCGCAACGAGGGTCACCGTCACCGCTTTGGGGAGATATTTTGATGTCTTGCTATTTTTTCGATGCCGAATTTCCATGGTACTGTTGTGTTGCTTTCCCGAACCACAACCCGGCGACGATTCGATTCGATTCGATTCGATCAATAGACTTTCTTCGGAGCGATGCGAGTGCCCAGCGTCAAATGGTTTTTGTTTTGCTTCGTGTGTATCTCTCGCGGTTTTGCCTCCTTCCTTTCTGTCTTGTCACGCGATACTCGTCAGTTGTATTGTCGTGCCTGTCCTATTGTTACTATCCTCGGTTGCTTGGAATTAACTGGCAGAGCAGTAACAACCGTGACGGGACCGTTTGGTTTGGGCTGAGAGTGTTTAACGGCAATAGCTTTGGCGTGCAAGTGCCGTGGGAAGCAGCATCATTTTTATTGTTTTGTTCCTTCGCATGTGCTCACATGAACTCGTGCCGTAGGATTTTCGTACTAAGAACCGATACAGTACGAGTACACACCCAAGGCCAGCTTTTACGATACCGTACCGTACGTGCACTCGAGGTCCTCCGGCGCAAACCAAGTCCAACAAAACCCCTGGGCCCTGCGCTCCCGCCATGGACGATCACTTTCCGTAGAAAACCAGGTAAGATTGCTACGGGTGATTACTATCATTGTTTTTTCACCGAAAACGATGGTTGGTTCATTCTAGTCGTTCACTCACTCCACAAAATTTTGGCAAACCTTGCGTTGCATAAATCCAGTGCAGGTGCCGGCTCGTTTGCGGGACTGAGAAGCAACCATCTAACAACGAGTAAATGAAGCCTAGTACGGTTCGTAACGTACAGTAATACGTACGGTATGCATTTTGACTAAGAAGAATGTTTGTTTACATACAGTTTTAAAGGTTAATGCCATGCGGATACCTAGAAAATGTACCAGAATTTACAGAGTGTCAGCAAGTAGCATTAATCTGCAAAGAACATGTGAATTGTTACTACCTTATATGCTAGAAGTATGTTCATTCCTCCAAAAGCGTTGGAGTAAAGAGCAAGCTACAAGAATTTCACTTAAATTATGCGCACGTCACATAAACGATGCTCGTGCTTTCGTAAAATTCGTGCGATATTTTAAAATATTCCGAAACATTTTGTTGCGCGCACAATAAATAATTCTCTACCTATTTTTGCACGCAACAATTTCAAGTAGGTCTATTTTCGCCACCGTTTTTTCCAGCCCCTTTTCATGCTTGCTTAAGAATCTTTCTATTCTACAATTTTGTTTCATGCTTACCCCGATAATATTTATTCGCCATTCAATTTTTGTTTTTTCCATACGAAACTCCTTATATTTTGTAATAATATCCTCTATGTACACTGATATTGTTGTAGCGTTGATACAAATTTCTTAACAAATATACAAGCTTCTTGATAACCAGCAATGTATTCTATTACGTTGCTTTCACAATACTCACACTACATTTATCGAATATCAAAATCCCACAACCATATTTTTGTACTCATAAGAAAGTATTTTATCCGCATTTGCAATACTCTCCGACATTTTACAATATTCACGCTACGCTTATCAAATACGGAAATACAACAAACATATTATGTAACAAATACGAAAGTATTTTATCAGCCTTTTGAAATTATCTTGTTTATTGTATTATATTCGAACAGAAGACCCGGAACAATATTGTGCAAACCATAAAATAATAATGAACTAGCCGTTCTACTATTGCTGTTGATATCATCAATTACTCTTGTTCGTTTTTATTATATTCCATGAAAAATTTGTAGTCCTCATCATCTTCGCCTAGAATCTCAACCAAGGTACGTTTTCGCTTCCGTGTTTTTCCCTCTTTGTTCTCCTCCTTATCTTCTTGTTTACGATTGCCATTTTGCTTTTGGTACATTTTAAGTATTTCCGTCTCTAATTCTTTTGATTGTTGTTCCTTCCTTCGTTCTTCTAATTCACTTACTAGGTATTCGTAAAGATCTTGTCCCTCGTTACTCCAACCCTCCTTATTTCCAGACTTACCGTCAGTGAATTTTTTTCTCAACCTCGTGCCCTTTGTTGTGTTTATCCACGAGTCGTAGTCGTTGTAAAGGAAAAGCAATGCAAAAGCTTCATCGCTTGGGGTGAAAATGTTACTGATTGTCATTCTGACTGATTTTCTTTTGAAGTCTGTCTGTTTTGGTGACACCGCTCCCAGAATTCTTTTCATGAAGTATTTGAATTCTGGTGAATTTTTCCGCCGATAGTCTTCGTGCAATTGGTACCTATTTTCTGAGTTAACGTCGTCTTGTGTGTCTGTGATTAGAACCGTTCCTGGGAAACTATCTGGTATCAGGTTGTTTCTTTTATCGTCTACGTGTCAGTGTTCATACGACCAAAATGTTAGAATGGCTTATGAACGATTGCATGCCGGCAAACATTTTTTTGTTGGTTGCGTACCTTTGTAGTTTTTCCTGGCAAGAGTTTGAGCATTGTGCCTACACGCAGTCACTGCACGGCAATAAATTCCACTCCACTTTTGGTCTTTTATATCGATCGTATTTGGTATTTCATTGTTATTTGCTTGTTTTACAATTTTGAATATCGTCGCCTTCACGAATGTAATCTCTGGCGGGAATTTAAATTTCCTGAATGCTTTTTCTTTGACGTGTTTGACAATGTTGTTTTCCAAGTTATCGTTATCGGATTCTTTTGTTGTCTGTAGAATATTTCTGTTGCTACTGTTGGTTGTTCTATATGTTTGGCTATCGTTTGTGTTTGTTCGGTCACTTCCCGATACACTGCTGTTTGGGCTGTTTGTGTTATTGGTAACAAAGGTTCTACCTGTCACCGGACTGCAACTAGTACTCAGTTCTACCATTATTTTTTTGTTAACTCGTGCACCTCAACTTACCGTTTTTTCCTTTGATTGATTTGGCGCGCTATTTTTATGATAATAATGTTGTTTGTAGGAATCGTTTGGCATGTTTTTTTCATTCCTACTGTACACACTGTAATCTCTTGATTTACTGTCTCCAAGGAATTGTTGCATTTCAACTAATTGTACTATCTGTGAGTGTTGTTCTTGTACTGTCGCCTGCCTATCTTATTTTCGAGCGTGCCGTGATATTCTGGAATGTTGAGTCCTCAAAATTTTGGCGCGGACCCGAACATTTTGATCTTCCCTACCCTACCGTACTTACCCTACGGTACCGTATCATTCTGTATTTATTTATTTACTTATTGTTTTTCAATTTTCTGCAACGGCGTTGCAGTAAATTCTATATTTTGGGTGGTTGACACTCCCCCCTGAATCAATTATGGATTGGATCACAATTTGTAGGTTCAACGGAGGGAATTTTGTTGTTGTTGTTTTGTTGCTTTCTGATGAGTATTTTTTTTTTAATGTATCGACTTTTTAAGGTGATATTTTACATAATTTCCGTTCTAATTTTTGCACTTAATTTGTACCGGTGATACCTTTGATATTGTCCTGGTTTTTTTGTTGGAATGGAATCCTTACAGAGTTGCAGAGTTAGTGTTTCACGCGTCCCCATGCTCCACAAGGAACGGGATAGTTGTTATATTCCTCTAAATCTTCCGGCGAATTCCAACGTTTTTCGTAAAGACTTAGCCATTTCTCAATTTTCCACTCGTTTTCGTCTTGTTCGCTCTTTCCCCCCCTGTTTGTCACTTCTTTTACCTTCCGTTTTTTCTTTTTTGACTGTTTTCTTGCTTTGTTCATGAACGAATCCCACTTATGTTTGTTACATTTTTTTTCCGTGTTTTTGTTATTTATGTTCTCTTCTTTAATTGGCGGCAATATTTCTTGTGTTGAGTACCACTCGTTATCGTCTTTTGATCTGCAATACCATTCCAATCTGTCAGTTTCGATGATTGCCTCATTCGTCATTTTGCGCCAGTTGTTGAACCAAATGTACGTCATACAAGGACGGTTCCCAGGGTGGTAATGTATACAGTCTTTTATGTGTTCTCTTGCCTCCGGTGTCAGATTACTCCATTTTTTTGCCGGGAAAGTACGACCGTCTTGTATCATTCTCTCTCGTTCTATTGATTTTACTTCCGGTCCAATACCCACGTTGTCGTAGCACTTAATGTCTTCCGATGTTTTCAATGCGGGATAACCACATGTAATGTATGCAAGAATGACTCCCATTGCCCATACATGGTCCATTCCGTCAGTGTTCCCTTCTTTGTAGTCGGGAAATACTTCCTCGGTTATGTACTTGAAGCATTGTTCCCAAATGTTCAAAGCTTCGTCCTCCTCGAAATGTCCTTTTTTGCTGTTGAGTCTTTGTCGCACTTCTTCTATCTTCTGGCATCCACTAAGGATTGTGTTAACCAAGTGTCCGTTTTTGGCACACAAGGCATCAAATCCTGTTTCGAAATGATATAGAAACGGGTTTCCGTCGTTGTTTACATCATCGTGGTTTAGCTCGTGCATCTGTTTGTTGTAATCCTTGGAGAAGACAGTACCCCGGGTTGGCACAACTGTTGTTCTGTGTGCCGGTTTCGGTGTTTTGCTTTTCATTATCCTGTTATTTCCCATTTGTAACGCAGTCATGCACCTATTTGTACCACAGTACACCTAACGTTCGTACTCCCACGCCGCATCATAAAGTTGGTATTTGTTGTTTTCTCCAGGCGTTGTAACTTGCAGTTTTTGGTTGTGGCTGCTTTTTCCCGTTCACGCATAATTCTTACTATTTTTACGTACCCGTACCAACACTACGACGGTGCACGCAAATAGTCTGATTCAAAAACAGACAAGCTTCTTTAAGTAATGTAACTTTCCTCATCTGCATGCGATTGGTTCTTGATATATCGTTGAGATGAACGTGTCCGGTGGATCGATACCTCCATAGAGATTTGTACAAGATGTATTCTTCGTACTTCGTTGGTACTATTTTTTTAATATGGTATTGGTACGACGCACATAAATTGTCTGACTCATAAACAGACCAGCGTTAAGTAGTGTAACTTTTCCCCTTTGGATAAGATTGGTTCTTGCGGTAGAGGTGAACGTGTCCATTGGATCGATTCCCCCGTAGACATATGTCCGAGGTGTGTCCTACGTATTATTTTTGTATAAATTTTTTGATTTTTGTATGAACAAGTAACCAAATTAGTGTTTCTCATTTACTTTTTGAGTGTCAAAGTGTGTTATTTTCTGAAATGTTTGGATGAATATTGCTCATACTATGGATTGGGGAGACTATGAAACCATATTGAGAAGTCACAGCCTTATATTTTAGTCATTATGAATTTTCTTATAATGTTTGTCCCTGGCCATGCATGTACCAAAATAGTGAGTCCTACTAGTACTTATTTTTAGAGTGCAAATGTGTGGCATTGACTGCAATTTCAGGATGAATATTGCTCATACTATGGATTGGGGAGACTATGAAACAAACTGGACAAGAAACAGGTTGATACTTTAGTCAGTGTGAATTTTTGAATAATGTTTGTCCCTGGACATCATGCATGTACCAAAATATTGAGTCCTAGTCAGTTTTGAGTGCAAATGTGTGGCATTGACTGCAATTTCAGGATGAATATTGCTCATACTATGGATTGGGGAGACTATGAAACAAACCGGACAAGAAACAGGCTGATACTTTAGTCAGTATGCATTTTAGAATAATGTTTGTCCCTGGACATGCATGTACCAAAATACTGAGTCCTAGTCAGTTTTGAGTGCAAATGAGTGGCATTGACTGCAATTTCAGGATGAATATTGCTCATACTATGGATTTGGGAGACTATGAAACAAACTGGACAAGAAACAGGCTGATACTTTAGTCAGTGTGAATTTTAGAATAATGTTTGTCCCTGGACATGCATGTACCAAAATAGTGAGTCCTAGGCTAGTCAGTTTAGAGTGCAAATGAGTGGCATTGACTGCAATTTCAGGATGAATAGTGTTCATACTATGGATGGGGTAGACTATGAAACAAACTGGACAAGAAACAGGCTGATACTTTAGTCAGTATGAATTTTAGAATAATGGTTGTCCCTGGACATGCATGTACCAAAATAGTGAGTCCTAGGCTAGTCAGTTTAGAGTGCAAATGACTGGCATTGACTGCTATTTCAGGATGAATATTGCTCATACTATGGATGGGGTAGACTATGAAACAAACTGGACAAGAAACAGGTTGATACTTTAGTCAGTGTGAATTTTAGAATAATGTTGTCCCTGGACATGCATGTACCAAAATACTGAGTCCTAGTCAGTTTTGAGTGCAAATGTGTGGCATTGACTGCAATTTCAGGATGAATATTGCTCATACTATGGATTGGGGAGACTATGAAACAAACCGGACAAGAAACAGGCTGATACTTTAGTCAGTATGAATTTTAGAATAATGTTTGTCCCTGGACATGCATGTACCAAAATACTGAGTCCTAGTCAGTTTTGAGTGCAAATGTGTGGCATTGACTGCAATTTCAGGATCAATATTGCTCATACTATGGATTGGGGAGACTATGAAACAAACTGGACAAGAAACAGGTTGATACTCTAGTCAGTGTGAATTTTAGAATAATGTTTGTCCCTGGACATGCATGTACCAAAATATTGAGTCCTAGTCAGTTTTAGAGTGCAAATGAGTGGCATTGACTGCAATTTCAGGATGAATATTGCTCATACTATGGATGGGGTTGACTATGAAACAAACTGGACAAGAAACAGGCTGATACTTTAGTCAGTATGAGATTTAGAACAATTTTAGTCCCCTCTGGCATTGCTGCATGTACCCAAATAGTGATTCCTAGGCAGTTTTCGAGTGCAAATGTGTGGCATTGGCTGCATGAAACAGAATTGACCAGAAATCTTCTACTTATACTTGAGTCAGTTTTAAAATTTATTAGTCCTAGTAATATTAGTTAGTATGTTTATGATTGTGCGAATTAGGCTGCAATTTCATGATCAATATTTCGCATAATATTGATTGAATAAAGAACTATGAAGGATAATGGATAAGTTACAAACGGATGCTTGCATTTGGTGTAACATAGTATGCCTCACTCATCCAATCTTGGATGATTTGGTGGAACTGGTGCTGTACTCTGACACGGTTGTGGTTGTGTCAGAAGATGAATCGGATACCTCCTCACTAGATGAATCGGATACCTCCTCACTTCCATCCGTCGTGTCACGAATCCCAACATCCTTGCTGAAACATTTTACTAAATCCGATACTTTTTTAATGCGTCGAGGATTGGTTTCTTTCAGGCCGGAAATCTGAATGTACTCTGACACGGTTGTGGTTGTGTCAGAAGATGAATCGGATACCTCCTCACTTCCATCCGTCGTGTCACGAATCCCAACATCCTTGCTGAAACATTTTACTAAATCCGATACTTTTTTAATGCGTCGAGGATTGGTTTCTTTCAGGCCGGAAATCTGAAAGTATGGGCAAAATTGTCGTTTCTCCCCCACCTTACGTTTGTGGAAAGTACATATATAACCCGCCACTCGTTCATATTGGTAGTAGTGTCCGAAAACGTACCTATAAACTTCTCCAATTTCAACTGGTCGGTTTTTTTCTGGAGTATAACGAACTTGTTCGTTTATTTCGTAAATAGGAAACAATATCTCTGGATCCTGATCTTTCAACAGCACAGAACATTGGAATTCACGTTTGGTTTCCTTCTCCTTGATCTTGATAGGATAAACTGGCAGTGTTACAGTGGCGTTAAGATGATTTTTCGCAACATCTATAATCATTTCTTCGCTTACATTTGAACCCTTTTTTTCACAGGTTTTAGTCGTTGTGTCAGTCAAACCAGTATCCTTGGAATTACACTTACTTGTGTCTATTCCCGATTCTTTAGATTCGTTAGGCTTATTTTTCGAACCGTTACTGGTTACTTTCGATCCACTGATGTTCTTTCTCCCATCGTTGATATTGTTCGTCTTGCCAACATTGCCACCGTCAACGTTATCATCCCAGGGTGGGATGAATCCACGCTTGGAATCATTTGTCGTATTGAGATTGAAAGTAACCCATCCTACCCGGTATGTGTTATTTGATTTGTTGAACTCATTTATTTGAACCTTGGATCTTTTGAAGCAATCCCAAGTTAGAAAGTCCGATGGTTCGTAAAAAACAAAGTCACGACCCTGGAGGTGTTCGAATGCCAGATTCAATTCTCCCGTTCCCTTTCCATAATTGTTGACAACCTTATCGTCCAAAAATTGAACTACAAGGTTACCCGATGATAGATCATCCGACTTTTCCAACAAATATATTGCTAGTTTTTCTGTCAACGGGGTAAATATGGTACCCATTTCTGGAAGGTAGCTATACTGAATGAATTCTTCCACCCAAGTATGACGTTGGAGAACTTCTGGATCAATTACGAATATCTCACGGAACACGTATGGAATGTGTTCCATAAAAACTCGTTGGTGCACCTCTTGTTGTGAGTTAACATCGTATTGAAGGAATCTTGTAACACAAGTTTGATTCTTATGTTGTTCTTCCAATCCGGACAGTTCCAAAATACCTGTTACAAGTTCTTCTGGTTTATCGTCAAAATTGACATGGGCAAATTTTGTCTTACTCAGAACACATGCCGTCGGGAAAATGTACAATCGATCATTCCTTTGAAAATACGGAACACTTCCCTCCGTCGATTCGGTGACCATAGCTCGTTTTAGAAAATTTCTCTCGGTCAATACCAAATCTTCAATGGTTTCCACCACATGATCGTAACTGACAAATGATTGGTTATTGGTTTTGAAGACTTTTGGTATCATTTTCTCACAAACATTGTCAATTGAACAATCAAAGGACGAACCAACGCCGTCGACTCGAATCATTGATGCACATAGTACTTGAGAAATGAACAAATTACATGCTGTTTCCAACGAAACGACCATGTTTACCCCAATCTTGTTCCCGTTTTGGACAAATTTTGTTATAAGCCATTGACGCACCAAATATAGGATTCCTTTCGGCACCTTGAAATATGCCAGATCTATTTTTCCGGTTCCATGTTTGCATGGCGACAGGGTGACAAGGTCCTCATCGATATCGAAATGTATGTTGTAATATTTTGTGACCGTGTGCTTGTAGTTGATGACGTAGTGGAAAACCAATTGAGTATTGAGTGGTAATAACACTTTTCCCGTTTCCGGAATTTGCGTGTCCCCTTTTCGATGAAATCCTACTGGAACCCACTTCTCCCCAGAAAGTACCGTTGTGCCCAAGACGAATGAATTGTTAATTAATTCGGGTAAGTAATACTGATAAAAACCTTCGTGTGTCAAAACTTTGATGTCGACGTGTCTCATGTCGATGATGGTACAAATGGTTTTCGCCTTCCCTTGAAAGCGTAACCAATGTTCACGAATGAGCTCCTGAAAAGCAGTTTCTCGTTCCGTTATCTTCATCAACTTATTGTTTGACACAATAAGTTCTTTAAACTCGATGTTTTCTGTTCGTAAGGATTTTAAGCATTCAATACGCTGCTTCTTGAAATGTTTGTCTAAGTCCACCTGATTGCAGCTATGAGTCATTGAAACACGTAGAGAGGTCTTTGCCATAAGGCAGTCCAAGAAGTTCCTCATTGATCTGACGTATCCTTTCAACTGACTGGGAGAACAATTGTCGCCTTTGGTATGGAAACACAAATCCTCAGACGAAATATCCGACCCAGGTGGATACTTCACATTCTTCATGTACCAAACCAATATCTCACGGTACATTATCATGTACTTCTTCATTGTAACGTAGTTGACGACGTTGCGCCCATAAATAGAATCCAGGCCTGATGTGTCATTAACATTCTTCAACAGTGACTCGAACCTATCCCACTTGTTCGCCATGTCGTAGTCATTGAATCGATCGGTTAATTGCTTCCTGCTCAAAAATTTCAACACTCCAGTCATACCGTTGTCAATTTCAAACAAAAATAAATCCACCATGACGTTTATTTGATGGGGAATAGGCCCTAACTCACTTAAGGTTGTATCGGGTTTTTTCTTCTTTCCCTTCCCCTTCTTCTTTTCCGCAGAGTTAGTAGTAGACATTGACTTCCTGAAATCTGGTGTTGGTTCGGATTCAATAATTTTTGATACAAGGTAAACCCTCGTCAACAATGCAGTGAAACATGTTGTAACCTCAAGACTGAGGTTCCTCACAAACTCCTCTGTTCCATATGACTCACCCTTCAAAGCCTTTGTAAGGTTATTAATTACTGCCTGTCGATGATCTCTTTGATCGGTATCATGTTTGTCAAGACTATTGGTTGGTGGGTCTTTCAATCTACCCTTCTTACAACTTGTCGTTTTCTCATTTGAATTTGGGTTGGCACCGCGCTTGCGAGCACTATTAGTCGTAGGTGTCATTGGCAATGTAAAATGTTATCAGTATTTGAGACAATCTTTTTATTGTTTGAAAACATTGAGAATCACTGTTGTGTGAATCTAGTTTACCCGAGTTACGAGCAAACATTGAATGAAAGAAGGATAGTAGTACAACTTGAAACTTCTTTCACCAGATATCACCACTCACGTAGCGACGCGACGGTGGTAATCATGTCTCAAAAACCATTTCTCAAAAAATCGATTATGTAGAAGGTACCCGTAAACGTGTCCTTGTTCTCGTAAAGACGTTCTACCACTAACCTGAGAAATAGTTAAACAATATCGTCACAATAATTGGACAAATAAAACCTGCAACGACGAATGCAAGGGCGGGGATTTGTCTGTGAATCCGTTGGGATCAAAAAACCATTGTTTGTAACTGGAACCGCCGTTCCCGAAAAACGGAAAAAAGGGTTTTTTGGGTGGAATGAAAGGTGAGAAGAAGAAAAGATAAAAAGGAACATTTTCCAATTTGGAAAATGGCCCCATCGCTGAATTGTTCCATTGTGTGTACAAAAGTACAGTCGTATGAACACCTAGTAGCGCTAAATAGGGAAAAGGGCATTGGTTGGTGTAACTCCGTTGCCAAAAAACAAATGATCCGATCGCTGAATTGGTGCAATTTGTGTAGAAACGTACAGTCGTATGAAACTTTTCACGCTAAATACTAAAAAGGGCTTTTGTTGCAACGCCGTTGTCAAAAAAAAAAAAATGGTCCGATCGATGATTTGGTGCATTTTGTGGGGTACAAAGGTACTTTGGTATGACCATTACTACTATCGTATGAACCATGACGCTAACTACGTATGAACCATATCACGCTAAATAACAAAAATACCATTTGTTGCAACGCCGTTGCAAAAAAAACAAAAAGTAAAATACTTAACGGACCAATGTAATTCTGACGTTCGAAGTTTGTTGTACTGTTGTATGATCCATATCACGCTAAATACCAAAAAGACCATTTGTTGCAACGCCGTTGCAAAAAAAAAAAAAACATAATACTTAACGAACCAATATCATTCTTACGTTCGAAGTTTGTTGTACTGTTGTATGATCCATATCTTGCTAAATACCAAAAAGACCATTTGTTGCAACGCCGTTGCAAAAAAAAAAAAGAACATAATACGTAACGAACCAATATCATTCTGACGTTCGAAGTTTGTTGTACTGTTGTAGTATGATCCATATCACGCTAAATACCAAAAAGACCATTTGTTGCAACGCCGTTGCAAAAAAAAAAAAGAACATAATACTTAACGGACCAATATCATTCTTACGTTCGAAGTTGTTTACTTAGCAGAAAATGTATGGAACTGGTGGTGTCATTCTTACGTTCGAATGTTGATACTTGATCTATCACACGAACCGATGTCGTCCTTACGTTCGAAGTTTGATATAACTACTTTGTACGGAGTAGTAGTTAGGTTACAATGAAAGTATGTTGCTCACTAACTTCGGTCACTTTTTTTCACTTTCCGACAAACATCAATTTCCAACTTATCTGAGTAGAGTGTTGTTTCTTTCCAACAACACTCCGTCCGAGAACGTGGGATCCGACCCTCTTCGTCACATGCCTTAGGGCGACGATGTCACGAGCACAACGATCCGTTCTCAGATATTTCAGTCCGATATAACAGCCTTGTACTGCAAAAGAAGTAGAAAGCATTCGATTAGGGATTAGTTGCTGGAAAGATATTCTTGTTTGGACGGCCGCCTTACATAAACATCTTGAAAGCACAAAATCTGCATCAATTGCCTATATATCAACAGGAACAAGTCCCTGTTTTTCGTGACATAGGAATTACTACAAGTCTGCAAATCAACGGCAGCAGAAAGAACAAAGCCGGCAACAAGGTATCGGTGGCATTGGTAAAACAAATCAGAACACGCAACGGTACGAATGAGAGAGATCAACAACAATGATAATAATTCCTCCTTCATGGCTGATAATGTATTTCCTTACTTCTCTTTTTCTTCTCATTATCATAGGACAGTATCGGAGCAACGAATTGGAAACAAGGGATTGGCAATCTTGAAAGCACAAAATCTGCATCAATTGCAAGGTATCGGTGGTATCGGTAAAACAAATCGGAACACGTAATGGTACGAATGAGAGAGATCAACAACAATGATAATACTTCCTCCTTCATTCCTGATAATGTATTTCCTTACTTCTCTTTTTCTTCTCGTTGTCATAGGACCGTATCGGAGCAACGGATTGGAAACAAGGGATTGGCAACACCAAAAAAAAGGATACAACGAATCGACCGCGACACAGAATCGAAGTAAACACCTAATCGAAGGAAACAACAACGGCAACAACACAGCAACACCACCAATCAACAACAACAACAAAAGGAAGCAAAAGGTGTACGTTGGTAGCATGTAGATTATATTATTCTGTTGTTATTATTTACTGTACTACATCAATAGATACTCACCCATTCTGTTCAATTATCATACCAAATATTCGAATATAATCTTTGACTACGTCAACAACTCGTTGGCAATTGGCAGCAGCAAGAGCAACAGCGACAATCGGCAGCCACAGCGGCAGCGGCAGCGCCAAGCAGCAGCGACAGACACAGCGGCAATCGGCAGCGACAGACACAGCGGCAGCGGCAAGCAATCGGCAGCGAGAGCAACAGCGGCAATCGGCAGCAACAGCCACAGCGGCAGCGCCAAGCAATCGGCAGCGACAGCCAAGAGCAACAGCGGCAATCGGCAGCGACAGACACAGCGGCAGCGGCAAGCAATCGGCAGCGAGAGCAACAGCGGCAATTGGCAGCGACAGACACAGCGGCAGCGGCAAGCAATCGGCAGCGACAGCCACAGCGCCAAGCAGCAGCGAGAGCAACAGAGCGGCAATCGGCAGCCACAGTGGCAGCGGCAGCGCCAAGCAGCAGCGAGAGCAACAGCGGCAAGCGGCAGCGACAGCCACAGCGCCAAGCAGCAGCGAGAGCGGCAATCGCCAGCCACAGTGGCAGCGGCAGCGCCAAGCAGCAGCGAGAGCAACAGCGGCAAGCGGCAGCGACAGCCACAGCGGCAGCGGCAGCGGCAAGCAGCAGCGAGAGAAACAGCGGCAATCGGCAGCGACAAAAAGCGGCAAGCGGAAAGCGGCGAATCATTGGCTTCGAATTGCTACACGTACTCCAACCATGACAAGAAATCAGTTCTCGGACCGGGCTATGAAGCAAAAAAGAGATAGGAAACATGAGAAAAGAAGAAAGCAGAGAATGTCATCGAACTTTCTTACGATTGCAGCACCGGTGTCAACGAGCCATAAAACTTATACAAAGTTGTCCGACATAAAACCGATGAAGAACGAAAGGACAAATAGGCGTAGTACTTGCAAAGATTGTGTCAGTACAATAGCGTTGAAAAACAAAGACAGAACAACTGTGGTCAAAGGAAAATACATGGAGACAAACTGGGGTGGCAAAATAGGAGGAAAGAAAAAGTATCAACCGGAACAGGCTTTGTTGATAGATAAATTCGATAGATTGGATAGTAGGAACGACGAGCATATTGTTGCGTTTGACGAGAATAATCCGTCGTTGCGCATTTTCGCAAAAGTTTCCAGAAAATTTGCCAAGCGACACCTTGCTACGAAGAATAATATCAAACTGTTAAGAAAGTTTGCTCCGGAAATTGTTGGATCCAAACCGACAGTTGCCAGAGGTCAGAAGCGCGGCAGTATCAACGATGATTATGCTATCATTGGAGTTAGACCAGAAAGATTGTCTTCCAACAATGGTGAGTACGTGTTCAAAAGTCATGTGAAACCAAACATGAAACTGGAGCTGGAACACACGACAGTGAGAATTGTGAAGCATATGCATCATAGTTTAACACACATCGAACCATTTGTTGAGGATGAAATGGATGTGTTGTCTCAGATTCTGACTCGTACGCAGCTAAATGCCATTGGGAAACAGGCATTAGCTTTTTCGATTGGTCGAAATTACCATTCTCGATGCCATGTTGATGATGACATGTATTATACTCGTTTAACAGTCATAGCTCCGTCGGGAGTGCATGCTGACGAAGTGATTTATTATTTTGTCTTCCCAACGTACCGCATCAAAGTGCCGTTGCGTTCTGGGGATACTCTGCTCTTTAATCCGTTAGTGTTTCATAGCTGTTCGAATCCCAAATACGAAGGGTGTTATATTATGAGCGCCTATGTATCGCGCAAAACTATACTAAGAAGTAATCCATTATAATAATAACTTGATACTCATGACAAAAAATTTATGACTGTACCGTACTAGTACTATACCGTCGAAAATACAGGAAAAGGGCATTTGGTGCAACGCCGTTGCAGAATATAGAAAAACGCTAAATAAACATGAGAAGGGGGGTATGATTGTACCATACTAGTATACAATCCAAAAAACGGGAAAAGGGCATTTGGTGCAACGCCGTTGCAGAATATAGAAAAACGCTAAATAAACATGAGAAGGGGGGTATGATTGTACCATACTAGTATACAATCCAAAAAACGGGAAAAGGGCATTTGGTGCAACGCCGTTGCAGAATATAGAAAAACGCTAAATAAACATGAGAAGGGGGGTATGATTGTACCATACTAGTATACAATCCAAAAAACGGGAAAAGGGCATTTGGTGCAACGCCGTTGCAGAATATAGAAAAACGGTAAATAAACATGAGAAGGGGAGTATGATTGTACCATACTAGTATACAATCCAAAAAACGGGAAAAGGGCATTTGGTGCAACGCCGTTGCAGAAATTAGATAAACGCAAATTACACATGAAAAGGTGGGTATGATTGTACTGTACTAGTATACCATCCAAAATACGGGAAAACGGCATTTTGTGCAACGCCGTTGCAGAAAATAGAAAAAGACAAAATATACAGGAAAAGGGTGGTACGACTGTACCGTACTAGTATACCATCCAAAACACGGGAAAAGGGCATTTGGTGCAACGCAGTTGCAGATAATAGAAAAACGCAAAATACACATGATAAGGGGGTATGATTGTATTATACTAGTATACCATCCAAAACACGGGAAAAGGGCATTTGGTGCAACGCCGTTACAGAAAATAAAAAACGCAAAATACATCTGAGAAGGGGGGTATGATTGTACCATACTAGTATACAATCCAAAACACGGGAAAAGATAATAAACTTGTTCATTGAAGTCATGTGCTGTTTTCACCATCTCGTACTATTGATTGTAAATCCTTCTTTTCCAGTGAAGCCATTGTCTCGCGGAAATTAAACAACCATTGTTCACGATTACCCAGCACAAAATATTGGTCAGGACTACCATGGTTTCTAACAACGGCAGCTTCGGACTCAATGGCGTTGCAGTCGAACAAATACAATTTGTTCCGAAGCTCACCTAGCTTTACCAACGCATGATGGTGTTTTTTTCCTTTGTCCCTCTTGCTCGGTATGGGGTCTGCAGAAACAAAGCAACGAGCGACGGCATAATAATCATCGTGCACTAATTCGAAACCACTAACGGAGCTACCCACGGGGAACGGACCTTCGAGGTAAAGCAGGCACAGAATCTGACATGGATAAACTTTCAGTCCACGTCCATCAAGGAGGTCGAGTTGAAAATTAGCCCAATCGTACCATACATTGGACAATTGTCCAGAATCAGACTTAAACGATGGGTGGGCACGAAACAATAATTTCATCTCGCGAGATTGGTCATACCTCTTGTGCTCCGTGGTTCCAAAAACCTTGCTGCTGCCCACAGCCGGTAGGACCACGTCACAACAAAATTTGAGAACATCAGATGGAAACCAGGGTAAACTTGAGTTTTTTTTTTCATCCCACTTCATGTAAGGGAGACCATTCATCACACCAATCCAAAACGAAGACCCACCTGACCAACCACCCTCCTTAGGATGATTTGGTCCGGTTACGGGTCTATGTTCGAACAAATCAAATTCACGGTCAAGTCGATCAATAGTTCGATACTCCATCACTCGGTTGCAAGTTTGCTTGATAAGTGTGGACTTGTTTCGTTGAGTTCTCTTAGCAGGAGCCTTCACTTCAGTTTTATGATTGCTCTCACTCGCGGCAGAGTCCCACCCAGTTGGAGGACCAAATAATCTCATGTACTGTGATAAATGAAAATACATGTGATTCTTCACAAGATTGTTACCCTCTCCCTTACTTCGTTGAAGATTGTTATTTATACAGTTAATGAAAAGAACAACCATTTTGTCCACATTCAAAACACCTTTCTTGTCTTGTTTGAAAACCTCGTCGAACGTTCCAGCATACTTTAGGAACTCTTCCATACCCAACAACAACTCAATGGCGTAAATACGTCGGTCAATTTCCTCTTCACACTTTCTGCTCTTGTTCTCGAGATTGGAAGGAGTCTTTCGAGACAACAACAATTGACGACCTCCAGCAGACAGAAGTGACAGCATCTGAATATAAAGCATTCCAATGTACTGGTTACCCTCCTTCTTCGCTGTATGTATTGATTCTGAAAAATTGGTTCGTGGGAAGTCACGATCGGATTGCCTCTGGACAGCACCACCGTAGTAACTGGCTAACCTTTCCATCTCACCAAGAAGCCGCTGGTTATTGCCTAAAAAGTCCTCGCGGAACGTCTCTGCTGCACGCTTTGCGCAACCAAGTTGGTGCATATGCAGTCTCTCTCCGGGAGACGCTAGATGAATATTATGTGGGTTTTCCCCAAAATCAAGATCATAAAAAGCGTTGCCGTTATGTACACCATGGTGAGAAATGTTTTTGAAATACTGTTCAACATTCACTCCTTCGCCAACCATTGGAGCAGTAAAATCGGATATATTCCAGAGCCGAATGGATTGGTACTCTTCCCCATTTTGGTGCTTAGACACTTGCATGTTACCAGATTGAACTGAAACAGGAACCTTCAAAACATTCACACGAGCGTTAATACCAAGTGCTCTGGGACAATTGCAATGCCTACAGATCATCTTTGAATTCGACGTTTGATAATGACCACAAAGTTGGTCGTGCTGGGGAGTATCACCTATGAAATAAGCAACCGCAAATTTCATTCGAACCGACCATTTCTTCTTGTTCCACGGCAAATTAGACCATTCAATACCATCCGTTAGGTTGCAGGCATCTTTCAAAGATGAAAGAGCCAAACGAAGGCCAGAGTGAAGATTGTTCACATTGTCAATTGATTCGGCACCTTTATCACCGGGACATGTTGGGTGATAGTATATAGCCTCCCACGCATCCGGCCGGGAGTTTCGAGTTAGGGTGTTGAATATGCCAAGAGTCATGTTCAGTGGGGTAAGAGTGGTTTGACCACTATTGTCAATTGCAATTCCATCCATGTAGAGAATAATAGGAACCAGAATTTCATTCGATCCAGATTTGCATCTCTTCTCCCAAGTGTTGATCCACCATTCACCGTGATGGAGTTCGTCAATATCAATATTCCCTTGAAGTTCTGGATAACGGACTGGTAAGGTGGGGTCTTCAGCATGGGGGAATGACAGATTATCTTCCTTCACCAAAGTCACATTTGTTAATAGGGAATGAAGTGCTTTTTGGAACGACCGGACGTAGATTTGTTTGCGACTGGAAACATCAGCATTCTGTGATTTCTTAGAACACCAGTCAATAAGATGAGGTTCAAACCCATCGCCTTTTATTTCAGGCACAGTTGCAGAAATCTCCTTCATGACACTTGCCCTGGTCTTTATGAGATTGCCTTTAGTCCATGAAAATAAATTAAGCCGCTCGGATTCAATAGCCCATTCATACAATTCCTTCTCGGCAACTAATGGTATGCTATGATTCCGCATGATTTTCATTAACTTGATCTTGACCTTCAATTCGTCAGATATGTTCCTCCCTACATTGGGTGTCGTAATTAATAGCGTGTTTGAAGCACGATGGGAATCGTCAACATCAATGTTGATGCCTTCTTCATCATTGACAATCGAAGAGTGGGGGGCCTCTATGCTCTCACTACCTTCTTCCTCATCGTCATCGTTAGGAAAGAAAAAATTGTCATCGGAGACAGATTCATTGTCATCCTCTATGTTGGTTAATTCCTGACCGATCAAGGCACGCCCAATTGGTTCGACAGAAGGGTCATACATAACTTGATTGTCGAGAACCTCTGGTAATGCGACATCGCTACTCTGCGGACCGTTACAGGTGTTCGTTAGACCTAATTGTTGACTAACATCCTCAAGCTTCTTCTTCGATTTTCTAATAAATAACGAAGATGCAAAATCATCTACCCCCAAACACCGGTTGTAATAAGAATAACATGTACCCGGATTATGTGCAATATGGTCCCGAAGACCGGGAGAAACAATTACTCCTGTTTTCTTTCTTAGTCGCGCTGTAAACAAGGGGGGCCTCTTCTTCTTGATAACCTTTTTCTTTCCCCTACCTATAGTGATCAAAGGAGAGTCCCGGTAGCAACGTACACAATATACCTGATATTTGGGAGTGCGGACCATTGTTACTACTGAAGTCGTACACTAGCCGGTAATAACAATAAAAATGGGGAAACGATTGAGATTGAAAAATTGCGACCATGCACTGTTTGTTTCAGGCATAAAATTCAGTAACATGCCACTAATTCGGAAACAGATGCCAGTGGGGTAGGAAAATGAAATGTGCATAAAAATATTATGAGTTCGACATTAATTTTAATAAATAGGGTGAAATTACAAAGGGGGACCAGTGGAGTTCGACCCAAATATGCGCGTGATTCGGAAATAACCCTGAATCTCGTTTGTGTGACGGGGGGTATGACTGTACCGTACTAGTATACCATCCAAAATACAGAAACAGGGCATTTGGTGCAACGCCGTTGCAGAAAATAGAAAAACGCAAAATACACATGAAAAGGGGGGTATGACTGTACCGTACTAGTATACCATCCAAAATACGGGAAAATGGGCATTTGGTGCAACGCCGTTGCAGAAAATAGAAAAACGCAAAATACACATGAGAAGGGGGGTATGATTGTACCATACTAGTATACCATCGAAAATACGGGAAAAGGGCATTTGGTGCAACGCCGTTGCAGAAAATAGAAAAACGCAAAATAAACTTGATCTTGACCTTCAATTCGTCAGATATGTTTCTTCCTACATTGGGTGTCGTAATTACTAGCGTGTTTGAATCACAATGGGAATCGTCAACATCAATGTTGTTGCCTTCTTCATCATTGACAATCAAAGAGTGGGGGGCCTCTATGCTCACACTTCCTTCTTCCTCATCGTCGGCATTAGGAAAGAAAAAATTGTCATCGGAGACAGAATCATTGTCATCCTCTATGTTTGTTAATTCCCGACCAATCAAGGCACGCCCAATCGGTTCGACAGAAGGGTCATACATAACTTGATTGTCGAGCACCTCTGGCAATGCGCCGTCACTACTCTGTGGACCGTTACAGGTGCTCGTTAGACCTAATTGTTGAGTAGCATCCTCGAGCTTCTTCCTCGATTTTCTAATGAATAACGAAGATGCAAAATCATCTACCCCCAAACACCGGTAGTAATAAGAATAACATGTACCCGGATTACGTGAAATATGGTTGAGAAGACCGGGAGAAACAATTACTCCCGTTTTCTTTCTTCGTCGCGCTGTAAACAAGGGGGGTTTCTTCTTCTTGGTAACCTTCTGCTTTCCGTAACCAGTAGTGATCAGAGGAGAGTCCCGGTAGCAACGTACACAATATACCTGATATTTGGGAGTGCGGACCATCGTTACTACTGAAGTCGTACAATAGCCAGTAATAACAATAGAAAAAAGGAAACGATTGAGATTAAAAAATTGCGACCATGCACTGTTTGTTTCAGGTATAAAATTCAGTAACATGCCACTACTTCGGAAACAGATGCCAGTGGGGTAGGAAAATGAAATGTGCATAAAAATATTATGAGTTCGACATTAATTTTAATAAAAAGGGTGAAATTACAAAGGGGGACCAGTGGAGTTCGACCCAAATATGCGCGTGATTCTGAAATAACCCTGAATCTCGTTTGTGTGACGCATGCTTGTGTCAAATTCATGCAATTTATTTTAAAAAATTGGAATTGTTTGTTGCGCCCATGAAAAATAATTCTTTATTTATTTTTGCATGCAACAATTTCAAGGAGAACTAATTTTGCACTCGTAGTTTCAGCCCAATTATTATGGTTCCTTCACGATTTTTTTCTGACACAACTTCATTTTATGCTTACCCCGATAATAATTTATCTCCGCTCCATTTTTGTTTTTCCTTATGACACTCATCTTTTGTAATATTATCCTCTATGTGTAATGATATTGTTGTAGCATTATTACAAATTTCTTCACAATTGCACTGTATTAGCTTCTTGATAACCAGCAATCTATTATGTTAGGTCCATTTCACAATACTCACACTACGAATATCCAATACCAAAAGCCAACAAACATATTTTTGTACAAATATGAAAGTACTTCATCAGCTTTTGCAATAATCTTATTCATATAATTTAATTTTAATACAAGAAGACAAACATATTGTACCAACCAACATGAAATAATAATGAACTAGTGGGGCTACTAGTATAGTGGTGTTGTTACCACCATTTACTTTTATAAATTTTTCACATTTCTATCTAATATTTGTAGTCCTTGTGATTCTTGTCAAGAGTCTCCATCATGTCATATTTTTGCTTCCGCCTTTGCTTCTTTCTATTTTATTCATCCTCCTAATCTTGGTGTGTATGATTGTGATTTTGCTGTTGGTATGTTTTAAGTAGTTTTATCTCTAAATCTTTTGACTGCTGTTTCTCCCTTCATTTTTCTATTTCACTTTTGACATATTTGTAAAGCTCTTGTCCCTTGTTGCTCCATTCCTCCTTATTTCCCGGCTTGCTGTCAGTGAATTTCTTTATCTTCCTTGTGCCCTTTGTTGTGTTCAGCCACAAGTTGTAGCCACTGCAAAGGAAAAGCAATGCAAATGCTTCATTGCTTGTGGTGAAAATGCTACTGATTGTTGATCGTGATGGTTTTTTAAAGTCTGTCTATTTTGGTGACACTTCTCCAAGTATTCTTTTGAAGAAGTATTGGAATTCTGGTGAATTTTATCGTGATGATTTTTTAAAGTCTGTCTATTTTGGTGACACTTCTCCAAGTATTCTTTTGAAGAAGTATTGGAATTATGGTGAATTTTTTCGCTGATAGTCTTTGTATAATTTGTACTTATTTTTGGAGTTTGTGTTTTTGTTTTCCATGATTAGAACTGTTACTAGGAAACCATCTGGTATCTGTTTGCTCCTTTTATCATTTAGGCGTCAGTGTTAAGGAGACAAAAGGGTTAGAAATTATAAAAATGCGTATACTGGCAACTATGATGTTGTCAGTTCTTACCTTTGTAGTTTTTCCCGGTTAGAGTCTGAGCATTGTGCCTACATATAGTGATTGCTCTGCAGAAAGTTCTAGTCCACTTTGGTGCATGGACATTCATTGCTGTTGGTATTTTATTCATTATTCCATTTTACAATTTGGTAATCGCCCTCTTTATGAAGAGTGTACCTTGGTTGGTATTTATTGGGAATTTCATCATCCTGAACATTTTTTTATTATGTATGTGGTAATGTACTGCTTAATGTTTTTGTCAATGTGATCTTTTGTTGTCTGTATTGCATTGCTGTTGATACTGCTATTGGTTCTATCTGTTTGGTTATCATTCATGTCTGTTGGCTCACTTCCCAATACACTGCTCGCTGGGCTGTTTGTTCTATATGTATCAATAGTTGTACCCTGAACCAGACTGCAAATATATTGTACCATTGTTTCTTCGTTAAATCACAAATAGAAACTTACCATGTTTGCAGGTCAGTGTTTTGGTGCGCTGGTTTTATGGGAGTTGAATCGTTATGCAGTATGCATTTTTTGTTGTCATTCAGACTGTTGTAAATGTCCGTGCTAAAATTATTAGATGTTGTAAGTGCTTGATTTACTGTGTCCTGAGGAGCACTGAATCACTACTACTTTTTGTATTGTTGCCCTTGTGAGGGTGGTGGTACTGACACCTGCCTATCCTTTGTCTCCGTGTGCCCTGACAATCTGGAATGTGGCTTCCAGAAAATTGTGACGCGGACCAAAATTGTGGCACAGAGCCAAATATTACTATTGTGTACCCTGCCCCATCAATGGTATGCTCCACCATTATAGTCTTAGCCCAAGCATAGTAATATCTTGTGAGTCCAGATGTATGATGAAAATAGTAATCTATTACAGTAAGGACTTATGTTGGAGGGGTGAATACGTTTCTGTACATTTCACGATAACAATCATGGAACAGTGTTGCAGAAGTATAGTACTGGAATGGCGTTGCAGGCTTCTTGTTTGAAACTTGTTCAAATTTGCCTACGGACAATCTCAAAATTGTACATCGGCATTTCATTACTTTATGCTTTGTTTTTGTCAGTTTTAAAACTTTATTTTGGAATGGTGTTGTAGGTTTTACATTTGACAGCCGTATAGTGGATAGAAAATCTCAAAACCTTTCTTGAATGATGTTAAGTTGACGTCTATTTTATTTTTGTATTTTTTCAAATTTTGAGCTGAAACGGCGTTTCAGGTTTTGTGGTTTAAAGTTGGCTCCAATCCATTTTTTGTTTTATCAGTTTGGGATGTCTTTCTATGTCTGTTTTGTTGTGTTGTCTGATTTGTTATGTGCATAGTTACTGTTACCAAATTGTAGCAACTTTGATTGCTTCAACACAACTCATTTTTTGGTGTACTATAAATTGCCAATCGGAAAATGCCAGAAACAACAAAAAGAAAAACGAGAAGTTTGTCTCAAACAGTTTCACCGCTCCATAGAGTGGGTGGACAAAACAACACTATTCCACCAGCAGATGCAGCTGCAGATGCAGATGCAGCGGCAGTCAAAACAAGAGGTTTGTCTTCAAAAGTTCCACAGGAATACGTACCCAACGACATGATTCCAACAGCTGGTGGGGTACCCACAGTTGCAAAAAGAAAGACAAGAAGTTTGTCTCAAAAAGTACCACCGCTCCATCGAGTGGGTGGACAAAACAACACGATTCCACCAGCAGATGCAGATGCAGATGCAGATGCAGCCATTGCCACTGCCACAGCTAAAACAAGAAGTTTGTCTCCAAAAGTTCCAGAGACAGCTGTACCCAATGACGTGATTCCAAATGTACCCACAGTTGTACATGCTGCCGCCCCTGGAACTTGACAAGTACATGTCGTGCCTTGAACACCATTGACACTAACAGTTGCAGCCACACCAGTGCACGGAACTGTTGGAGGAAACATCTCAGTTCTATAAGCGCATGTAGCTGCAGCTGCATCCAAAGCTACACCGTCTCATGGAGGTGAAGCACAAACCAGCGCGGTTCCAACAGCAGTGGTAACTCCAGGTGATAGTATACGTGGTAATACTTTACCTATGCTGTCTTGTGGAGGTGAAGCACAAAACGTTGTGGTTCCAAAAGCAGCAGTAACTCCAAGTGATGTACGTGGTAATACTTTACCATCTGATTTTTTTGACAATGACTCAGAATACGAGATTGACAAAGAGGTGATGAAAAGACGTGTCAAAGCTTGCCTTCAAAACCAGGGTTCTGATAGCTTCTTTGCTATTGACTGACAAATTGATCACTGCCGTAAATTGGGACTCGAATTGGTCTTCAGTGAGTTGATGAATAAGGTTTACATTGCCACCAGTCTCTTTTTTTGGACCCCCTCCTAACTTCAACCAGATGGCAATGGGTGAGAATGCATCATTGGTATTGGATCCTATTCCAAGGGTCATTGACATTATGGTAAATATTTTCCTGTGTGACTCTGGTCAACAAATTATAAGAAAGGTTGGCATCTTGGATTCAAACCAACCGCCAACTTGTTTCAAGGACTACAACATGAAAGATAAATGACACGCCTTTCAGAGAGTGCTGAACTTTGTTATCCACACCAATGATAGTACAGGTATAACAGAGTACACCCGTGTCAAAGGAGAAGACAGATTACCTGATGGAAAATTGTACGCTGTTTGGTCAACCAATGTGGTTAACTATGAAACCATACTGAAGTACATGAAAGTGTACCTAAGCCTTCTTTGATGGTATGTTCATTCTGTTGAATTCTCACTGGCACCTTTGACTGAAGATCAAGGTTCATTTTTCTATCAAAGATTTCAAGACGACATCGTTAAAGGCAAACAATACATCCGTGTAATGATCTCTTTCTTTGATGGTCTTTTGTTGCAACAAGCACTCTGACGTTTTCTTTCAGCAAGTTACTCATTCAAACAAATGAACAAGGCTGTCCAACAAATTCGGGGCAAGGAAGTCTTTGGCCAGACAAAGACAGTTCCATCAGTAGAGTTAGTCCCTTTCACTAAATCCGCTAAGTACCTCAAGTTGGATTGGCCATCTGAAGTGTCAAAGAGAGATCTAACCTTCCACAAGGTCCTCATGTGTTTGTGGGTACAATTCCAACAAACAAAGATAAGAATTTTTGACAAAATCAACCTCAACCACTTTGTCAATGAGTCATTTGTTGATGACAATTTGTACAAGAAACTTTTTCCAAATCTGTATTTGTGCTCATTTGTGCTTGGATGGTACAGCATAGCAGGAGTGGAAAATTTGGTCGGCTGAATTGGATTTAGACTATTATTTCCTCTTCATTTTTCAAAGCTTGTGGAGCACAGGAAAACTTTGAACAAGTATTACAAAGCAGTCGTTGACTGTGACAAAATGTTTGTGACTCTTTGCAGTTTGAAGTTGAGTACAGAACAGGACATATTTGTTGCTAACTTGCATCTGGAACATGAAGAGCACGTAAAGGCATTGTTGCAACAGTTAATCCTGACTTTGTGTTGGGGTGATAATGTTGTTTTGATGCCCAACTCCTTTGAAATGTTGATATTCTGTGTGATGAGTTGCTTGATAATGTTCTAACAAGTTGGTTGACATGTGATCCCAAGGTTGAAGGTGGGCTGGTGGATTGGAGTATGGTTGTGAAAGCAATAGTTCATGCAGTAATTGACACAGCACAAACAGCTCTTAACCTTGACACTGCAATCAAGAAGATGAGTGTATATTTAAAAGCAGAGCTCCAACCATTGTCCAACTTCACCGTCATCCAAGTTACTGCCAAGATTGGTTATATTTACACCACAAGTGGCAGGAGTTCCATTTAATTTGACAAACTGACTCCCCAAGAACTTCTAAGAGGTGACGAGTCTAAGGAGACTTACCCCTTAAAAGAAGACAAGAAATGCCTTTTGGTTACAAGGTTCCTTAATTTTGATGATAACTGCCAATGCACGGTGGAGGACCGGTTGTTCTGCAAGCATACGAGACACACATTTTGTGAAATTTTTATCACCCGCCCAGAAATACTACTGCACGCTAGTAATTTTTTCACAAGGTCCCTGGTATTTCTCACTAGTATGTACAACTACCTACTACTGGTTGGGGGGAATTGTTCACTCCTTTGACTCAGAAACTTCACTGTGAAGTATTAAAGGGGGAAAAAGTGTCGCTCAGGCAAACTTGGAAGTTGGCAGAAGACGATGAAAAGAATTTACAATCTGATGGTCTTTGTTCTTTGGGGGAAGTTTTTGACAATATCAGGGTACCACGTTTTCACCGTCACAATACCACTGACATTGCAAAGTGGGACTTCCTAAAAAAGCAATGCCGTAAATTGAAATCCTTCAGCAAAAACAATGGTACGTATTCTATTGGATGGCTAGTGTCTACTAACAAAGGGCACGGTGGAGTGAAGTCATTCTTTTAGCTCCTTGGGTTGACAAATCAGCAGTTGACCCACAATCAGAAAGTGATGGGGAAAGTTTCCCAAATGACTTGGAAGGGGATGACAAAGAAAATAATAAGAAGCTTCCCGTGAAGCACAAGGCACCAAGTTTGGTAAATGATAATAAGTAGCCTGCAAAGGCCAATGCACTAAGTTTGTTAAATGATAAGAAGCCGCCCGCAAAGCCCAAGGCACAAAGATCATTGCTGTGTCCAGGTCACAAATGTAAGAAGACTGTGTCAGAGCAATCAAATCTATGTGACAAGCACAAGGAGAGGAAGCTTTCTCCAAACCTGTGTGATGTTGAAAGTCTAGGCTACCTTATTCAAGTTCCTTGTCCCAAAGCCGCCCGTGCTACGGAACAATTGTCTGGTAACGTCAAGGTGTTGTTATCAGATGTTGATCCAAAGATCAAGTTTCCTTCTTTTGCTATTGATAGCAAGGTTACAATCAAGTATATGCCACCCCCTGGAACGGGGGTAGTCAAGAGTTAGTATGCATATAAGAGAAGGACCAATTTCCTTCATTTCCTGGATACATGGTGTACAAGAAAAACCAGATGGCACACATGTTTCCCGTGCAACCTGGTTCCCATATGAATGTATTGTGCCAAATACACCACCGTACAACGCATTGTCTGATTTCTTCAATTCCAAGGATGCATTGTGCAATGCACCAGTGTCACACACCAATACAAACAATGATGAAAAGGCCAACTGATCATAGTCCCCACATGCTTGGTCTTACAAACCACCAACACAAGTTCCCACAAAATTCACCTAATAAATGAAGAATGTGTTATCCATTTCAATCAACATTGCACCACTTATTTAATATTTATAAAGACCACTATCCTGAGTCATCTTCTTCTTGTGTCAACATTAGAATAGATCATGTACTAGCAATTGTATTGATAGTTCAAAGTGTAAGTTCTTGTTGTGAATGACTTTGGTTTTCCTTCAAACAATAACAAATCTGAAGATGACATTATCTGGTTTTATAATCTCATCGTCATAGTACTTGCATCATCAATGTCACAACCATTCAATATTCTAAAAAGATACTCCTCCTTACTCTCATTGTTATTCTACTTTCAATCAATATTTCATTTAAAGGTTGTTATGTGTTAGAACACCACCATCAATAAGAATGTGATTTAGTAGTAACTAATCTTATTGGTTGTTCTTTCTCCAAAAATAAAAAATAAAATACAAATTATTAGTTGAGATTAGCCAAGCATTGTTTTCATCCTTTTCTTCAAATACTACCAACTTACCCCACCTTTTCTTTATTTCAAACATAGCAGAATGAAAACTTATATTGCTTCTTCTTTACTTGCTCTTATTTGCAATACATCAAATAAATAGGAAATCACCAGCACATAAGGTAATAATAATAGTATAATTACTGTGACATTTGTAATCGTTTGTTCAACAATCTGGAAATATTCCTCTTATTTGCAAGACACCAAGTAAATGGGAAATCACCACATCTGGTACTAACAATAATTAGTGCTATTGATAGTAAAAGAAATAGCAGTATTACAAACTGCTGTTGGTACTACTAGTAGTAAAAGAAATGTTGATCAACCAAAAAGAGTATTATATGTGTTACCTACCAGTTCCAAAACTCGATCCACTGACCTCATTGTCATCAAGGATGGAGGACTCAATCCACTGGCCTCATTGACATCAAAAACAACCATTTGTAACAGCGTCAAGGAAAGTTACACTATTTTAAAGTCTGTCTGCTGTGTTTGAATTATGTAGTTGCTGTATCCCGTGGTGCTGCCAGTATGTACCAGTACTGGGTGTGATTGGGAAGAAGTATCCACAGCCCAAAAGTGAACATACATGGTATGCATGTTCCAGCAACTTGATTATTCTGGGTTTGAGTATACCACAATTACTTGCCAACCATCCAAAATTACAAATAACAGGAAGATGGAAAACAAAACAGAATCAGCAAAGCAGAGGACAAAAAAGGCGCTCCTGTTTCCTATTTTCCTATTCTTTCTGCGGAATACAGGAAACAGAGGAAAGAGCTCCAAGACAAAGACCTAAACAAAGGCCTAAACCTGTTTAATATCATTTGAAAACCCGGTTTGATGCGCTATGTGCCAAAAATGGCCACTTGGTACTCACAATACTTGAGGGATGCAATCAGATTGACAATATGAGAACAAGACTCAACAGCAAAAAAGGACAATTTGACAAAGAAGAAGCTTTGTGGATTTGGGAAGAATGCTTGAAGTATGTTAGCAAGGAAATGTTTCTGGACTATGAGGAAGGTGACGCTGACGCTATGGACCACGTGTGGTACCTTTTATGCGGTTATCCTGCATTGAAAGGAACAGAGGGCATAAAGTGCTACAACAATGTGGGTATCAGACCAGAAGTACAATCCAGAGAACAAGAGACTGAAACGGGATGGTCATACATTCCCAGCAAAGGAATGGGGTAATCTGATGCCGCCAGTGAGAAAGCACAAAAAAAGTGTATGTATTTTAACCCTGGGAACCGTCCCTGTCTGATGGTGATTTGGTTGCCCAAGTGGAGCGCAAAGAAAAGGATAGATTGTAATGGTTGGGCTACTCAACAGATGATACCAGGTTTGCTCCATAGACAAAAGGTTTCCTGTAGTGGGCAATCACTACAAGAAACCTATGGACAAAGTACAAATAATGGAAGACCTCAGGATGAAAACCATCCCTGTCTGACAATGATTTGGTTCACTGATTGGTGGATAATGAAAACTGGGTATGTAATTGTGAAGGAAGGTTTGAAAAATGTAATCTCTGAATCCCTTACTGAGGAGTATTACAGCCAACATAGAACAAGCAGATGAGGTAAAGGCAATGGCCAAAGACACGGAAAGAAAATACATCAAAGAGCAGTGGGGTTCATTCATGAAAAAATCAAGAAAACAGTCAAAGACTAAAAAATGGAAACTGAACAAATGAAAGAACAAAGAGAAAAAGGCAGAGGAAGACGGAAATGAGAGGAATATTCAGTACTGGCTGCATCTTTACAAGAAATGTTGGAATTGACCTGCAGATTTGGAGGAGTACAACAACTATCCTGTTCCTTGTGGCACATGGGGACGCATGACACACTACCAATAACCATTATTGCAAAGCTTGTCACTACTAAGTAATATATCTTTGTCAAGTACTTGTACTAAATGGAAGTATAAATTTTGTAAGATGAAATATTGTTTGTAATAAAATTCAGAAGTTATGATCACCATTCCAGACAATTCAATCTGCAACGCCATTGCAGACACTTAACCCTGCAATGCCATTCCAGACAATGAATTTCAAAATACAGTTCCAAACAACAGACCAGAATTTGTCCAAACTTCCACCAATGTTTGTTACAAATTCAGAAGTCATGATCGCCGTTCCAGACAATTCAATCTGCAATAGCGCTGCAGACACTAAACCCTGCAATGCCGATTCAGACAATGAATTTCAAAACACAGTTCCAAACAACAGACCAGAATTTGTCCAAACTTCCACCAATAAAAATCATAAAAATTGTACAGTGCTGAAAACTGTACTTCTACTACACCGTTCTGGGATTAAAAAAAGTGGAACAACAATTGACCATGTTGAAATCAATCCTGTCAACATGGAATGGAGTTGCAGCAATAGAGGAAATTGTGTACAAAAGATTGATCCACCAATTAAAAAATACACTCATTACCCTCACTTACCTGCAACGTTGTTCCAGGAAGGATTACAAATCACTACTGGTTTTGCTAGCTTTCACTATTGGTTCAATTTTTTGTTTCCAAACCAACCATTGTGTCACAGAAATTAAGCAACCATTGTTCACGGCTTCCAAGGACAAAGTATTGGTCTTGGCTACCAAGGTTTCTGACCACGGCAACTTCAGACTCAATGGCATTGCAGTAAAATATGTATAATTTGTTTTGTGCAACTTCCCTTGCTTCACCAATGCGTGGTGGTGTTTTTCCCCTTTCTCCCTCTTACTTGATATTGGGTCAACAGAAACAAAGCAACAAGCAATGGCTTAGTAAGCATTGTGCACTAATGCAAATCAGCTGACAGAACTTCCTGAAGGGAAATTTAAGATGAAGCAGGCACAGAATCTGACATGGATAAACTTGCAGTCCACGTCTGTCCAGGAGGTCTAGTTGAAAATTTCCCCATTTGTACTGTATGTTTGCCACTTGTCCCAAATCAGACTTAAAGGATGGATGGGCGCAAAAAAGTAACTTCATCCCACAATAATTGTCATACCTCTTGTGCTCCGTGGATCCTCAAAGCGTGCTGGTGCCCGCAGCCAGAAGGACCACGTCACAACAAAATTTGAGAACATCGAATGGAAACCAAGGTACACTTGAATTTTTCTTTTTGTCCCACTTCATGTAAGACAAACCATCCATAACACCAATCAAAAACTTTGACCCAGCCGACCAACCACCCTCCTCAGGATAAATTGTTCCTGTTGTAGAGTTGTGAATGGACAAATCAAATTCATGGTCAAGTCAATCAACAATACAGTACTCCATTAATTGCTTGCAGGTTTGCTTGATTAGTGTGGATTGATTCATCGGGTTTTCTTAGTGGGAGCTTTCACTTCAGTTTTATGATTGCTCTCACTCAATGCAGAGTTCCATTCAGTTGGAGAACCAAATAATGTCATGTACTGTGATAAATGGAAGTAAATGTGATCCTTCACCAGATTGTTCCCTTCTCCCTTACTTTGTTGTAGGTTGTTGTTTATACAGTTAATGAAATGGACAATCATCTTGTTGAGATTTAAAACACCCTTCTTGTCTTGTTTACAAACCTCATCAAACGTTCCAGCATATTTGAGGAACTCTTCCATACCCAACAACAACTCAATGGCGTAAACAGGACCATCAATTTCTTCCTCACACTTTCTGCTCCTGTTCTCAAGATTGGTTGTTGTTCTTTGTGACAACAAAACTTGGCAGCCTTCAGCAGACAGAAGTGCAAGCATCTGAATGTAAAGCATGTCAATGTAATGGTTCCCCTCCTTCTTTGCTGTATGTATTGATTCCAAAAAATTGGTTCGCGGAAAGTCATGATCGGATTGCCTCTGAACAGCAGCACCATAGTAACTGGCTATCCTGTCCATGTCACCAAGTAGACACGTGTCATTCCCTTAAAAACCTCAGAGAAGGTCTCTGCTGCTTGCTTTGCCCAACCAAGTTGGTGCATATGAAGCCTCTCTCCCAGTGATGCTAGATGAATATTATGTGGGTTTTCTCCAAAATCAAGATCATAAAACGCGTTACCATTATGTACATGCTGGTGAGAGACATTGTTGAAATACTGCTCAACATTCACTCCTTTGTCCAACGTTTGATCAGTAAAATTGGACACATTCCATAGACAAACAGAGTGATACTCTTCCCCATGATTGTCCTTAGACACCTGCATCTTCCCACTTTTAATTGAAACGGGAATCTTCAGAACATTCACACGAGCGTTAGTACCAAGTGCCCTTGGACAATTGCAATGCCTACAAATCATCTTTGTATTGGCCATTTGATAATGTCCACATAGTTGGTTGTGCTGAGGAGTATCACCAATGAAATACGCCGCTGCAAATTTCATTGGAACAGACCATTTCTTCTTATTCTTCCACGGCAAATTAGACCATTCTGTACCATCCGTTAAGTTACAGGTATCTTTCAAAGATGAAAGGGCCAAATGAAGGCCATAGTGAAGATTCTTCACATTGTTGATCAATTTGTCAGCTTTATCACATGCACCTGTGGGGTGAAAATATATAGTCTCCCATGCATCCGGACAAGAGTTCCGAGTTAGGGTGTTGAATATGCCAAGTGTCATGTTCAGTGGGGTACGCATAATTAGACCACTATTGTTGACTGTTATTCCATCCATGTAGAGAATTATAGGCACCAACATTTCATTTCTATCCTCTTTATTGCATCTCTTTTCCCAAGCATCAATCCACTATTGACTGTGATGGAGTTCATCTGTATCAATATTACCTTGTAGCTACAGATGGCAGACTGCCAATGTTGGGTCTTCAGCATGGTGGAAAGACAGACTTTCTTCCTTTACCAACATGACACTGGTTAATAGCAAATGAAGTGCTTTTCAGAACAACCAGACATAGATTTGCTTATGACTGGCAACGTCCCCACAAATCAATTTCTTATAACACCAATCAATGAGAAGAGGTTCAAAGCCATCACCTTCTATTTCAGGCATAGTTGCATAAATGTCCTTTATGACTCTTGACCTCCTGGTCTGCATGAGATTACCTTTTGTCCATGAAAATAAATTAAGACACTTCTATTTGATAGCCTATTCATACAATTACTTGTCTGCAACTAAAGGTATGCTATGATTCTGCATGATTTTCATTAACTTGATCTTCACCTTCAGTTTGTCTGATACATACCTTCCAGAATTGGGTGTCATAATTGCCGTGTTTGAATCAGGAGGGGAATCATCAACAGCCATTATGTTGTTGCCTTCTCTATTGCCACTCAAAGAGGGGGGGACTTTGCTGTCGATTCCTTCTTCGTCATCCTCATTGTTAGAATAACAACAATTATTGTTGGAAAGAGAGTCATTGTCATTGTTGTTCAATTCCCAAACAATCAAGGCATGCTTCATCGGTTTGATAGAAGGTTTGTACATAACTTGATTGCTGTGCACCTCTGGTACTAGTAGACTGCTACTCAGTGGACCGTTAGGGGTGTTTGATAGACCAAATTTTTCAGTAATATCCTCTTTCTTCTTCAAACTTCTGATGAATAGGGAAGATGCAAAATTGTCTACCCCAAAACACCGGTCGTAATAAGAATAGCATGATTTGTTGTGTGAAATATGGCTCGGAAGAGCAGGCGAAATGATTACTCCTGTATTCTTCGTTCACCTTGCTGTAAACAAGAGGTTTTCTTCTTCTTGGTGACCTTCTTCTTTCTGGTACCGGTAGTAATTGGAGGCAAGTACAAGTAGCACCATTTACAATAAACCTGATATTTAGGAGGCAGTGCAGACCATTGTTAGTAGCCAGTAATAATAGAAACGAGGCAGGAACCGATTCAGATTCAGAAATTGCGACCATGCACTATTGTTTCAGGCATCAAATTCAGTTCCAGGCCACCAGATCGGAAACAGTTGCCAGTGGGGTAGGAAGATATATTGTTTGTAAACATATTATGAGTGTGACATTAATTTCAAAAAATGGATGGAATTACTAGTACTACAAAGGGGGGGACCGCCAGTGGAGTTCGGCCCACATATTCACGTGATTCCCCAAGAACCCCGAATCTCATTTGTATGACAAAATACATCGATGAAGAGCCCTTAATGTGGGGATTCATTTGCCTATGCTACCAACTTTCACTGATCCTTAGTTACTAATGAGATACAATAGCAGGGACAGGTGCTTGTTTGCTTTTGTATGACAGTTTTTAGCCTTGTGAGTGAAATAACACGTACTCCGGAAAAAACTAAGCTCAGCGTAACCAGTCTATCGTGAAATGGCTTTAACCTCTAAACTTGTACGGGTACCGCACCGTAAGATACCCCATAGGGATACGGTACACAGTCATTGCGTGCGTGTAGAAAAGTCTTTATTACTTCGTACTACTGGTAGTACGCACCTACGTAGGTAGGATGAAATCATGCCTCTTGCCATCATTTTTATTGCGAAAACAGATATGGATACTAGTACTCGTAAGATTACAGGTACGTACAAGTACGAGTACTCGTACATACCACAACATTCGTGCCGGCACCACACGTACCGTACGGTACGTAGCATACGTACCCCGGCATTGGCATGGCATCATACCGTACGCGTACGCAGTACGTACGAGTAACTTATCTGTACACACCAGGTCGTTCAACCGTAATCGTACTCGTACTCGTACATCGTACTCTTACTAAGTGTCGTTTACTGAACTAAAAAGCGATACGGTACGTACCGGTACGTACGTTACGGTAGGTAATTTTTGTTTCCTAGGATGGTACATACGAGTACGAACCGTACCGTACCGTACATAATCTTATCACAGGTTTTCTACCGTACGCTCCATGTAATACGTCCCGCACGTACGAGTACCGTACGTACGAGTACCTGGAACGGTACCGGTAGGAACCTACCGTACGGTACCGTACGAGTATCTCGCATTTAAGTTGGACTTTGAGAAGGAGAGAGAGAAAAACAATTATGACCGAGACGACTCCTCCTAACTTACAACACAGGCATGTCCGATGATACTTCGTACATGCATCGACGTTCCACTACAGTACGAGTAACCAACCCAGTAAGACCCATCGACGCAAGAGCGTCATCATTCTTATTACTATCATTTCTCTCCAACAATCGGTTCGGTTCCTCCTGCAGGAAAAAGTCCATCCTGTTAGTAACTCAGTAAATCCCAAGCTTACTGTATCTTGCAATCATGTTCTCATGGGTTTCGGAGCAATTCGACAAGGTGTCGCAGACGGTGGCGCCTCCGCCCACCGACGCTGCCGGTAGATTCAGCTTTGCCGTAATGAGAAACGACGAAAACACCGCCATGGGTTGCATTGCCGAAATCGAATTCGGGACGGTGGTCAACCAGGCAAAGGGATGGTTTCCGATTCACATGGCGTGCCAATACAGCATGGTCCGCTTGATCCGATTGCTGATGAACCAACCCGGCGTCAGCATCCAGCAGCCCGATTACTCCGGGTTTACCCCGCTGCATCACGCTTGCATGTCTACGCAGCGAGCAACCGGACTCGAGGCCGTCAAGCTTCTCATCAACGACTACGGCGCCGATCCCTGCGCAAAAAACTGTCACGGACAAACTGCCTATGAAGTTGCGACCCTGAATTCCATCCGCCAATACCTCTTGCCGATTCAGCTGCAGCGCGAAACTCAATACGCCCTCGACAATGGCGGCGTTGGACTCACACCGGGAATCGATCTCGGAGGGTTGAAGATCAATCGATCCAACATTGCACCGCCTCCCCAGTTTGGCGGAGCGGGAGTGGTTGCGGTTGCTCCTCCTCCCGCTGGTGCTAGTGCTGGTGCTAGTGCTGGTGCTAGTGCTCGGTATCCCCAGACACCCAGCTCGGCACCGGTGTTTGGATCTCCCGTGGCCATGCCGACCGGAACCGCTCCATCCGTCTATGCGGCAACACCAACACCGCAACACCAACAGCAGCAACAACAGCAGCAACAACAATCCGCACAACCCATTGCTCGCGCTCCGGCCAGCATGCCAGGAAGCACCCGAAAGGCACAGCCCGGCGACGAACCATCGAGGTATTCGCGCACCGGGGGGTCCAGTCTCGCGGTCTATTCCAAATACAAGGCGGACGGCTTCCACTCGAGCTCGTCCGACGTCAACCTGCAGCGAAAGTACGGGCACATCGGTGCGAACAACGGCAACGGCAACAGCAACGCGTCATCGTCGTCGAGCGTTGCTGTTACACCGCCCCCGAGTTCCGGAAACGCGCCGTCAAGCGGAAACCTGGGACCGAATCCGTTCAGCGGGGCCGCGAACCTCGGAGGGGTGTCTCGGTACCCTTCGTACGGCCAGCCCGTAGCACCCGCCCCGGCCTCGGCGGGTCCCGCGTACGGTGGAATGGGAATGGGAATGCCGTTTGTCCAACCCACCGGGCACGCACACACGCCGGTTCCCAAGTTTTTTACCCCAGGGGCGAGGGCGACCTCGGCGCCAGCACCCGCACCCGCCGTAGCGGCAACCTCGCCGTTCCTGCCGCCGCCCCCGTATTCGGGAGTCGCAACAACAGCGGACGCCAGTCCCGCGGTGACCACGACAAAAATGGCGACGGCGACTGCGACGGCGAATCCACCGGCTGCCGAGGCCGCCTCTCCGTTCTCCACCCCGGTCCCCGGTGCGGGATCCTCTGCGGCAACGAATCTGTTCGGGAGTCCACCAACCAGCGGTGCAACACCCGTCATTTCGGAAGAAACAAAAAATGCAGCAGAAGAATCAAACGACGAGCAACAACAATCTGCTATTTCGACGGAAGACAATGGCAACTCGGATGCCACCAGCGACTGGGTGGAAACCACCGATCCCGGATCTGGACAAACATACTACTTTAATACCAAGACGAACGAAACGAGTTGGGAAAATCCCAATGCAGCGACTGTGGCAACGGCTGCGGAAACGGAAACGGCAACGGAGACGGTGGCGACCGAAGAAGAAACCAGCAACGACGGTGATTGGACCGAGACCGTGGACCCATCTTCCGGAAATACCTATTACTACAACAGTAAAACGGGCGAAACCAGCTGGGAAAAACCAACAACCAGCACGTCGAATGCTGCTGCCGACAGCACCGACGTTGCGGAGGATAAGGAAGCAAGCCATGAATGCCAGTGGGTTGAAGCCTCGGACCCTTCAACAGGAGATATCTACTACTACAACTCAACGACGGGAGAAACAAGTTGGGAGAAACCTGCCGTGTTGGCAGAAAAGGAAGAACAGCCGTCTCCCGATACTGCAACACCCGATACTGCAACACCTGCAGAACCTGCAGCGACTGATGAAGTTACTGCCGATCCTGTCTCGGACGAAAAGGAAGAGAAAGATTCTGTCGAAGAACAAAGCTCACCTGATCAAATTTCCCCTAGCGAAGAACCAACAGAACCTGAGAACACCTCAGATCCTGCTGGTGCTGATGCTGATGTTGATGTTGATGTTGATGTTGATGCTGATGCTGATGCTGATGCTGATGTTGATGTTGATGTTGATGCCGATGTAGGCAACACGGAGATTGTTGATGATGTGAAGCCAGACCAAGCCCCTGAATGGGCTGCAACAACTGACCCTTCAACAGGAGGTACTTACTACTACAACTCAATCACAGGAGAAACTAGTTGGGAGAAACCTGCAGCTTTGATGGAACAAGAAGATGAGTCGTCTCCTGGTACTGAAACACCTGCTGAACCAGCAGTGACAGATGAAGGTACTGCTGATCCTGTAACAGGTGAAAAGGAAACTCTGGAAGAAGAAAGCTCGCCTGTTCAAATTTCTCCAAGCGAAGGACCAACAGAACTTGAGAACACCACTGATTCTGCCGATGCTGACGCTGACGCTAATGCAGGCAACACGGAGACTGTTGATGATCAGGAGCCAGACCAAGCCCCGGCGTGGGCTGCAACAATCGACCCTTCAACAGGAGGTACTTACTACTACAACTCAGTCACAGGAGAAACTAGTTGGGAGAAACCTGCAGCTTTGATGGAACAAGAAGACGAGTCGTCTCCTGATACTGCAACACCTGCTGAACCAGCAGTGACAGATGAAGTTACTTTTGATCCTGTCGCAGATGAGAAGGAGGAGAAGGATGCTCTTGAAGAGGAAGAATCTACCGATGAAATGCCTCTAAGCGAAGTACCAACAGAACCTGAGAACACAACAGATCCTGTTGATGCTGGTGCAGGCAACACGGCGACTGTTGATGATCAAGAGCCGGACCAAGCCCCCGAGTGGGTTGCAACAACTGACCCTACAACAGGAAATACTTACTATTACAACGCAACTACTGGGGAAACAAGTTGGGAGAAACCTGCCGCGTTGGCAGAGACAGAAGAGGAGGAGCCATTTTCTGATGCACCAACACCTGCTGAACCGGCAGTGACCGATCCTGTCCCAGATGAGAAAGAATCTATACAAGAAGAAAACTCTCTTAATCAATTTTCTCCAAATGAAGAACCAACAGAACTTGCGAACACAACAGATCCCGCAGCTGTTGATGCAGACAGTATGGATACTGTTGATGATCCGAAACCAGACCAAGCCCCCGAGTGGGTTGCAACAACTGACCCTACAACTGGAAATACTTATTATTATAATGCAACTACTGGGGAAACAAGTTGGGAGAAACCTGCCGCGTTGGTAGAAGAGGAGGAGCCATCTCCTGATACTGCAACACCTGCTGAACCAGCGGTGACTGATGCAGTGACTGCTGATCCTGTCCCAGATGAGAAAGAATCTCTAGAAGAAGAAAGCTCACCTGATCAACTTTCTTCAAATGAAGAACCGGTACAAGAAACAGACGAAAACACAACAGATCCTGCAGCGGCTAGCAGCACTGACATTGTTACTGATGAGGAACCAAGTCAAGAATCCCAGTGGGTTGCAACAACTGACCCTACGACTGGAAATACTTATTATTACAATTCAACTACCGGGGAAACAAGTTGGGAGAAACCTGCCGCATTGGTAGAAGAGTCGTCGGTGCCGGATACCACAACAGCCACCGACCCAGCAATGCCCAATCCAGTGACTGCTGACCCTGTCTCAGATGAACAGGGAGGGAAGGAATTCCAGGAAGTCGAGGGCTCAAGTGAACAGATGACCGAAGAAATAGACAATCAAGCCGATGCGGCAGCTGAAGAAACTTCTGAAATAGTAGAAGGGACAGTTGTCGAAGATGAGACACCGGTCGATGCAGCAACTTCGGAAGAGGAGAATGCTGTGGCGGAAGAAGAAAATCCTGTTGGTAGCAGTGCAGATGCTCTTCCAAAGGGCTGGTCTGAAGTTACAGATCCATCCTCTGGAAACGCCTACTACTATAATTGTGAAACTCAAGAAACACGTTGGGAAAGACCCGAAGCCGCACCAACTGCTGACAACGGAGGAAACGAAAACTCAGTTTCAGCCTCGTTGGAGGAGAAAATGGATACACAAGGTACACAGTCGGCGGTAGAACCACAGTTTGAACCTGTTGATGATCTAGCTGAAGGGTGGGAAGAAGTCCAGGATCCTACTACTGGTAATATTTATTACTTCAATAAAGAAACACAAGAAACCAGCTGGGAAAAGCCAACAAAGGAGGTTTCTGAGGCGTTTAGAGAGGAAGAAAAAGTGTTATCGTCAGAAGAACAACACGAGGATTGGGCAGAAACTCTGGATCCTTCAAGTGGAAAGACGTACTACTACAACGCTAAAACCGGCGAAACGTCTTGGGAGAAGCCAGAAATTTTGAAAACTAAAGACTCGGTTGCAACTGGAATAAGTGACAACGTGGAAGATACCAATCCCACCACTGCCGAGAATATGGTTGCAGAACCAGTGGTCGACACAGGTGCAGAACCTGGAGAAGGAAGCGTCGAGCAGCCGCATTCCAGCCCTCTTGCAAAAACTCACGAACGCCACCGAAGTGCTGAGGACATATTTGCTAGTCCTCCGAAAGATAACCAAATGAGTGAAGTAGTTGATGAATCTACCTCCGCCACATCCAACGGATTTGTGTCGGAAAGTGTTCCCACTACCGCGCAAGAGCTATTTGGTGCAGATTCTGGCCCTACCGAGCCTTTCGCAGCAAATGCCGATGAAGCCGCTGCTACCAAACCGTTGTCGTCAGAGAGTGCTGATGACTCCTACGAGTTGATTGATGGAGAGATGACAGACATTCCTCTATCTCCAGAACCGGTCATGTTGACCAAGATCCCGAAAGAAAGTATCCCGAAAAAAAGTGTTACGACTGATACAGCCGACGTCCCCCCGGCAGCTGCTGCCACCGCAAACGACTTGTTTGCAGCTATTGGCATGCCACCCCCCCCTTTTCAGCGAAAACGATAATATACAATAGCAATGATAACTAGTAATGCCTGACAATCTTAGTTAGTTAATTTCAAATGGCTGTTTATATTCCAATGGTTCTGTGTGTGATCGAATAACTCAAATGATTCTCATTTTCGAATCGTCGGTCATGTATATCTATGTTCTGTGTTTAAAAATTACGACCCGAAAAATGAACCACGCCCGTTCCATATTACAAATTGCCTTCTTCGAGCCATCGGGCCAACTCCTCGACCGTAGCCGCCGCCTCGTTGTACCCCAGGCGTTCCTTGGAGGTGTCGAGTCCCAGCAAATCCTCGGCGCGCTCGGCCACGTCGAGGGGTGGGGCCAACAGAGGTGCGGCGTGTCCCCCGCCCAGCACCTTACGCTCAACATCGATTTCCACCATGGGTCGTTTCATCCGAGTGATGCTTCTGGCCTCTTTCAAGACTTCTTCGATTTCGTCGCTTTCGTCGATTGGGTCGTCTTGGTACCCAACAATGAGGGTCCGCCGGGGTCGATAGGCTTTGCCCGCGGCAGATCGAACCAACGCGGGTGTTGGGTTGAAATCTCGCGCTCCGCCGGCAACCTGGAAGGAGTTAGAAACATGATCCGTAGAAACAAGTTTAGCGTCGGCACGACTGTTATCGCAACTCAAACTCTTCACATATTCAACGAGTTTTTACAGTTCAAAAAATAGAACGAAGAACGAAAGAACTTACGATGCTTACCTCGTCGATGAGTCTCGGTATTTGCTCGAGTGACACAATTGTTTCGTGAATGATCGGCAATACACCCGCCTCGCTCAATGCACTGATGGAGGGCTCCGCCCATTTGGCGTACGTCTCTCGGACTTCCGTGGGTATCTTGAACCCCTGGCCTTGGTCGTTCTTTTTGTTGATATCCATAAATGGAGGAACGGGAATGGGAAACGGGAACAGGGAGGAGGACTGCGCTGCTGCTGCCTGGAATCCGCTGCCAAACAGTCGTTGGGCTTCCTCCAGCAATTCGTCGGAAGGCAGTTGTCCCTTCGAGGCGGCCTTGGCCAGCTTCAATCCCAGGACCAGCGAGTCGTTCGAGCTGGGTCCCCGTTTTGAGGCACCACTCGTGCTTGTGCTCGTGCTTCCGGCGTCCACCCCGAGCTCGGGTCCCACCGCCAGCGACGAGAAGACGGGGGCAAAGAATTCTTCGAAAAAGGGAACGGCATCCGAAACGGGCTTGTTGTTGAAACTCAGCAGGGCGTTGGCCGCGCGGGGTGTATCGGGAAAGAGGGACGAGATCAGCACCTGCAACAGAGCACCGCAGGAATGCCCGATCCCGACCACGGGCAGTGCCCCGTATTGCCGCGCAAGCGTCGGTGCTACCGCCTCGAATTTTGTCAGCACGTCGTCGCAGGTCGCCAGGTGATCAAAGGACAAATTGTAGGGCGTCGCAACAATCAAGAATCCCTCGGCGGCCAGCTTTTCCAGCAGGTACCGATAGGTGATGTGGGGTGCCTTCCCGACCAGGGCCCCTCCCAAGAAGTGAATGACGGCTCTTGGTTGAGAATTGGACGCAATGTATTCGTCCGAATTCGCATCCCCTGCAAAGCTCGGCCGCAGAACCCAATTCCCGTACAGGCTTTCCCAGTTTCCAACAACTCCCGCGTTTTCATCCTCGTAGTCCTTCTTGGCACTGGCATCGCTATTGGCATCGCTATTGGCATCGGCATCGCTTTTGGGAGTGTCCTTCGTCGAAACAGACCGGGTTGACGAGGGAGATTTTACCGACGAGTCTGTTGTCGTGTTGGATGATTGCTTTGCAGACCTCGCTGTAACAGGAGTTGACACCCGCAGAAGCGATGGAATGCGACAACTTCTCGAATCCTCCGACTGTGTAAACGGCGTGAATTTGTTTCCAAGATGAATATTTCTTGTGAGAGCCGCCGATTGTGACGGTGACGGGCAAAAGGCGGAAACTCCTTCCAGCGTCGCCCACATGCAAAATAATACAGAGGAGACTATTATAGCCATGATACTGAAAGAAGGAAATAATGACACTCGTGTGTGTGTTGAATGTGGCATCTCGTACTTCATCGTCGTGCTCGGTCTGAAATATATTTTCTGGAATATACGGATATCTTCTGTTCTGTTCTGTTGCTTTTTCGTTTCGTTACACCTCAAAACCCTCCTCTATTAAAAGACTCGCCCTTCTGCTCAACCAAATAAACCTATCTTCTGTTTTTCAATTTGGAACTCTCTGGATATTCAATATTTCTAGGATGCAACTTTGGGTTTGGGTAACGATCGCCGTTTCTAATTGAGGTACGGTAGATAGTCTGAACATTACGGAGCAATACCGTACTACCGGTACCGGTAGAATTCGTTGTATTACGTGAAATACGAGTATCCGTAGTTGTTGGCATCTGACACTCAGCGGGCTACTACCGGTACGGTACGAGTGAATAATAATCTTAGGACTGCGTTGGTATGACGACACTTTCGGTGCGGCAGGACGGAAACAAGAAAAAGATCATCTCATTCAATCATGTCTCACTGAGTTAATTGTGATGACCTGGAAAGCAAGCATCAAAAGGGGGGACAAATTACAGTCATCCAAAACAGAAATTAACTTTGGGGGCTACCGGTATGAATTGGGAACACCGTCAACTTTTTGAAAACATCGATGAACAATTTTCTCGAATTCGAGATTTTTCGGATCGTTGCCTGTTGCCACAAATTGAAAAAATTGTTGGGAGGGCGCCGTCCGAGCGCGCATGCCACGACATTAACGCGCCACCCATTACATATACATACTATTAGTACAACCATACACACGGGATTGAAAGCGGGGTGACACCCGCAATATCAAGGATGTGACTACGACACCCCACAATATCACCCATGCACCAATGGATCAATATCAGCCATCCATCCATCATGCGTCAGATTGTTGTCGGGTATCCAATCGCCATCCAGACAAATGTGTCCAGGAAACAACAACAATCAACAGTCAACCACACACAATCATAGTTTAATTATTTGTATCTAACTAACAGAGTTGATTGCACTCTTTAAGGTTTCGTAGTACTAAGCCTACTGCTGATTTCAACATACAAATAATTAAACTACCGGTAACAGTTGACACGGCAGTGATTTCCTGCCTCAACCCGAAACCACCACAGTGTTTCCAATAACAACACCCGCGTCGAGTCGATACACCAGTGTCCTCCGCGTTATTTGCTGTCACAGTCGATCCCTCAATCCTCCAGCAATTCTCCAGCAACGTCATGGGGCAACTCAACACATCCAACAGGAATGTCAACACCCCGGCCTCCATCGGAGGCAACAACAACCCACAACAAGGGGGACACGGCAACAACCGATCCAGAAATCGAAACCGCAAGGGCAACAACAATGGTGGGACTACCCACCCCACAAGCGGTGAGCGCAGGTTCACCGGCCTAGACCAAGATGAACTGAAGGGAATCGTGGTTGATGGGTCAAAGTCAGTGCAATACGACAAACTCTACGAGGGACTCAAGATAGTGGGTGGAAAAAAGAACTCCAAGGTCAAGACCACCCTTATCAACATGCGAGCACTCACTGAAGATGACTTCCTGCCGACCATGCCAAGCCCGGCCGACTACACGGTGCTAGGGACTAGAGGGGAGGAGGTCATCGATCCCGACAAGAAACGGCTCCTCGAGGAGCTGTGGATAAAGAAAGGAGAGAGATCCGCAAAGAAGTACGACCAATATGTGGAGGATCTGAAGGCACTATTCTCAACAGCTGAAGGACAGCTCAGCCCAGAGGTAAAGCAACACCTAAAGACCAGCGAGTCCTGGACCTTGATCGAGGACGAACAAGACACCCTTAACATGCTCAAAGTGTTACGCGAGTACTGCTATCGCGATAGTGCCACCAAGGTCCACCCAATGGTGGATGCCACAAACAAAATCTGCAAGTTCTTCTCCTGCAAGCAAGACAACAACAAGAGTGCAGCCACATACGCCGAGGAGGTGAAAGCCCGATTTGATGTCATGACATCAGCCGGAATCACCATCCGGTCAAAAGATATGATTAAGCTCACTCTGAACAAGCACTTCCCCGGAACGACCTACGATAACTACGTCGCCATGGAGGAGACCCAAAGAACCAAAGTGGATGCACTAATGGAGGAAATGCTCCTATCAGTAGTGATCGTAAACGGAAGCAACAGCAAGACGCACCGCAATCTATCGGGCGTCCTGAAAGACAAGTACAGCCTTGGGTCCGATGTATACCCTACATCACAACCCAAAGCGCTTGAACTAATGAACCAATACAAGTCGCCCAACCGGGCAACCACCCCAAGCCAAGGTAACAACAGCGGGCGTGGGGGCGGAGGGGGAAACAACAACACAGACAAGAGTGACAAACGAGCCACCACCACCAACGAGACAGCCCTAGTGGCCGCCGCCGCCGCAACACCCGATCCCAAGGTTACGGAGGCCCACCAGATCCTCATGGCCGGGGTTGAGGATGGAGCCTTTGACGAGGAACTCTGTTTCTTCCAGCTCGGTGAGACTACTACTCAAACACAATACGAAAGCACTAGTGGCCACAATCCTGGAGCCTCGCAAAAATCCAGGAGTGTGGAGTGGCCTAACACCCGATGCCCCCGGGAGAAGCCCAGGAGTGCATCGGGGGCCGTTTCCGGCGCTAGGACAAGTAATACTAGTTATGACGTGAAATCGGAGTATGTGTTTTCACAAGCTCCGGGAAGCATCGACCCATACTGGATCCTGCTGGACAGTCAGGCTACGTGCAACTGCATCAGCAACCCAGACCTGCTTCGCGACATCCGAGTACATCCAGAAGGTCGGAAAGTCCGGATTCACTGCAACGCGGGCATTGTTATCGTCACACAAGTCGGGGATCTTCCAGGATTCGGCACTGTCTGGTATCAAGAAGGGGGGATGACCAACATCCTGTCACTCAGTTCTGTGTCGGACCGCTATCGGATCACGCTCAATACCGCCATCACGCAGTCTTTCTTTGTACACAAGCCCGATGGATCCACTCGACGGTTTGACCGAGCCAACAATGGACTATACTATTGTGACCTGAGGGAGACCGATGGAACCATACTGGCCATCACATCCGTGGAAGGACAGAAGAAGCTGTACTCCGACCTTGATGTGCGTCGCGCCACCAAGGCCAGAAAATTGCAGGACGCCCTTGGCTTCCCCAGCACCAAAGACTATCTCAATATCATTGACAACAATCTTCTACTGAATTGCCCCGTGACACGGCGCGACATAAAGATTGCTGAGGACATCTTTGGGACCAACACCAATGTGGTCAAAGGCAAGGCCATCCGCCAGCAACCCTCACATGTTCGAGAGGACATTGACCCAGTTCCATTGGACATTCTCACCCGATACAGGAATGTGTCTCTCAGCATTGATATCTTCACTGTCAATGGAATCAAGTTCTTCCGGAGTGTTTCGCGACACATATACTTCCGCACAGTCAGTGCCATTGAGGACGCGTCCCAAACAACCATCTACCGAACACTGGGGGCCGTGATAGGACTCTATGCAGTTCGAGGCTTCAATGTGGCCATGATCTCCGGGGACAATGAGTTCAACTGCCTGGAGGAGCCACTTTTGTCCAGGGACCCACCTATACAATTCGAGGGAGTTGGACGCAATCAACATGAGCCATATGTGGAACGTGACAATGGCACGTGCAAGGAACGCATCCGGTGTATGTTCTCCTCCATCCCATTCAAACGCTTACCTCGCCGCGTCATCATCGACATGGTCTCCGCGGGCATCTTCTGGTTGAATAACTGGTGCAATCGAGTAGGTGTGTCCAACACTATTTCCCCTCGCCAACTGATGACAGCAGTACGTTTGGACGCGACAAAACACTGCAAGTTTCAGTTTGGCGACTACGTACTTGCACACGATGATGCTAGCGACAATTCAATGAACCCAAGGGCCAGAGATGCAATCTACCTCCGCCCTACCGGGGATCGCAGCGGGGCGCTCTATCTCTTTGATCTCAGCACAGGTCAGCGGATCCGTCGCCGGACAGCAACCCCTGCCCACATGACAAACACAGTGATCAATCGTGTTGAGGCCATCGCCGCCGAGCAAGGGGCACCTGTCGGTCTTACCTTTGGTAACCGTGATGGTGGGACCACCATTCTTGATCTCGACACCGAATCTGTTGGATCCAACAATGGCGCCTCAGACTACTCGTTCTCCCCTGATGACTATCCGGTTGAGGAAGACGAGGCAGACCCACCCGGCATGGTGGATGCAGAAGAGCTTCAGGACCTCCAACGTGATCAAGTGGAAAACAATTTGAACAATCTGGAGATGCCCAACAATGACGACAACAACAGCCACGCTGATCCACCCCTATTCGGTGAAGAACCGAATGCTGTGAGTGATATCGACGGGGGAACCAATCCCAGTAATGATGAGGGGAGCAACGGGCCCGAAGTGAACAATGCGTCCGTTGAGGATCGGTCCGTTGAGTCGGCCGCCGCGGACGACACGACTGATTCCGACTCTTATGCGGAAAACAATGCTGATGCTCAAAGCGTTGTGAGCACCGACCGCGCCGTGGACACGCCAAATCCCACCGTGGACACGCCAAATCCCGAAAATGGAGAGGAATCGGAACCCACAGATCTCTCCATTATCTGCAACAACCAAAACTCAGACATCGATAACAGTGAAAGCAACAACAACAATGGACCACATGACGATGGTAACCCCCCGCTCCGCATGACCCTCCGACCACAAGTTACTCGCGGACACAACAAGTTTGGATCAGCAGAGGGGTATCAGCCAAACATTCACCACCGAAATCTCTCGTGTACACACTCGACCATCTTTAACGGTGGGTTCCAGAAAGCTGTTTCACAGATCGCAAACGACCAGGATAAGTATATGTTCATATCCAATGCCATAGCGTCCTATAATAACATCGATGCCTCTTTAGTAACCAAACAGTATGGAGTAAAGGCCGGACTGAAGCTATTTGGGTCCGCTGGCGTGGAGGCCGTTATGGCCGAGTTGGAACAACTACACACCCGCAAGGTTGTTCATCCTGTACACATCAGAGACATGACCCGGGAGGAAGTGAAACGCTCTCTCCCTTACCTGATGTTTCTGAAGCGCAAGCGATGTGGAAAGATCAAGGCACGCGGATGTGCTGATGGCCGGTCCCAACGCGATTTCATATCCAGAGAGGACACCTACTACTCACCCACCGTTTCACTACATGGTTTAATGCTTACTTGTCTTATTGACGCAATCGAAGGACGGGACGTGGCTACAGCTGACATACCCGGGGCATTCCTGCAGACACCAATGCCGGACGATGAAGTTGTCCATATCCGATTCGATGGCCCAATGGCTGAGCTACTAAGACGGATCGATCCAGATCTCTACAACAAGTACACGATGGACAGTCGGAGGGGCAAGACCCTCTATACAAGAGCCGACAAGGCAATATACGGGACCCTTCGTGCCGCTCTGCTGTTCTGGGAACGGCTATCCGGTCAACTCATCGCGTGGGGTTTTGAGCATAATCCATACGACACCTGCACGGCCAACAAGATCATCAATGGGCAGCAATGCACCATCGTGTGGCATGTGGATGACCTCAAGATCTCTCACAAGGACCCAGAAGTGGTGACCACAGTATTGGATGATCTCAACAAGGTGTTCGGTGTGGAATCACCTCTCACGATCACTCGAGGACTAATCCACGACTATGTGGGGATGACTATCGACTACAGTGAGCCTGGGAAGGTAAAGTTCAGTATGTTTGACTACCTTGAAGGGATCATGGACGACCTTCCACCTGATCTTATCGAGGCAAGGACAATTCCAACGCCGGCTTCCGACCACCTGTTCAAAGTCAACCCAGAAGGCAACAAGCTCGGCACAGCGGACGCTGAGACCTTCCACAGACACGTGGCACAACTTCTCTTTGCAAGCAAAAGAGCACGCCCCGACATACAGACTGCTATTGCGTTCCTCTGTACACGAGTTTCCGACCCAGACCACGATGATTGGAAGAAATTGCGAAGAGTAATGGGATATGTGCGGGAGACCATCTCTCCCACTTGTACTAGGGTGGGACGACACCGGCAATGCCTACTGGTATGTTGACGCATCCTTTGCCGTGCACTCAGATATGAAGAGCCACACAGGAGGTGTACTCACCTTTGGCCAAGGCGCCATCCTCTCACTGTCAACCAAGCAGAAACTCAACACAAAGAGTTCAACAGAAGCAGAGTTGGTGGGTGTGGATGACACACTGCCATACAATTTGTGGTGCTACTACTTCCTACAGTGGCAAGGGTATGCGGCTCACGAGACTGTTCCCAGCCACACAAGAAATACCCTCGGGAGTACCAACATACTTAACCAAGACAACACAAGCACGATTCGGCTGGAGATGAACGGAAAGTCCTCCAGTACTAAGCGCATCAGGCATATCAATATTTGCTATTTTCTTATCACTGACCGAGTAAAGAAAGGAGAAATTGAAATCCAGTACTGCCCAACGGGCGACATGCTCGCTGACTATTTCACCAAGCCCCTACAAGGGTCACTGTTTCGAAAATTTCGAAACATCATTATGGGTGTCACCGACGTGGAATTCCTACAATACAAACAACAGTATGCGGCACGCAAGCACGACACCCCATAAAATCTATCCACCAATGACAGTGTATCACCGGCGTGTAGCAGGAGTGTGTTGGGAGGGCGCTGTCCGAGCGCGCATGCCACGACATTAACGCGCCACCCATTACATATACATACTATTAGTACAACCATACACACGGGATTGAAAGCGGGGTGACACCCGCAATATCAAGGATGTGACTACGACACCCCACAATATCACCCATGCACCAATGGATCAATATCAGCCATCCATCCATCATGCGTCAGATTGTTGTCGGGTATCCAATCGCCATCCAGTGTTGGTAATCACCGCATGCGAGCGTGCCCGTAGACTAACAGCGTACTCATGATACATACTTATCGTACCTGCAGACGCGGGAATGAAAGCCTGGTGACAATCGTGATTGATGGAATAAGGAATCCTCTCACAATATCACTGGCCGTTCAATACTGACCGCACATCATATCTGTTATTGGAATCCAACCAATTACCATGCTCACCCAATACTTGGATATTCAGGGTGAGCTCATAGTTTAATTACTTGTATCTAACCAATAGGGTTGATTGCACTCTTTAAGGTTTCGTAATACTCAATTTATTACTTATTCAACATACAAGTAATTAAACTACCGGGAGTTGACACACAGTGATTTCCTGAGTCAACTTGAAGCCACCATAGCGCTCCAATCTAACACTACCCACACCACACGTCGAGTCGATATCACATCCTCCGAGTGGTGACCCACTGCTGTCGTAGTCGAGACAATCCTCCAGCACATCAATCATGGACCAACTCGGTGCATCAAAGGGATCCACTCCGAACCCCACTGCCAATCAACAGCAGCAGACCGGTGGAAGATCCCGGAACCGGAACCGAAGAGGGAACAACAGCACCAACACCACCAGCGGTAACGCTTCCACCTCCAATGGAGAGCAAAGATTCACCGGTCTCGACCAGGACGAGTTGAAGGGAATCATTGTGGATAGATCCAAGTCCACCCAATACGACAAACTCTATGAGGGGTTGAAGATTGCTGGCGGAAAGAAGAACTCCAAGGTGAAGACCACTCTCATCAATCTAACACCGCTGACTGAGGACGACTTCCTCCCTCCCATGCCTAGCCCAGCGGACTACACGGTCCTGGGAACAAGGGGGGAGGAGGTAATTGATCCCGACAAGAAGCGGCTCCTTGAGGAGCTGTGGATCAAGAAGGAAGAGAGATCAGCCAAGAAGTATGATCAATACGTCGAGGACCTAAAAAGCTTGTTCTCCACTACAGAGGGACAGCTTAGCCCCGAGGTGAAGCAACACCTTAAAACGAATGAGTCGTGGGCGACCGTTGAGGATGCACAAGACACCATCAGCATGCTCAAGCTACTCAGGGAATACTGTTACTGAGACAGCGCCACTAAGGTGCACCCAATGGTGGACGTGGCAAACAAAATCTACAGGTTCTTCTCGTGTAAGCAAGATGCCAACAAAAGTGCAGCTACATATGCTGAGGAGGTCAAGGCAAGATTTGACGTCATGACCTCTGCAGGAATCTCTATCAGATCCGAGGCTATGATCTCACTTGCCCTCAAGAAAGTCTACCCAGGAACAACCTACAACGACTACATGAAGATGGACGACCCAAGCAAGACCAAGGTAAACACACTAATGGATGAGATGCTTTTGTCGGTAGTGATTGTGAATGGATGCAACACTAAAACCCACCGGAACCTATCTGGCGTCCTCAAAGACAACTACAGCCTAGGGTCGGATGTGTACCCCACCTCACAACCCAAAGCTCTCGAGTTGATGAACCAATACAAATCAATTCGATCTGCGGGACAAACCAGCAACTCAGGAGGCCGCGGGTCGACCGGATCTTCCAATACCAATTCCAATAACAATGGGGACAAGAAAGACAATAGTCCCACCACAACGAACGAAACAGCGCTTACGAGCAATGGTGTTCCTGCGGGCGGATCGAAGATAGCTGAAGCCCACCAAATTCTCATGGCTGGGATTGAAGATGGCGCCTTTGACGATGAACTGTGCTTCGTGCAACTCAGCACCACCATCTCCACACACCAGCCTGCCCCGGCAAAACCCAGGAGTGTGGGAGCCAGTACTGTCATTACCGGGAGCAAGGTGTTGAACCACCACATCAGCCGCGAGTTGGAGCACATGTTCTCGCAATCGAATGGGAACATAGATCCATATTGGATCCTGCTCGACAGCCAAGCTACCTGCAACTGCGTTAGCAACCCCTCGCTACTCCGTGATATCCGCATCCACCCTGAAGGCCGCAAGGTCCAAATACACTGCAATGCGGGTGTCGTGGTTGTGGACATGATTGGGGACCTTCCAGGATTCGGTACTGTCTGGTACCAGGAAGGAGGAATGGCCAACATCCTGTCCCTCAGTTCCGTGTCAGATCAGTATCGCATCACTCTAGATACCGCAATCACCCAGTCCTTCTTTGTCCACAAACCTGATGGCACTACCCGTCGGTTTGATCGATCGTCGAATGGGTTGTACTACTGTGACCTCAGAGAGACAGATGGTACCATCCTCGCCATTACATCTGTGGAGGGGCAAAAGAAACTGTACTCCGACCTAGATGTGTGACGTGCTACTAAGGCCCGCAAGTTGCAAGACTCCATGGGGTTCCCCAGCATCAAAGACTACCTCAAGATTGTTGACAATAACTTACTCCTAAATTGTCCAGTCACTCGACAGGACATCAAAATAGCTGAAGATATCTTCGGCCCCAACACCAATGTGATCAAGGGCAAAGCTGTCCGACAGCAGCCCACGCATGTTTGCGAAGATGTGGATCCCATACCATCGGACATCCTGTTGCGATACAAGTCTGTGGCTCTCAGCATCGACATCTTCACGGTCAATGGGATCAAGTTCTTCAGGAGTGTGTCACGACATCTGTACTTCCGGACTGTTTGGGCCATCAAGGACTCATCCCAGGCCACCATCCTCCAGACACTCGCAGCCATCATCGGCCTCTATGCGGCACGAGGGCTAGTTGTAACAGTAGTGTCAGGAGATAATGAGTTCAACTGCCTTGAGGAATCTCTGCTATCCAGGGACCCACCGGTTCGTTTTGAAGGAGTGGGCCGGAACCAACATGAGCCATATGTGGAGCGAGATAATCGAACATGCAAGGAACGCATCCAGTGCATGTTTGCATCGGTTCCATTCAAGCGGCTACCCCGACGGATTACTATTGATATGGTGTCTGCCGCCATCTTCTGGCTGAACAACTGGTGCAACCGGGTAGGAGTGTCCGATACCATTTCCCCCCGACAAATGATGACGGGGGTTCGCCTGGACGCAGCGAGGCACTGTAAGTTTCATTTCGGGGACTGCGTCCTTGCACACGATGACACCAGTGACAACACAATGAATCCACGAGCCCGGGATGCTATCTACTTACGGCCAACCGGAGACCGGAGCAGCGCCATGTACCTCTTTGATCTCAACACCGCTCGGCGGATTCGGCGACGAACTGCCACCGGAGCTCACATTACGAATACAGTCATTGAGCAAGTGGAAGCCATTGCGGCTGAGCAAAACGCTCCTATTGGCATACTGTTTGGAGATAAGAATGCACAAACAACAATTCTCGACCTGGATACCGAGTCAGTAGGGTCTGACGATGGTGCCTCCGACTGCTCTTTTGCGCCAAGCGAGGCACACCCAGAGGAAGATACCGTCTCGGTCGAGGCTTTAGACCCCGAGGAACTCAATGACCTACAACAAGACCAAGCGCAGTACGCGGATGCTCCCGATGTTGCGGTCGACAATCACCATGGTGAGCTTCTTGATTTACAACAAGCTCCCTTTGAAGAAATACAACAAGCTCCTCACGAAGGAATGCCAGTAGCTCCTACAGTGAGTGATGTGGATGGAGAAGCTGATCTGAGCACGTCGGAACACAACGAATCGTGCGAGGATGACGGGTCCGTTGAGCCGGCCGAGGCGGAAATCACGACTGGTTTTGCCTCTGAACCCAAAAACAATGCTGACGGGGCCAGCCTGGCGAGCGCATGCAGCGCCGATCATGAGCCGGACGGTCGTATGGAGAACCCAACCGGTGACACCACTCACGACTCCCCCAACGCAGCGCCTCATAATACAGCAGATCATGATCCAGAAAACAATCCAAATATTGATACATCTAACAACGATGGAATCGACCATGGCACTGAACCTCTCCCTCGCATGACCCTCAGACCACGCGTCACACGTGGACACAACAAGTATGGGCCAAGCGAGGGGTACCAGTCCGACGTTCACCATCGAAATCTCGCCACAGTACACACGAATGTGTTTCAAGGGGGGTTTCAACGGGCAGTAGGAAAGCTGGAAGCTGACCAAGATAAGTACATGTTCATATCCAATGCCATAGCAACTTACAACAATATCGACGCCTCGTTAGTAACCAAACAATACGGTGTCAAGGCTGGACTGAAGCTGTTTGGGACAGCCGGCGTCGAGGCAGTCATGGCTGAACTTGCACAATTACACACCCGGAAGGTGGTACATCCTGTTCACATTAGAGACATGACCCGCGATGAGGTTACACGCGCCCTCCCATACCTGATGTTCTTGAAACGGAAGCGCTGTGGGAAGATCAAAGCACGAGGATGCGCTGATGGTCGCTCCCAACGCGACTTTATCTCCCGAGAGGACACATACTCACCCACTGTCTCCCTCCATGGTCTCATGCTAACTTGTCTCATCGACGCAATTGAAGGTCGAGATGTTGCCACTGCAGACATTCCAGGAGCGTTCCTTCAAACCCCTATGCCGGCAGGAGAGGTTGTCCACATACGATTTGATGGGCCAATGGCAGAACTGCTTCGCCGGATCGATCCTACTCTCTACGACAAGTATATCCTGAAAAAACGACGGAGTGGACAAGTCCTCTACACCCAAGCTGACAAGGCTATTTATGGCACCCTCCGGGCTGCCCTTTTGTTCTAGGAGAAGTTATCAGGTCAGTTGACCACATGGGGGTTCGAACTCAACCCCTACGACACATGCACCGCTAACAAGCTTATCGATGGATCACAGTGCACCATTGTGTGGCATGTGGACGACCTCAAGATATCCCACAAGGATCCCGAAGTGGTGACCACGGTGTTGGACGATCTTAACAGGGTATTCGGGGTGGAAACCCCCCTCACAGTGACCAGAGGTCGAATCCATGACTACGTTGGCATGACCATCGACTACAGTGAACCCGGGAAGGTCAAGTTCAGCATGTTTGACTATCTTGAAGGGATCATACATGACCTCCCAGAGGAACTTATTGAGGGCAGAGTGATCCCGACACCCGCATCGGACCACCTATTCAAGGTGAATGCCGAGGGGGACAAGCTAAAACTCACTGACGCTGAGACCTTTCACAAACACGTGGCACAGCTCCTGTTTGCCAGCAAGAGAGCTCGACCCGACATACAGACATCAATTGCATTCCTATGCACTCGAGTGTCCAGTCCAGATTTGGATGACTGGAAGAAGCTCCGGAGAGTGTTGGGATACATTCGGGACACCATCTTCCTCCCATTGGTGCTGGGATGGGACAACACCGGAAATGCCTATTGGTACGTCGACGCGTCATTTGCAGTACACTCTGACATGAAGAGTCACACCGGCGCAATGCTCACATTTGGGCAAGGGGCCGTGCTGGGTCTGTCCACCAAGCAAAAGCTTAACACCAAAAGCTCTACTGAAGCCGAACTGGTTGGTGTGGACGACTCGATGCCATACAACCTATGGTGCTATTACTACCTCCAGTGGCAAGGATATGCCGCACAGACCGAGCACAGGCTCGGAGCTAACAATATACTCAATCAGGACAACACGAGCGCGATGAAACTGGAGATGAATGGTAAATCCTCCAGCACCAAACGAACCAGGCACATTAACATCCGGTATTTCCTCATCACTGACAGGGTGAAGAAGGGTGAGATCACCATAGAGTATTGCCCAACCGGTGACATGATTGCGGACTACTTCACCAAGCCGCTACAAGGTTCACTGTTCCGTAAATTCCGAAATGTTATTATGGGCGTAACGGACGCAGAATATCTACAATACAAGCTTCAGTATGAAGAGGCACGCAAGCAGCGCTTTCCGTAGTGTCTCTTCACCCATACCAGATTCCTGGCATTGGCAAGGAGAAGGAGTGTGTTGGTAATCACCGCATGCGAGCGTGCCCGTAGACTAACAGCGTACTCATGATACATACTTATCGTACCTGCAGACGCGGGAATGAAAGCCTGGTGACAATCGTGATTGATGGAATAAGGAATCCTCTCACAATATCACTGGCCGTTCAATACTGACCGCACATCATATCTGTTATTGGAATCCAACCAATTACCATGCTCACCCAATACTTGGATATTCAGGGTGAGCTCATAGTTTAATTACTTGTATCTAACCAATAGGGTTGATTGCACTCTTTAAGGTTTCGTAATACTCAATTTATTACTTATTCAACATCCAGACAAATGTGTCCAGGAAACAACAACAATCAACAGTCAACCACACACAATCATAGTTTAATTATTTGTATCTAACTAACAGAGTTGATTGCACTCTTTAAGGTTTCGTAGTACTAAGCCTACTGCTGATTTCAACAAAAATAGCTTCGATGATCGATGATTCGGAGATCGGAGATCGATGATACGGTAGAGCCATCGACAACGTCGACCATTGAGCATTGACGTTTCAAAACCGTCCGAGTCCATCGAAGACTGGGACACCACGATCAAAGAGGGAACCGCTGTTTTCTCCTTCCGTGAGTGTTCACACAGCAGGCATCACATCCAGATCTACCGTACAATGAATGGCAATAGTAGCACGATTTTCCCGAGAGGGATTTGCAACGTGTCCAAGGTTTCGTGCCACATCGCATGCGCCGTTCAAATACTGTGTCATGCCATTCCAACGGTTCGTGCTGCCTTGCGCCGAATCCTGGATGATGCCAAGGAAAGCGACGCTATTCCCGGCATCGATACAGATTCTTCGTTGTTGCCAGTAACAGTGTCGGTATCGCTCTTGGAGGAATTGCTGGATTTTGTTCGCGCCGACCGTAGCAACGGAAACGGCGACGGCGACGGCGATGAAAACCGGGAAAACAACTCGGAGACGTTTGTTTCGGGGGGAAAGCCATGGAACCCAGAACGACTCTACTCGTTTCTCGCAAACGCGGGCGACACAACAGGAGGATTCTCGCTCGATCCCGACAACGTGGGAGATGCCACCCGGAGCCTGTCGTGTCTGCTCCATCTGCTCTCGCACGAGAGAGCACCGTGCGGACCGGCGTGGAAACGGATTCTGGAGTCGTCCGTGTGGGAGGGAGAAACCCTCCAGATTCTGGAAGGACGGCGACTCCTAGCCGACGTGGAAGACGATGGCAACAACGACCTCGATCGCGATTGTGGCGATGACGGAGTCCGACGTGTGGTGGAACAACGACGATTTTTGCAACGAATCAAGCCGGCTCTGCGGAACAAATCTATGGCGTCGCCCCTGATCCTGAAGTTTCGCGATCCCGAAGACCATGCTACTACCGGCACCTCACGACGTGACAATAACAATACCGTTGAAGGATGCAGCGTGATCCGGGCGTTAAAGGAGGTATTTGAACCACAGACAATCCAAGGGTCGAACTATCCATGGTGGGAAAACCTATCTCCCGATACGTATTCGGAACGAGAAATTGTTTGCCCCATCTCCCGAAACTTGGATGACTGCACCGATGATAGCGAAAGCAGCAGTTGCACCGACAGTGGCGTTGAGTGCAACGATGATGGTAGCAGCAGCAGCAGTAGCAGCAGTGATAGTAGTGATGACAGCAGCAGCAGCAGCAGCAGCGATGATAGTATTGAGGGCTGGGTAACCACCAAGCGAATCGACGTTCGATGCATACCTCGGATATGGCTTCTTCATCTGGAACGACCTCGTGCATCAATCGAGAAAATCCGGAGGATGGTAACAACACAGCATACGCAAGAGACAGATAGCGGCAAACCGTTCTCGCTGTTTGATCAGATACAAGTACCGATAGAGCTGGAAACATCATCGATTTTAACCACTAAAACGAATGGGGATGGGGATGGTGGTCCTAGTTCGAACGATGATTTAAGAGAGGAAATGGATAAAAAACAAGATGACCAAAACGCCGAATCAATAGTTTCTCCTCCGCGCCTATTTCTTCGAGGGGCAATTGTTCAGGTAGTAGAAATAGAGGAGGACGACGACGAGTTGGAAGAAGATTGGGAAGGTGGCCATTCTATTACTTTATTGCGGAATGCGAAAGGAAACGAGTCAGGTTCCTGGGTCTTGGTCGACGATGATCATCATAGGCCGATATCAGAAGATAGAGCCATCCGAATGATGGGTGGTGCAGTGGAGACCAATCGCGACGCACAGAACAAGATTGACGGAAACGGCAACTGCACAAGCAGTTCGACATACTTTTCAGCGAGCCTATTGGTATATTCGGTGCCCGACGATGATTGCAATGAGGAGTGGAAGCAACACGAAGATGACCTGGTGTCCTCTTGGAAAGACCATAGAGCGAAAGTAGCAGCTCAAATAAAAGCCAAAGAATCCCTCGTGGGGAAGAGACTCCGAGTAAAATGGGCGAAAGGAAAGTTGTACGTGGGGACCATCACACGATACGATTTATCATCCGGAAAGCACCAAGTGACCTATGATGATGGTTATGTCAAAGAGTACAATCTTAACCAAAAGACGGTTGAATGGATCGATCCCATCGACTGAAGAAAGAAATCAACACGTCGCCAGCATTACCTTTGGCAAAGTTAAACTGCATTTTTAGCCTCTTGCGTTACTAGTTTCCCGTTTCGTCTCGTTTAGACTCGGAATCCTCTACAACTCCGCATCGTTCAACCTTGACAACAGCAAGTGGTGTTCCAGATTGAGTACCACATCTTTCTTCGATTAATCGAACAACATTCATACCACTCGTTACTTTTCCAAAAATCACATGCCGTGTGTCCAACCAGGGCGTTGCTTTAGTGGTAATGAAAACTGTAACCCCGCAAAACGATTCCATACATCGAAATGATAAACAGAGAGTTAGCTGTGATCTTCGAAAACAGATTTGTTACGAAAAAGATCGACAGGAAGGAATCGGCAGACTTACATTGCGAACCGTTAGTGTTTTTCCCAGAATTTGCCATACTACCGGAGAGAATAAGAATTATGGTGGTTGTGATGTTAGTACAATAATCCCAGTGTAAATCTCCAAGCTTCATTTCGCTAGCACGAGCATTCCCACATCTCGCACTTTTGTTTTGACTCGAAACCGCCAAACTACTTACGACAGAATCCCGGGTCCTGTATGTCTGAATCTAGTAAGTCCGTTTTTTTCGTCGGCAAATTTATCGCCGTAAATTGACAAACCACCCGTGCCATTGTGGTTTGTAAAGTCTCCACCTTGGATCATGAAGTTTGGTATGATTCGATGGAACGTTGAACCTTCGTACGCTAATTTCCTCCCGCGAGCGTGTGTGGTGTCTCCCTTTGCCAGTGTTTCGAAATTTAGAACTGTTTTGGGCACCGCATTTCCGTAAAGGCCTACGACGATTCGTCCCACTTCGTTGCCGTCGATGCTCATGTCAAAAAAAACACTAGAGGTAATCTGATTCAGGGTTTCGTCGTCAATTTCGTCGTCTTCGTTTTCCATGGCGCGATCGGATATGGCTTGCGTGAAATTGATCCCAATTGCATAAGCTCCTATCATTGCAGCAACGGTACCAACTTGCCATACCAGATTGTTCGTCTTCGGAGGAGGCGAACTCGAAGATGCGAAATTACGCCTGACAATGTGCTGAGGTTGTCTCTGGACGACAAGTCCTCGACTGGCGCAGCTCCTCAGACTGGAAATCAAGGTCCCCTTTAGAATCATACTGTATGGGAGTGTATTGATGGATTAGAAATTACTCGTCTATTCTTCGATCTTCGAATGACAAGGAACTAGTCTTTTTGTTCTGCCATTCCCTTCATTGTCGATGGTTAGTCCATGGTCAACGACGCTCCGTTCATCAGGATCAACGAGGTAATACTGTATTAATGGTACGTATTGTATCGTACGAACTCAGTACCGTAGATTTCAAATCCATGAGACATCATGTTCTCACACTCACTCCCCATTGTGGTACGGTATTGACTGATTCCTCAAACGATTTAGGTACGACGGACCTAAACAGACCTAAACACCCAAACTACATAAAAATTTGGCGCACCCAACGGGCGCCCAACGGACGTTTACATCTCATTTTGGACAAATTGGAAATTGGGAATCCATAGAAAAACCAGTAAATGTCTGTTCAATCACTACCCGCGCCACCTGCCTGCCCTTAGTTGACGGAGGACTCAATCCACTAGACGCAGTGTCATCAATATCAATCGATCCTATCCAGGCAAGGAAAGTTACACCACTAGTATTTAAAGTCTGTCTGTTTTTCAATCCTATAATTTCTGTGTCCTGTGGTGCTGCCGGTATGAACCGGTACTCGGTGTGTTCGGGAAGAAATCCACAACCCAAAATTGAACTTATGCGACAGACAAGCTCCACCAACTTTATGATTCTGGGTTGGATTATGACAATTACTTGTACGAGTAGTACCTGCCAACATCAGAACTTGGAAATAACAGGAAAATGGAAAACAAAACACAACCAGCGAACAAGAGTACAATTTTGCTGCCCCAGTTGCCTTTTTTCCAAGGAGTACACAAAACAGATGCATGAGCTGAATCACGGCAACCTAAACAATGACAGAAACCCATTTTTATTTCATTTCGAAACAGGGTTTGATGCGCTATGTGCCCAAAACGGACACTTGGTACTCACAATCCTTAATGGATGCAAGAAGATCGAGGATGTGAGAACAAGACTCAACAGCAAAAAGGGACATTTCAATGAAGATGAAGCTTTGAAGATTTGGGAGCAATGCTTCAAGAATGGCACTGAGGAAGTATTTCCCGGCTACGAAGAAGGCAACACTGATGGCATTGACCATGTGTGAGCTATGGGAGTCATTCTAGCATACATTTTATGTGGTTATCCTGCGTTGAAAAGAACAGAGGACATAAAGTGCTACAACAACGTAGGTATTGGACAAAAAGTACAATCCGGAGAATGAGAGAGACTGGAACGGGATGGTCATACTTTCTCAGCAAAAGAATGGTATATGATGACGCCAGAGGCAAGAGAGCACATAAAATCGGACGACAATGTATACATTACAACCCTGGGAGCGGTCCTTGTATGACATACATTTGGTCCAACATATTAAATTCCTTTCGTATGTATGTAAGGGAACCACAGGCCGGTACTTAAACTTACGTAGATTCCTACGTAATTTACAGTACTACAGCTGGAAGTGGTACGATACTACCGATCGAGTCATATGCACCTCTGTAAGCAGGATTGGAATATCCTTCTCGAAGACCGAATGACCGGGAAGGCCCATACTTTCTGTAAACAGGATTGGAATATTCTTCTATCTATGGTAAATGACCGGGAAGGCCCATCCTTTCTGTTTTCATGATCGAAGTTCGATACTTAAGATCGGAAGCAAGGTTCTTTCACGATCAAAGTTCGATACTTAAGATCGGAAGCAAGGTTCTTTTGTTTTCATGACCAAAACAAGGTGAATTGCCTGGTTCCTGTAAAGCCGTTTGATACCTCCAATCATGTGTTTTGATATTCAAGGAGGTTCGAAGAAGCTTCCTGTAACAGCTGCTTCAGTGATCACGATTAGAAGAAAGCTTCTCATGATAGCACGCGATTCTACAGTGCTGTGCTGTACGATTAGAAGGAAGCTTCTCATGATAGCAGTGATTCTACAGTGCTGTACGATTAGCGGTGTACTGTATTCACCACTGCACTAAAAGAGATATCATGCTCTCCAGCAAGATTACTCTCTTAGCTCATACTTTTAACATTCAACTGATTTATATCCCAAAATTCACACTAGTTGCTACCAACTACCTGTAATCTACATACTAAGGTCTGTCTCGCTGCAATCTGAATAAGTCACAGCAAGAGGAGATCTGGCGTTTCCCTAGTCTCGCCTGTAGTCCGATTATCCGTTGCCGAAAGTATCCAACCACAATTGTCACGCGTAGAGTACAATCGTTCGTCTACTAACACACTAACACAGCGTTGCTGTTTGTCAGAAGCCCTTGAATCAGACTCTCAACGAATCGGATTCAGAAGGAAAATAATAGATTAACAGTCGCAAGCTCTCAGGCAGCTTGCATTAGAAGAACAGTCGACGACAATCCGACAGCAGATCATCGAACGCTCGACTACGGCCGACGATTGATAGTTCTCTGATCCGATTACAAGAAAGACACCAATCGGACACGCCGAAAGTCTTTATTAGAAGCCCATTGCATTGGACACGCCAATAGCAATCTCTCCATCCAAGAATCTCTCACTCGACAGATTCCAATTTCTCCACGTCGCAATCCAGGTGACACACCCACTGTGACACCATATCTCGTATCAGGACCCGTCGACGCCCATTTGATTGTGCTAAGCACCATAAACCACCGACTGCAATTGTTCCATCGATAATTGCCTTATCCGACCCATCAGACTTACGATGCTTACGATTTGATTCTACGATCAATCACCCTTTTTTTTGATACGCAACAATCTACGATCACTTCTTCATCAAAATCGCCACGCCACCGGCAGATCGTATCCCGTCATACGATCGATCGATTCTTTGATACTACGATTGATGATCACTGATTGACCGAATTTTCGTTGCGCAGACCAGAGCAACAGAAATGACAACGATTTTCGAAAACAACAACAACAATCCCATTGCCTGTTGCAAACTCTTTCTTACTATCGATTCTTTGCTGCCGACGCCAACGCCAACGCCGACAGTGACAAGAACGTATTCGCCGTAACATCGTTTAGCAACTACCATCGCCGATTGTTTCTACAGTTGTTTTCACCTCCGCGCATCAAACAGCAACAACCACGACAATAACCGATTCCACGAACGATTACTCGTCAACGACGCTGTTTCACCGCGCAGCAACACCAACACAAGAACCTACGATCGATCCTTTGCTGCCGACAAAAACGGCCGACGACGATACCAAGCATTGTTGACACGCCACCACCGATCGGTTATTCGTCAACAACACCTATTGCCGACGACGTCTCCACCAACGACGACGATCCGATTAAAAGAATTTTTCGTAGCTTCACCACTTCAACGACCCGTCGTATTGCATCGAAAACAATTCTCCACATTATTGTGAACATACTGGTACCATCCTTGTCCCCTATCTCCCCATATTGACAGAGATATCAAATTTTCTCCGACACGAGTCCATAGTGCCACTATGTCCATTTACGATCCTGATCTCAGACCACTGTTTCCATCATTTGATTCGAAACTTGCACACGTCCTCCATGCAACACTGGATGTTCCCCAAGAAGCATGCAACCACATTTGTGAAGTTCTCATTATAGCAGGAGCAACCACCTGGGACCATTTCATTTGTGACATTCATGAATATGCCTACATTGCTGACAAATATGGCAAAATTGTTGACCTAGAATACCAAGCTCAGACCGACTCCCGTTCTACCAGTGCAAAAGATCAACACACATTAACTTCATTTGTTGATTTTATAAATGATATCATGCTCCAAGATGGCTGTTACTGGTATGACCACAATCAGTACACCCGGGATGCCTTCCTTGCCTTTTGTAATGCGCGCAACCAGCACCCTGAGCTGACTGCTGTTTCAACCAAGGCTAATGCTGCTATTCTGGCGTCACAACCCATCGTACAAGCTACACCTTGCATGACAAAACCAGTCTTACCACCGACGTCACCTCCATCACCAGTTCTCGTCACGCCTCCAGCACCTGTTTCCTTACCGTCTCCAGCATACGATCATGCTCGTGAGACAATTTCTACTCCTGTCGACAATGCGACCCTTCTTGGATCCCCTGAAACCCACACGTTCGCTTCCACAACTGATCTTCCTGCTTACATCAGTACTCCCACCTACACTTGGACTTACTTCCCTAGCACCGAATCAGTCCGTTTTCGCAGAGTTGTCTCTTCAACCATTCCTACTGTCCATTTGGACACTCCACCTGGTGATGCCTACCATATTACAAACCGTGTGCGTCACTCCCCACGCCCTTCCCTTGAGCCTTCAACTCACTCAAGATGGACATTTCATCCAAAATCTGCTATTGTGACATTCTACCGTTCACCCAAGCAATTTTCTTCTCACAAGCCTAATACTTCCATTCCTTTGTTGCAACTTCCACCATCTGGGGCATTTTCTAAGGATAGTGTCGTTCCAAGCTCAGTTCATGCCAACGATAGTGACGTTCCAAACCCAGTCCATGTCTATTCACAGTCTGGTGCACCTTCTTGCCCCGATCGGGAGGCTACTATCTCTGCGGCACATTATTTGACCTACGACTCGCCTGCTGTGTGCATCACCAAACGCCATCGTGATGCTATCAAGCTCAAGCTGTATCACCTCCATGCTACTCTCTTGGTTGCTAATTGGACTTACGATGACATTGCTTGATATGGGGCATGTCTGGATTCCTCCAACTCGATCGATACGGTTGAATATGATCAATCATTTCCTATGATTCGATTCTACGATTCAGTCTAGTATGATCGCAAGGGTTCCATCGAAGGTTACTCACTCATTTTGATGTGATACTCAATCGATTAGATTCTACGAATCGATCTATGATCACAATAGTACGATTGATCCAAATCTACGATTGATCCAAATATACAATGGTTCATAGTGTCCACGAATCAATCGATTTCTACGTTTTTGATTTTACGATTCGATTCTACGATCCAATCTACGATCACAGGGTTTCCATCAATCATCTTTGATATGATAATCGATCGATCTCTATGATTCGATTCTACGCTGACCTTCATCTATGATTTGATACTCAATCGATTCCATTCACGATCTGATGTGTGCACACAGTCAATCAGTATCAAATCAACAATACTACGATTCGATTCTACGACTTGATTTCACGATTCAACCTACACAAATCGATCTCCATCCCATCGATTATACGGTTTATTCCATGTTGATATCCGTGATCGATTGCTTTCTACACTTTGATTGAATTTGATCTATTGCTCACTACGAATCCAATATACGGTGATTCCTACGGTTGTGCTTGATCTATGAATTTGCCGGCAGTCAATTCTACAATTGAATCCTTTTGCTACGATTCAATTCTCTGAATCGATGCTCCACTAAGATCGTTCTTTCCGAAGTATGTGATACACTTAATCACGTGCAAGAAGATGGGGCATATTAAATTACTTCCACATACGTACTCACAAAATTTATCTGTTCTTCTTTTCGAGCTATGTGATACACTTGATCACGTGCAAGAAGATGGGGCATATTAAATTCCTTTCGTATGTATGTAAGGGAACCACAGGCCGGTACTTAAACTTACGTAGATTCCTACGTAATTTACAGTACTACAGCTGGAAGTGGTACGATACTACCGATCGAGTCATATGCACCTCTGTAAGCAGGATTGGAATATCCTTCTCGAAGACCGAATGACCGGGAAGGCCCATACTTTCTGTAAACAGGATTGGAATATTCTTCTATCTATGGTAAATGACCGGGAAGGCCCATCCTTTCTGTTTTCATGATCGAAGTTCGATACTTAAGATCGGAAGCAAGGTTCTTTCACGATCAAAGTTCGATACTTAAGATCGGAAGCAAGGTTCTTTTGTTTTCATGACCAAAACAAGGTGAATTGCCTGGTTCCTGTAAAGCCGTTTGATACCTCCAATCATGTGTTTTGATATTCAAGGAGGTTCGAAGAAGCTTCCTGTAACAGCTGCTTCAGTGATCACGATTAGAAGAAAGCTTCTCATGATAGCACGCGATTCTACAGTGCTGTGCTGTACGATTAGAAGGAAGCTTCTCATGATAGCAGTGATTCTACAGTGCTGTACGATTAGCGGTGTACTGTATTCACCACTGCACTAAAAGAGATATCATGCTCTCCAGCAAGATTACTCTCTTAGCTCATACTTTTAACATTCAACTGATTTATATCCCAAAATTCACACTAGTTGCTACCAACTACCTGTAATCTACATACTAAGGTCTGTCTCGCTGCAATCTGAATAAGTCACAGCAAGAGGAGATCTGGCGTTTCCCTAGTCTCGCCTGTAGTCCGATTATCCGTTGCCAAAAGTATCCAACCACAATTGTCACACGTAGAGTACAATCGTTCGTCTACTAACACACTAACACAGCGTTGCTGTTTGTCAGAAGCCCTTGAATCAGACTCTCAACGAATCGGATTCAGAAGGAAAATAATACAACAGCTGGCACACAAAGACTGAAGAGGCAATCATTGAAAACAACTGATTGCAATGGTATTGCGACTCAACAAACAACACCAGGTTTTACTCCACATGCAAACCATTTCCTTGGATCAAGGTAAAGATAATTCACAAAGACAAGGAAAGAAAATGTATGAAACAGTGGGAATTGTTCATGAACAAAGCGAGAAAATGGTCAAAAACTAAAAAGCAGAAAGTAAAAGAATTAACCAACAGAGAGAAAAAGAAGGAAGAAGATGAAAAGGAGAGGAACATTGAGCAATGGCTACATTTTTATGAAAATTGTTGGAATTCACCTGAAGATTTGGATCAGTACAATAACTATCCCGTTCCTCGTGGCGCATGGGGACGTGTGAAACACTACTGATAACCGTTATTGAAAAACTTGCCGCTCAACCCTACAAGGCCCTTTCACACATTGTGCTTATTTTTCATTCCAGACAATTCAATCCGCAACATCGTTGCAGACACTTAACCCTGCAACTCCGTAAGGAGTCCAATACAAAAGTTAAGTGTTAAATCACCTAGTACATATAATCGGTACATAAATGCATTAAAAAATAGTAGGAAAATCAAGTATGAAATCACCAAAGGACAATCAGTACAAAAATGCAGTAAAAAAATAGTACGAAAAGCAAGTACGGAATCACATATGTACAATTGGTACAAAAATGCTCTACAAAACATATAGCACAAAAACACAGTAGTATAAAATCACGTATGTACATTCAGTACAAAAACGAAATACAAAAAGTCTAGTAATAAAATAGAGTAGAAAAACACGTATGTACATTCAAAAAATATACTCTGTAGTCCGGTAGTACCAAAACAACAAAAAGGGCATTTCCTGCAACGCCGTTGCAGAAAATGGAAAAACAATAAGCACCTGAATTGATGATTGGGCTACATACGATTATCTTCCTTGGAACCTGCGGATTGTGGTCCGCGCCAAAATTAATTAAGGGGGTAATTTCAACCACATTGCACGAGTTCCCAATAGAAGAAAAATGACATTTCCTGCAACGCCGTTGCAGAAAATGGAAAAACAATAAATATGTGAACATAGGGAGCAGTGATAGGTTGGGGAACATCAAAATGTTCAGGTCCGCGTCAAAAATTTTAGGACACCACATTCCTGATTGTTACGGCATGCGCAAACAAAAGATAGGCAGGCATCAGTAAAACAACACTCACAAGTACAACAATACAAGTAAAATTAATAGTAATACAGCACTTCCCGGGACGCAGTAAATCAAGCTCTTACAGTACATAATAATTTTACCACTACTATTTAGAACAGTATGAATGAAAAAAACATTCCAAACGCTTCCTCCAAAACAGCAATGTTATCATAAAACTAGCGCGCCAAAACAATCAAATACAAAAACGGTAAGTTTCTTTTCACGATTTAACAAAGAAATAATGGTAGAACATAGTTGCAGTCAGGTGACGGGTACCACCGTTGTTGCACATACAACAAACAGCCTGACCAGCAGTGTATTGGGAAGTGACTGAACAAACACAAATGATAGCCAAACAGATAGAACTCCCAACAGTAGCAACATCAATATTCTACAGACAACAAAAGACACTAACAACAATAAATTGAAAAACAACATTGCCAAATACGTCAAAGAAACATTGTTCAGGGATTTGAAATTCCCGCCACACAAAAAATCATACAGTCAATGATCGTGCGAATTGTAAAACTAGGGAATAACAATGAAATACCAAATACGATCGATATAAAGGATCAAAAGTAGAGTGGAATTTTCTGCCAAACAATCACTACGTGTAGGCACAATGCTCAAACTCTTGCAAGGAAAAACTACAAAGGTAACCAACCGGCAACGTACTGGTTGCCGGTATACACTCTTTCATTGTTATTTCTAACACAATCGACTTCTTCTTAACACTGACACATAGATGATGAAAGGAACAAGCAGATACCAGATAGTTTCCCAGGAACAGTTCTAATCATGGAAACTGGAAATGTGAACTCAGGAAATAGGTACCAATTATACGAAGACTATTGAAGGAAAAATTCACCGGAATTCCAATACTCTGTGAAAAGAATTCTTGGAGCGGTGTCACCAAAACAGACAGACTTCAAAAGAAAATCATTCAGAACAACAATCAGTAACATTGTCACCCCAAGCGATGAAGCATTTGCATTGCTATTCCTTTGCAATGACTGTGCCTCGTGGCTAAACACAACAAAGGGCACAAGATTGATAAAGAAATTCACTGACAGTAAGTCTGGTAATAAGGAGGGGTGGAGTGCCCAGGGACCTATTCTTTACAAATACGTTCTAAGTGAAAAACAAAAACGAAGGAAGGAACAACAGTCAAGAGATTTAGAGATAAGACTACTTCAAATGTACCAACATGGCAAACATACACTACAAGATGATCAGGACAAAGAAAGTAAAAGGGAGGAACAAAGATGGAAGGAACAAGAATGTGACATGGTTGAGACTCTTGACAAGGATAACAAGGACTACAAATATTTCGTCCAATACATGAAAAGTTCACCAGAGTAAATGGTAGTAACAACAACATTATAGTAGCACAGTTAGTTCATTATTAGTTTACAGTCTGCACAATATTGTTCCTGGTCTTCTATTCAAATTGAATACAATGAATGAGATTATTGCAAAAGCTGATAAATACTTTGATATTTGATCCAAAATATGTTTGTTTTCTTTGGGTATTTGATATTCGTAGTGTGAGTATTGCAAAATTTCGGAGATTATTGCTAATGTGAACAAAATACTTTCTTATTAGTACAAAAATAAGTTTCTTGGCTTTTGGTATTTGATATTTGTAGTGTGAGTATTGTAAAAGTGACGTAACATAATAGATTGCCAGTTTGTCAAGAGACTAATACAATTGTGAAGAAATTCCTATCAACCCTAAGACAATGCCATTGCAGATAGAGATATTATTACAAAAGATGAGTTTTGTAAGGAAAAATCAAAATTGAATGGAAAATAAAATATTATTGGGGTAAGCATGAAACAAAATTGTAAAATAGAAAAATTGTGAAGCAACCATAATAAAGGGGATGAAGCTATGGTTGTGAAAATAGTCCTCCTTGAAGTTATTGCATGCAAAAATACGTAGAGAGTTATTTATCATGCGCGCAACAAAACATTGCGGAGTTTTTAAAAAACATCACACAAATTTGACGAAAGCATGAGCAGCGTTTATGTGACGCAAGCACCAACACCACGCTTACCCCCAAGACTGGCTTGATGATAACATTGACCAAGTCATCCTTCACTACCACAGCTCTTCCAGCTGGGGAGACTTCATCTGTAGTACCATTGGAGGGCGCCGAGATATCCAACCTAATGTCAGCCAGCTCCCGCATCCCGCTGGCAGCCTTCTAGACCAATTTGGGACAGAAGGCACACCAGCCTCCATGACAGGACCACCGTGGGACAAGGCTAGACTAGTAGCGGCCATCACCAGAGCGTCACACCAATCATCACATCAAGGTATTGACTTCCTGAGAGAGGAGTATACAGATATGATGGACAAACAGCAATGGAATGTCCTCCCTGCTGGCCTCATTCAAGACGTACCAGGCCTCCGACTCAGTCCACAAGAACTAGTACCCCAAAGGGGGCGCTGACCCCAGATGATCTTCGACTACACCTATGTGGATGTCAACAAAGACACCATCCCTCTAGCTCCAGAATACTACATGCAGTTTGGGCACACCCTCCAAAGGCTCCTAACCAATGTTCATCGAGCTAATAGTCACTTTGGTCCAGTCTACATGTCCAAAATAGATCTCTCTGATGGCTTCTATCGAGTGCAGGTCGACCCAGAAGATACCATAGAGCTGGGAGTGCTCTTCCCCTCACGCCATGGCGAGCCTCCCCTCATTGGGAGTCCCCTCACGAATCCAATTTGGTGGAAGTCTAGTCCTGCTAACTTCAGTGCTTGTACAGAGACCATTGCTGACCTAGCCAATGCTGCTCCAGCGTCAGGGCTAGCACAGGCACAGCACCAACCTCACGGCCTCAATACCCTATCAGAGGCACTGCCTCCGGTAAACGGTGCATTACAGGCCCTTGCCAATACGGATGCGCCACATGCCCCTGCTTTTCCCAACAGCACCACGCCCAGCCGGAAGCCCACCTGCTACTGAGTTGTGTATGTGAATGATTTCTGTTGGTTTGCACAAGGCAACTAGTGGACTAGAAGAGTCATCAAGCGAGTTCTCTTTCAGTCCCTTGACAAAGCCTTCCAGTCACTTGATGCCACCGGCTCGCCCTTTTGCCAAGAGCCCGCGTCCCTCAAGAAGATGCTCAAAGGGGATGCTACCTGGACCACCACGAAAGTAATCCTTGGCTGGCTCATTGATTCCATCAACAAAACCATCAGCCTTCCTCCCCACCAAGTGGAACGGCTACAGAAGATTCTCCATTCCATCGGCAGCACCAGAAAGTTGTGCCAGCTCAACAGTGGTACAAAGTCCTGGGCGAGCTCCAATCAATGGCCCTGGCCATCCCCGTCTCCATAGGCCTCTTCTCCATCCTCCAAGAAGCCTTCTGCCACACAGAGCCCGGCCGGCACAGAATCCAGCTCACCAAAAGAGTCCATAGCTTCCTGACAGACTTCAAGTGGCTGGCTACTGATCTCTCCAACCGGCCTACGGCCATTGTGGAGCTAGTGCCAGATATGTTCCCAGCTATGATGGGAGCTTGTGATGCATCCAGGGCTGATATGGGGGGGATTCATTTTGTCCCCCTCCCCAATGGCAAGGTCCAGCCCTTCATGTGGAGGCAGTTTTTCCCCAGTGGGTGCCCAACCAGTTAGTCAGCTTTGACAACCCTGAAGGCACCATCAACAATAGTGACCTGGAAATGGCAGGCTCCATTGCCCATAATGATGTGCTTGCACATGCAGCTTGTGTTGACGCTCGCACCACACATAATTGCTATGACAATACAGCAGCTGTCTACTGGCAACACAAAGGCGCTACCACTACCACAGGGCCTGCAGCCTACCTCCTCCGGATGCAATCTCTTTGCCAAAGGCTCCACAAATACATTCCCCTCAGGGACTACATCCCGGGCCCTGTTAATCCCCTTGCTGATCTCCTCTCCTGGTCAGGCCTCTCTGGCACTGCCTTACTCCACTTTTTCAACACCCGCTATCCACAGGACTTGCCCTAGATCTTATGCCCCCTCAGGCCTCCCATGCTTTCTGCTCTGACCTTTGCGCTATCCAGGAGACCATGTGAGCTTCAGTTACTGAGCTCTATACCAAAAGAAATGATACCCGTTGGAATCAATGGGTTTACAACTTCGGCCGGTCTCAAGGCTTTGACCCCCTCCTCCAATCTATTAAAGATCCAATCCCCATCCTCCAGGTCTTTGCACAAAGACTCCATGATGGCAGACTGTCCTGTAGCAACAAACCCCTCTGATCTCGCACTGTATTGGACACCATCAGGTCAGTCTGCCAGAAGCTTGCCTGCATGGGGTCCAAAGACCCCCGCACCAACTCCACATGGAGTCTTGACTTCCGGCTAACTGCCCAGTTCAAGGGCTATGCCAAGCTGGATCCAGCCCCTTCCAGAGTCAAGCCAGTTCCAATCACCCTTGTCATGCATGCACTCAGATTTGCATAGGATGACTCTCCCTCTCCTCCTTGACAGGCTATTGCCAACATGATCAGCATAGCCTTCTTCTTCTGTCTCCGCCCTGGTGAATACACTGGTGGTACTAGTATCAGGGATGACCAAGCTTTCCTCCTCCAAGATGTCTCCTTCTCTCCTGGATCCAGGATCCTCCAGCAATCTGCGCCCATCCATGAGCTACAGGCGGCTACCTCCGCCACCCTCACTTTCACCACATAGAAGAATGGCGACAAGGGGGAAGTGCTGGTTGCTCATGCCAGGAGTGGTGACTCACTCTGCTGCCCTGTAGCGGCGTGCGCGCGCCAAGTCCTCCACCTCTGAAGCTGTTGCCTACCACCAGCTCAGCCTTCAGTCCTACACTCAGGCTGACCAGTTACATATCCAATGGTGTTGTCACTCTGGTCAGAGCTGAGACTGCCACCTCCTCCATGAGGGTCTATGCTCAGACCCTCTACCATACCACCAGCATCTCCCCTGCCACAATCTCTGCCCAATCCCTTCAAGCAGGGGGGGCTATGGCCCTGCTACAGGGCAAATGTGATTCTAATGTCATCAAGCTTGTTGGATGATGCCATAGTGACTGCATGATGAGGTACTTGCACCAGCAGTCCCTCCCCATCTTCAAGAATCTTGCCTCTGTCATGTTTAACAATGGAACATACTCCTTCCTGCCGGAAGAGTGGGTGCCAGCCTCTGACATCATTCCAGCCGGCAGCTCTCTTTGATTCATCCCTTGGGATGAACCCCCCCTCTCTCACTGTCCTCCAAGTCCCCTCCCAGTCCATCTACATGCAGCTCCCACCCTGTGGCTTGTGGCCCAATGGCAGAAAAGGCTTCTGACGTAACAGCCAAAACTGTGTGCCGGTGTGTGTGGGCAAAGCAACCTAAGGGACTGGACTCCCCAGCCTGCAAAAACAATCAACAGGTTGGAGTTTCCTGGTTCCCCCTGTAGCATTGCTTAGCCCACCAACACACCCATGAACTACAAGCATAGTACTACAAGTAGGTTGGCTACTGAGGCTATCACCGATGTAGTGAGTGATAGTTGATGTAGCGATCTGGATGAAAGGACTGCCACGCGACACTCCAATAGGATTGGAAGAAGAACAGACCATGGAACATCCATGAGTATCCAAAGTGTTCACTGTATCACTAAGATATCACTGTATCACAAAATCACCGGCTTCCATATTAATTTGCAGAAAAACACAGGCTAGGTCTAACAAGCACGTGAAGCAGGATTCATGCAGCAAAATCCAAGCTTCTTGTTACAGCTCACTCTTTTTGCTCCTAATCGATAGTAGTAGTAGAATAAGTTGGCCCACCATGCCCATCCACAGAAATGGCGTAACAGCCAACAAAGCTGTGCGTCGGTGTGTGTGGGCAAAGCAACCTAAGGGACCGGACTCCCCAGCCTGCAAAAACAATCAACAGGTTGGATGAGTTTCCCGGATCCCCCTCTAGCATTGCTTAACCCACCAACACACCCAAAGAACTACCGTACAAGCATAGTGCTACCGTACCATTGTTAATTTCCCATACAGATTTCGCTGTTTTTAGGGTGCCAAAAATCAAGTTCACAATACTCAGCAACCAGACGTCACCTGAAAATGTTAAAATATGCGGCATCTAGCTGAGATCATGATCTAGATCGACTATTATTTGTCATTGCCAACGGATTTCTCATTTTCTTATATAGTGAACTTGATTGAAAGAGGCTTAATCAAATCAACCAAAAAAACTATTTGTGCCTATTTACCGAGATTCAAAAAACTGCACGTGCAAGCTTGCGCGAGCGTGCGCGGAGGAGATGCACGCGCGCTCTTGCGCGCACAAGCCAGCAGTGGAAAAAGGACAGAACATAAAAACAATAAAAATGGAAAAAGGACAGACCATAAAAATGGAAAAAGGACAGACCAACCGTTACTACACTATTATTACACGTACCGTACGCGTACGAGTACCTACGTAGGTACTTGTACTACTTGTACAGTAATGAACCTCTTCTTGGCTCCTATTCATATCCAGGGTCCTGGATAAATTAAAAATTCATAACGCCTAGAATATCAGTGATTTTTGTACCAGTTTTCTTCCATTGTCCTTCCCATCCATAGTATGAACAATGTTCATGCTGGAATTTCAAATAATGTATTATATTGACATTGAAAGACTGACTAGTAGCTACCCCTTCTTTCTGGTCATGTCCAGGCTCCTGAATAAACTAAAAATTCATAACGCCTACTAGAATATCAGTGATTTTTGTACCAGTTTTCTTCCATTATCCATCCCATCCATACTAGTATGAACAATGTTAATGATGAAATTTCAGGATAGTTTTAGACACAAAAATAAATTTTGTTTCAGTGTCAATCCTTCTCATATTATGCATAAGATACACTATGGAAAAAACATTAAACAAGCCAATATTTTGCAAGTCACCAACTAACAGTGCACTTGGGTCTGAAGTTAGACCAAAAATGCCCACTAAAATTCATTGTTGAGTGCAAAAGTATTACTACATTATTTGATGTTTCAGTGTCAATCCTTTTCATATTATGCATAAGATACAATATAAAAAAGAATGACATGAAATAGGCAGATATTTTGCAAGTCACCAACTAATCAGTCCATTTGGGTCTGGATTTGGACCAAACATGCCCATTAAAATTCATCGTTGAGTGCAAAAAAAAAACCTTGTTTGATGTTTTAGTGTCAGTCCTTTTCATAGTATGCATGAGATCATGCACTATGAAAAAAGAATGACATGAAGCAAGCCAATATTTTGCATATCACCAACTAATCAGTGCATTGGGGTTCTGGATTTTTTCAGTGTAAACGTTATACATGACCTGAAACTTCACCATGAACATTCATCATAATATAGACAGGTTGGATAATGGTAAAAAAATGGCATGAAATCCATTGATAGTTTAGGTGTTATGAGTTTTTAGTTTATTCAGGAGCCTGGGCATGACCAGAAAGAAGGGGTAGCTACTAGTCAGTCTTTCAATGTCAATATAATACATTATTTGAAATTCCAGCATGAACATTGTTCATACTATGGATAGGAAGGACAATGGAAGAAAACTGGTACAAAAATCACTTATACTCTAGGCGTTATGAATTTTTAATTTATCCAGGACCCTGGATATGAATAGGAGCCAAGAAGAGGTTCCTTACTGTACAAGTAGTACGGCACACATACCTATGTAGATATGTACTGGTATGAGTATTCGTGGCTTACTTTTCTACGTGACTTGGTTACTCCAGTCACTAATCCACACAGTGTCATATGCCTCTAAAAAGGGTACTAAATTAATGCTTATGTAATGGTTAAAAACTAAGATTGTGAGCTAGCCCTGTCAACTACTCCGAGGAGTGGTTGGGAGGAAGCTTGTAACAGTAAAAAGGTGTTGAACTGGAATTCAACGTATATTGCACACAGAGGAATTTGGATATGTTCTTCATCCAGTGTTCAATATTGAAGACCGGCTTGCATGGCATTGCTTTTCAGATTTTCTTGAATCGTGGGTAATTTCAATCGTGAGGGTTTGGAATACCACACTCTTCTCCTTCTCATAAAAGTTTCGATTGGTGGCGCAGATTTTGTTGATCGTGTGCGACCAGTATTCCTTAGATAAGAATTTTTTAAATGGTGTGATATGGTTTTAGGTTCCAAATGTTCATACGTTGAATAACATGATTTCCTAAGAGAAAGGAAACTGTACCACATTCTCCAAGTCATAATGCGATGGCTTGTGAGGTTTTGGCAAGTAAGGTTGATGTGGTTGGTATACACAACAATTTCAGCACCCCAAAGAATGGGTCAAAATTCCTTGAAGACTTCTACAACGCAGGGCATCTCTTTATCCATCGTTGGGTATTTCTGTTGAGCGGCGTTGAGTTTTTGAGAGAAGCAGAGGATAATCTTGCCATCTTGGAGGACAACAGCCCCAAGTTGGTAATCGGAAGCATCCGTGTAGACATGGAAGGGCTTGTTTGGATCAGGGAAGGCCAGGAGAATATCTTTGGCAATGAGAGCTTTGGCCTTGTTGAAGGCTTTGATGAGCTTGGGGGTTGAAGTGAGTTTGCCTTTGAATCTTCCAGAGAGATCTGTAAGTGGAGCAAGAACTTCTGCGCGTTTTGGGTAAAAGTTCCGATAGAAGTTGATCATCCCAACAAAGGATCAGAGTTGGGTTGTTGTTGAGGGAAAGGCTAGGTTTAGGATAGGAGATATCTTGTTGGGGTTTGGTCAAATGCCGTCTCTGGAGATAATGTGGCCAAGCCAAGGTGCTTACGATTGAAACCAGTGGCACTTGGAGGGCTTGACCGAGAAGTTGTGGGTCTTGAGTAAGAAGAGGACAGAAGAGACAGACTTACAATGGGATTCGAGGGTATCAGAGAAGATCCCAATGTCATCAATGTATACTTCGATATCCTTCAAGTGGAGGAGCATCTGTTCCATACAGCCTTGAGCCCAGCTCAGAGAATTGAGGAATCCCATTGGTAATCAAAGCAGTCAGAATTTTACAAATGGAGTGACAAGGACGCAAAGCCAGGTGGAGGCTTCTTTGAGTTTGAAAGTGTGGAACTGCATGCTGACATCAATAAGGGTTACATATTTGAATCCTCTTCTTCTGTGGAAGATATCTTGGAGTTTTGGAAGTGGGTAGTGAAGTTTCTTGGTGACCTTGTTGAGTTCTTGGAAGTCACTGATAAGTTGACAGGAGCCATCTGGTTTTGGAACTACAAAGGTTGGCATTCCCCATTCTGTGGCGTAGCACCGTTCTAGGATGCCAAGCTTCACTTGTCAATCGATTTCCTTCTTCACAGCCTCCTGTTGGTGGAGTGGGATTGGATATGGTTGTTTCACATGGAATGGCATTAGTACATCTTGTTGGAGCTCAATGTGGAACTCATGATTAGGGAAAATACCTAATTCCTTGCCGTTCAAGCCTTTGAAAAGTTCTTCATTTTGGAGTAGGATTGGTAATAAAACTTGTTTCTCATTGTAGGAGAGATGGGTTTGGTCGGTGACTAGCTTGTGGAGGTCTGTCTTCTCATACTTGGAGGTGCCATCTACATATGATTGTTGGATAGCTTGGTTGGAGTAGCTCTCGGCTACAGCATGGGATTCTGCAGACATGACCTTGTGAAGCAAGGCCTTGTTGTCAAAGTAATTACGCGGATGGAGGTCCATTGTCTTTTTATACCATTCTATGGTGCAGGTTTCGAAGTCCATCTTCATTCCAAGGTCTCTCATGGTGCGTCTACCAATGAGGAGATGATAGTTGATATTCTGAGAGACTACAAAGCACTTGATTTTCAGGACCTTCATGGAGTAGGATAGTTCTGGAAACATGGTATTCTCCAAGATTACATAGTGGTCGCAAGTACTTTTGCCATTGGTCGTTTGCATTTGAATCGGTTGGTTGAGTGGGTGTTTCTTGATTCCAGAAGGAATTGCTGATTCCACGATGAGATTGTTGGTGGATCCGGAATCAAAGAGGGTTTTCAAGTAGTACTTGCCAGGGGATCCATTGATGGAATTGCAGACACTTACTGTGGTTGGAGCAAGGTCGACACCAGTGTTGCTGGGAGCAACATCTTGCTTGTTGTTGTCGGAATCGATGTTTTTGGTGGAGAATCTCTGAAGATCTGAGTTGTAATATTCTTCATCAACATCCATATCTACATGGAAGAGATCAGGCCAAGGGGTTGATGGAATGGTTTCTTCTGGTTCATTGATGAAGATACACATATGTTGCTCTGGTTCGTGAAGGTTATTGCCATGGGAAGAGGAGGTAGTGGATCGATTGCTGTTGTTGGAACTGCGATCATTCACATGCAAGTCAATATTGTCTCTGTTGTTGTTGTTGTTGTTGTTGTTGCTGTTGCTGGACTGATTGGAGGTGTTTCCATATTTGTTGGTGTAGCATTGACCCCAAGTGTGGTTCGTACCAGGGTGGACTGGACATGGTGAGTCGCTGGAGATTCTGGTTGATCCCTTGCTGTTGTTACTTTTGCCTTGGTTGTTGCGTTGGTTGTTGTTGCGTTGCTGTCGATTTTGGTTATTGCCGTTGTTGTTTGATTGATTGTTTCGATTGTGATTTCTGTTGTTTCCATTTTGGTTGTTCTGATTGTTGTTGCCATTGTTGTTGCTGTTATTGCTGTATTGAGATGGATTATCTGATTTCTTTTTGCGATTTTGTGCATATTGATATCATTTGAATCTCATCATCATTTCAGAAAGGGAGTCTCTGTGGGGCGAGTGGTGTTGCTGATAGGTGTACTTCGAATCGTCGGGCATTGATTCAAAGATTAGATTCTTGAACTCTCTCTCCTTGATCTCTGCATCTTCTGGTGGGTGTCTCGGAAGCAGGGGAAGGATGACATGGTTGTGGAAGTTGACTTGGGCAACAAATTGGTGTACTGTCATGGTGGTTGTCTTCTTGATATTGGTGAGGAATCTTCGATGGTTTTGGTATGCATCGAGGTTGTTGTTGAACTTGTAGTTGAATAATTCTTCCACTGCGGTTTGGAAGTTGTCCACAGTTCTCTGTGGAACGTTGGTTGATATGTAGTTATTCCACCAGCTGCTGTCGGTGTAGTCCCTGAGGAGGTCTAGAAACTTGTCATATAATCTTGGACCTGTAGTTAGGTTGAGCGTCTTCTTGGATTGCATGAACTCATTGATGGTGAAAAGAATTTGTAGTTTGGTTGATCCTGCAGTAATCAAGGGAATCTTGAGCTTGGTTACTTCTTGAACTCCATTGACTTCCTGTGTGTTCTTGAAGTCCATCTTGTCAATGGTTTCTTGATCGAAGTCAAATTTGAAAGGTATTATGGAGTAGGAGCTTGACATTGTGTTTCTCTTCTTGTTCTTACTGGACAATCGTCAGGATCAGTTAGTTGCTTGTTGGCAGTTGGAAAGGGAGTCTCTGTGGGGCGAGTGGTGTTGCTGATAGGTGTACTTCGAATCGTCGGGCATTGATTCAAAGATTAGATTCTTGAACTCTCTCTCCTTGATCTCTGCATCTTCTGGTGGGTGTCTCGGAAGCAGGGGAAGGATGACATGGTTGTGGAAGTTGACTTGGGCAACAAATTGGTGTACTGTCATGGTGGTTGTCTTCTTGATATTGGTGAGGAATCTTCGATGGTTTTGGTATGCATCGAGGTTGTTGTTGAACTTGTAGTTGAATAATTCTTCCACTGCGGTTTGGAAGTTGTCCACAGTTCTCTGTGGAACGTTGGTTGATATGTAGTTATTCCACCAGCTGCTGTCGGTGTAGTCCCTGAGGAGGTCTAGAAACTTGTCATATAATCTTGGACCTGTAGTTAGGTTGAGCGTCTTCTTGGATTGCATGAACTCATTGATGGTGAAAAGAATTTGTAGTTTGGTTGATCCTGCAGTAATCAAGGGAATCTTGAGCTTGGTTACTTCTTGAACTCCATTGACTTCCTGTGTGTTCTTGAAGTCCATCTTGTCAATGGTTTCTTGATCGAAGTCAAATTTGAAAGGTATTATGGAGTAGGAGCTTGACATTGTGTTTCTCTTCTTGTTCTTACTGGACAATCGTCAGGATCAGTTAGTTGCTTGTTGGCAGTTGTAGTAGTGTTTACTCGAGTAGTTGAAGTAGTTGTACCGGTAGTAGTAATACTTGTTGTAGGTCGAAGCAATTTTTCAACTGTTTAAACAGTGTCATATGCCTCTAAAAAGGGTACTAAATTAATGCTTATGTAATGGTTAAAAACTAAGATTGTGAGCTAGCCCTGTCAACTACTCCGAGGAGCGGTTGGGAGGAAGCTTGTAACGGTAAAAAGGCGTTGAACTGGAATTCAACATATATTGCACAGTGTTCAATATTGAAGACAGGCTTGCGTGGCATTGCTTTTCAGATTTTCTTGAATCGATTGTGAGGGTTTGGAATACCACACACAGACAGACAGGGCGTGTGCGACAAATTTTTTAGTATTGAATTTAACGGCTTAACGGCTGCTGTGTGACTGGGCATGCGCGCTTACACTGCGCGGAGTCTCAAAATTGTTGAAAATAGAACACAAAAGTCTCATTATTGCTTTATATTCATATACAGTAATGTAGATTAAAAATTCTATATTTGGCTGTACTAAAACTGGGAAACAAACAGCAGATTCATGTTCATATGGGTTGATAGGGTTTGCACATGTTCCCGAAAAGATAGCTTTTTCCGTTGCATGCATAATTCATGACGGTACGGTACAAGTAGGTTGGCTACTGAGGCTATCACGAATGTAGTGAGTGATAGCTTGCTGGGAAATGCCGGCACCGAGCTTCGCTGGGAATTTGGTCGAAAAAATTATTATGACGTGTGTCCGTTTTTGCTGTGCCCTCCATCCCCTTGATGCATTTTCGATTACTGTAAGATACATCAGTGTGCCTCCGAAGCAATAGACAGATGTTCGCCACTTCATGAGTTCATGCCGATCAAAGAATTATTGTCATTGATGTTTTTTAGGGTGCGCAATCGTTCCACCAACAACTTACTTTTCAAAATCAAAATTATTTCGTGGACCGCAGAAGCGTCAGTCACATTTTTCACGCTTTTGTTCGTTGTCACACACCTACAGTACGGTACGGTATCTTATCTGCTATTTGCGCAAAACGTACGAGTGGTGAAAAGAAAATAATCAAAGAAGCGTCGACTTCTAGAGTATAATACCACGAGTTGACCTTTGGGCTCTGCCTTCGATTTACACACCTGATCAGTCGCGGCGCATCGCCCCTCTTCGGCGTACACTTCTTGCGACCTGCAAAGAAAACACCACTTGACAACAACGATGACGGCCCCGGATATCCTTTTTCCGGAGTTTAACTCCCGTGCGCGAAAGTCTTCCGTGGTGGTTGCTGGGTTCAATCTCACTGCATCAATCATGGGTGGAGGTATTTTAAGCATCCCCTTTGCCTTTTCCAAAACAGGTGTTTTGCTTGCGCCTATTCTGATGTTTCTGGCTGCCGTCATAACAGAACGCTCCATGTATCTACTGTGCCTCTGCTCGAGACTGACGGGGGCAAAAACGTATGGGGAAGTCGGCGAAGCTGCGTTTGGAAAGAAAATGGAGTACTTCATCGCCTGCATTCTCTGTGTTTTCTTGCTATTTGCAATTATCGGTTATATGGTCCTTGCTAAAGATATTTGGACGTCGGTTCTAAAGTTGTTGATTGGAAACAAAGCTCCAAACGATGACATAGTATTGGGGGCCATCATCATCCTTATCGTTCCGTTCTTGGTTCAGAAGTCACTCCATGCCCTGCGATTTAACTGCTACGTTGGCGTCATTTCAGTTTCTACGCTTTGTGCCGCTCTGGTTCGCCGTGCTTGGGAAGCTGGGGTTTGGTCAGATGTTTTATGGTGGTCGACCAACTTGGAAGATATTTTGATAGCCTTCCCTATCATCAGTTTATCTTTCCTTGGTATTTTCAATATTCTCCCCATCCAGAATGCTCTTATAAAACCGACCCGCTCACGAATTTTATTGGTGGTGGATGGAGCAATATCAGCTATATTGATGATTTCCCTGGTCTTCGGTTGGGCAGGTTATTTATTTGCTGGTTTGAAAACGGACGGAAATATACTAAGAAATTGTGACACAGCGAACGATGATTTGTTGCTACTAGGGCAGCTGGGATGTGGTATTATGGTTGTGCTAGCCATACCTATGATGATGTTGCCATGTCGATCTTCCCTTTTGGAAATCTTGGATGTCCTCGTAAATGGACCGCACATAACACCTGTCGAAATAGAAGAGAGCGAAATTCTTCCTCTGACCCAGGCCGATTCAACCTCAAACCGCAACAACTACAATTCCACCAAAACTACTCCATGTCAACAATATCAGTGTCAACAAGAAGATGCTGGCGAAGAAACGATACATTTGGATCAAAATCGCCGTCGCAAGTTGAACATTATCGACAGCACTTTCATTCATTATGCATCAACGTTTTCGATTTTTGCAACATGTTATATGGTTGCTATTCGAGTTCCTGGTGTCGCTCTTGTATGGTCGATTCTTGGTTGCTCCCTGGGCTATTTTATAGCATTTATTCTTCCGTGTGTTTGCTACTTGAAGATACAAAAGCGATATCCCGCGCATTCATTGGAAAGCAACGCTTGGGTGTGCTTTTCGTGGATACTTGTTGTGGTATCGAGCATCGCCATGATTGTTTGCACCATAGAGACCGTAAAAGGATTATGATAAAGCTCACATTTTTTTTTGGGTGAGGGTCGAGTGTTGATCTACACGTACAGCCGTCCCTACTTGCGAAAAATCATAGTCATAGTATTAGTAGACAGTCTTTTTCTGGTCGATTTGTGCAATCTTTGCTTAGGCATGTTAGAATAGGTTGAAAATAATGGTAGGCTTTAACAGTGTTCTCTATGGATTAGTACTTGTTTAGGAAAATATACGTCCTCTGACTGCTTGATTCAATAAATACTCACTCAACCCTCTCATGTATTATCTGGTGTTAATCTACAACTCTTCATGTAACTTATATATCTTTGACCTCATTGTTCTTTATGTAGTAGTGACGTTTGCTCTTGACATCCTCCTGTGATTTATTTCTATTGGCTTAGCTTTGATTGTATCCATTTTGGTATTTCCTACCCTAGGTGTATCTGTTGTTAATCAGTTTCATGACTTCAGTGACTCTTCCTGATTTGCGGTTTTACTTAGACCCATTCAATTTGTCGAAGCGAATCCCACTTAACAAGATTTGTCATTCCAACAAGGCACACCTTATTCAGAGAAGGCGACTAATCTCATACCCCGTCTTTAGGATTCAAAAAATCTCATGCCCTGTCGGAACCAGTCAAAATGTCCGGTCACAATCTCATACCCTGCTAGGGCTAGAGTCTCAGAATAGGATTTTCAAATCTTTGGGAGCCTCGGGGCAGGGCACAAATTTGGCTATTAGTGCTACTGGGCCTTGTTATTGGGTCTTTTCTATGTACTGATATTTGAATGAGCCTCATGATCAGTTCCTTTCCTATGTAAACTTGCTTAACTGTCTTTAATTGATTGTTACATCTATATTCATTTCCCTACGTAAGTCAATACTTTATATTCCCCCTGCCTTTGGCGGTCTTTTTTCTGACCCAAAAATAACGCTCCAATTGTCATTCTTCCATTTATTTTCCTTATTTTGTTTTCCTTTATCCCCCAAAATATTTCCTGATACTTCATGACAGCACATACAATGACTTTCTTTACCTCTCATTGTGTTGCAGCACTCTCACTCTTTACCCCAACATCCCTTTTTTTGTGCTCGGCCATGCCGTCTTCCAAATGCAATGGCTCCAGTACGTCCCTCCTTATTATATTTTCTGTTTATATTTGTTTCCAGTTCCAGTTCTTAGGATCTTGCCCGCCCGCATACAACTCACTCAATTTCTCATTTTCCTTCTCTGCACAGATTGGCTGTTTGTTGACAAATATCGTTTACGCCATTCTGTTTCAGAATCATTTTGTATTCTCCAACACAGCTCCAACACATCCCCCCCTCACTTTACGTCATTGGTTCTTCTGGCAATGTCTATACCATAATTGCGATGCGCAAAACTATTGTCTGTTTGTGTTCTGATACCCATTCAGTATGCAAACACATATTGTCCCTACTCACTGATCTACAATGCCCTGTTTCTACAGGCCTGCAAACAATATCCCTACCACTTGTTAAACTCTGCTTAAGGACCTATGAGTCATCTCTCAACACTTACACCATCAAGCTTTGCCTTTCCCTTATGAGGCAATCTTGCATACACTGTCAACAATCAATGCTTCATTCTCATCTGATTATCTGCAACATTTGTTACTCCGTTTCTCATTATTCTCACAATTACCATGACTTGAATACATGTCCTCAATGTAAATTACAATGGTTGCCATATGTTTCTGAGCTTGTTGGTCAAAATCACAATTTTCTTCCATTCTGATGAGAAATGGATTTCAAGAAACTCATCCTCTACCTCAACCAACTATTGCCACCTATGATACAACTAAATCCTCTATCTCCTCCTCTAACGGTATTCCTGTTGTTGCATCCAGTTCAAACACACACATTATTCCCCCCTCACCTCCCCCCTTGCCTTCCTGTAACTACTGTCTTTTGGAAATTATCTGAGAATAACGGCATCTAATTTTTTTGTTTCATGCACCATGTACCATATTATAATTATAATTTATTATTTTATTGTTTCTGCCAATTGTTGTATACATTAGAAGTCATATTTTTATCCATTATTCTTTTTCTTTGTTTTCATTTAATCTCTGGTTGATTCATCTTACATTCTACTTCTGTTCTCACATTCACCATTCATTTTGACCACCATGATGACAAACTTGGTAAATAATCTTTCAATGTTGTCTTCTTTTGTACCATGTCTTTCTGTTCAATTTTTTTCATCTTCTGCTCTTCCTCCGTTTCAATTGCTTTATTCTCCGTCGCCTCATCTACTTCTTCGTTCATTTTCATAATCCGATGGTTTCTTACCATTTGAATCGTCATTGGAACTAACATCTTTGTAATTGGGTTTCTTTATAAGGAAAGATTATCAAAAGGAGTTTGGTGGAGCGCCATACGTAGTACCGTAGTACGGTACAGTACAAATCAACTGTTGGCAATGGATTACAAAAATCTATTTAAGTCTTAATTCTCCCCTTTTCCACATATGTTAGAAAGTACTCGGATTCCCCCAAAATTTTAGAAGATCCTCGAAGCAAACCGAACAAGCGAGCTCAGTGCGGATTGACATTACAACAAGGGTCAATGCTAACTAAATCGGCGCATTCAGCATAGTAGACTTCGATACAATACACAACAGCGCCCTCGACGTTCACACCAACACGACCAGCCTACATAGCACTTGAAACCAAGATACGTTGTCAACCAACACACTCCTATCAAAAGGATACCCGTAACACAGTGTTAGACCCCAATATTCCAGGCTCTACAAAGTATTAAGATAAACCATGAGTCGCGATTCGTAAGTAGAAGAAGGGGAGACACACCAAGAGCTGTTCTCGGGCACTTCCTTCAGTTCGAGCCGTCGTGTGATTTGAATCAGTCGCACTTCAGCCGCTATTTCTCACAATTTGTAATACGCAATCCACTCTTCAAATACGCTTTGAAGGAATTATGACCATCACATTTCTATTTTCTCCCCCCAGGGTCGTTTGTACCAAATGGAGTACTGCTTCAAAGCCGCCAACTCTGGATTGACAGGTGTGGCAGTCCGGGGGAAGGATAGCGTTTGCGTAGTAACTCAGAAAAAGGTCCCGGATCGATTGATGGAGCCCTCCAGTGTCACACACTTGTTCAAACTCACACAGAAAATCGGATGCTGTGTCACGGGACCCATGGCCGACTCGAAGTCGATGGTGCAGCGAGCTCGGTACGAGGCCGGCAAGTGGGCATTCGACAACGGATATCCAATGCCGGTGTCGGTTCTCTCGAGGAGAATGGCCGATTTGGCGCAGGTCAATACCCAGGCGGCGTCCTCTCGTCCGCTGGCTTGCATCGGACTCTTTGTAGGAGTCGACGACGAAAAGGGACCCCAGGTCTTCAAGGTAGACTGTGCCGGCCATTACTTGCCGTTTTTTGCCGCGGCATCCGGACCCAAAGAACAGGAGGCCATGAACTTTTTGGAAAAGCGAGCAACAGAAATGAAAGAATTCGATAAAGACCAAGTGATCCGAACGGCGATCACCTGTCTCGGACACGTACTGGGGAGCGACTTCAAAGGAACGGAGATCGAAGTTGGAAGTATTCAAGGAACGAGTGGAAGGTTCGAGGTTTTGAACGAGGACGAAGTCGAAGAGCACCTGAATGCTATTGCAGATGACGCGGATGCGTAAGAATAGCTGTTGTAATAATGCAAACGTCCTTTTTTGATAGCACTATGAATATTGCGAAATGTTTGTTTCGTCGATATTTTACTGGTATGAGTGTCCGGTGAATGAACGCAAATCATTGTCTTCTCAAACAAAGATTCTTATGCAGAGGACGTTTCAGGTGAACACTCGCCTTTTATTGACTTCTCATACCAGTGCTTGTTAGAATGAGAAAGCAATAGTTAGACGTTGTCGCCTTGTTTCTCTCACGACTCCGACTAAGAGGGTTTGTCCACATTTTCAAAGGACCGTTCTTAGACAATTTTCTACTATAGAAGAAGCGACTTCACAATCGCAGCCACCGGTACTAACTTATTGCAACACCAACATGATGTGACTATCGTAGTTGTAGACCGAAGGTACGGACGAGCTGGTACGATGGTGTGGAATGCACGCAAGTGCTTCGATCTGGTCTCAAGACATTTGCAATTTATTGTAAATGACAGGACGATATTCTACATTCAATCGACAGTTTAGGAGAAAATCCCATTTTATACGATTTTTGTCTGCTTCGCGATTAGCGAAGTTATCGAGGCCGTCGATTGGAAGCCGAGCCCAGAGGATTTTGTTTGTCGTTGCGACACTCGATCTATCTCGTCGGAGCTAAAAACATGATGGCATTCATTAAATGGAGAGCTAACTGCTCTCAATCAATGTGACGGATTGTAAGAAAGCCATATGCATATCAGGTACGGCATCAGTCGAAACCGAGATTGCACCATAACCGTTCCTTCCAACAGAGACAGTTTCTACATCGCATCGCATACCCCACTTGGTCGTTTCTCGAATCGCTCGTTTTTGGCTTTATCGTGTACAAAATGAATATAACAGTAAACGCTTCCTTCCTAAGTGAACCGAGCTTGCTCCACGCTGGGTGGAAGTTCCACATTGGCCATGTTGTCAAACATCAGGTCCGGTCCTCCGATGCCACTAGTCGGTACGGCATCATACTCGTTGCCAAAACTTCTTCTGGATTCCCCCCGGGCATTGTTTTTGGCCCCTCCCATCAGGGCATCAAACACTAGATACACAACCGACACTATAAAGACAAACAGAAACGTTCCGGCACCACCGTATGCGTTGCTCTTGGCCTGTTCGATATCTTCGATCCCTCCGATATAAAAGGGTTGAAACGTCAACATTACAGAAACCATAACCTGTGGGTGCGTCGAAAACAAACGTCAGAATCAATCGCACTCATCGATTCACCCTGCTCCGGTCGACCATCCGGTTTCGCCTACCACACACCGGCAGAAAAACAAAACGAACGAACAAACAAACAAACAACGCACCATAAATATCAGGCCAACCACAGAATAGCGGGCGCAGAAATTCGATGTTTCTCTCAAATTAGGCATTGTGCTTTTCTCGGTCAAATTGTTATCGCTCCTATCGGTAATTTGCGTCTTCTTGCGGCGTTTGTGGTCGATGGAGCCGTCCGCGGGGTAGGCTCTTCCAACAAAGTCTAGTTTGTTCGAATGGTCCTACGGTAAGTCTTACTCGTACTTGTATGGGGGATACATGCTTCAGTCTATTCATACCGTAGTAATCATGCATCCGAAACGATGACCTCAACGCCTTTCGCAGGATTGAATTGATTCATTCTTGTTCTCTTTTTAGAGTCAGCGCGTGAGTGAAAGCAAGTGAAAATTGAGTGAGTCGAGTACGGTAGTATCGGTACCGGCACGTAGTTTATTTGGCGGGAATTGAATTGTGATTGTGACTGGAAGGTTTTTAGGGGAGAAATAATTTAAAGGGGAAATCAACTTAAAAGGGAGAATCAAAAATTCCTCACGGTATGCACTTTCCATTTTGATGTGAGGCCGGGAGAGAAAACCAAAGAATGCTTCTTGTGCTTCTTTCAAAATTTGATTTTCATTGGCTGTAACTAGGAGAACGCTTTCCGTCGATTGAATTTCAAGCGTATCATACACACTCTTACCGTACGACAGCTGCACGAGATGCCGTTCGTACTTACTCGTACTACCGGTATACCGGTAGGCTTCCACAATCGCACTTTTCGAAGTTGTCGGTGTCGAAACCCATCACTTCCTGTTTCCACAGCGATCACAATCTTTCGTTTTTCTTCGACCAATTCTGTTTTCTGTTTGTTTGAGAACTCAGAAACGAATTACATCAAATCTTTTACTTCGTATTATTATTCTACCGTACGATGAAATTATCTATCGCTACCGCTCTGCTCTGTCTTGGAATCCACTCTTCGGAGGGATTTGCTCCACAAGCCCTGACAAGGTGTGTTTCTCTTTGCTCTCTGGGAAAGATAGATGACTGGGTTGGTCGTAACTGTATTCTATTCTGAAAGTTGGTTGGTTGGAAGATCGGCGCTTCCGATGGCTTTTGAAAGGTCTGAAGCTTGATTCCAAACGAACTATCGTCGGCCTATTTTATTGATTCAATTACTCACTTTTTTCTTTCCATTGAATTTGATGCCGATTGGACTACCAATGAATGAATTGACAAATAAATACTTCTACTTGTTACAGAAAAGGAGTATCCCTGAATGTCGCAACAGAAACCAGCGAAGACGAGACCTGGTCTCCTACTTCTTGGAATACGAAGACCGTTTCACAACCTCCAAAGTACGAGGACCAAGCAGAATTTGAGGAGAGCATCGAAACGCTTGGGAAATGTTCTCCCTTGGTCTTTGCCGGTGAAGTCCGAACGCTGCACGAGCAATTGGCTCGTGCCTGCAGCGGCCAGGGTTTTTTGCTGATGGGTGGGGATTGCGCGGAAGCCTTTAACGAATTCAATGTCGATCACATCCGCGACTCTTTCCGTGTGATGCTCCAGATGGCCCTCGTCCTGACCTTTGGCTCCGCCATGCCCATTATCAAGGTAGGCCGCATGGCAGGGCAATTTGCGAAACCCCGCTCGGAACCCGATGAGACACGAGACGGAGTCACTCTGCCTTCCTACCGTGGAGACATTATCAACAACGAAGATTTCACACCGGAAGCCCGAAGACACAAGCCGAAAAACATGTTGGAAGCTTATCACCAGAGTGCACAAACATTGAATATTTTGCGAGCCTTTTCGACCGGTGGATATGCCGATATTTCGCGTTTGCATGCGTGGAACTTGGACTTTGTCGAACAAACCGATGAAGGTAGCAGGTGCGTAAACTATGGAAACCAAATCGAATGAATGGTACACGACTAACATCTGTATGTTCTATAAATGGACAGACGGAATGTTTTGTGACGGCATCTGACACGGAACTTTTGTTGTTCTGCCCCGCTCCTTCATTTTTCAATTATTGTTACAACAACCGCAGATACCGCACTTTCGCCACCAAGGTCGACGAGTCTCTTCGTTTCATGAAGGCCATTGGTGTCGACACTGCATCTCCAGCTTTTACCAAAACCGATTTTTTCACTGCCCACGAGTGCTTGCTCCTCCCTTACGAACAAGCCCTGACTCGTATGGATTCCACCACCGGTCGTTGGTACGATTGTTCCGCGCACATGCTGTGGGTCGGGGAACGAACTCGACAGCTCGACGGTGCCCACCTCGAGTTTTGCCGTGGTGTAAACAACCCCCTCGGCGTCAAAATCTCCGACAAGTGCACGCCCGAGGAATTAATACAGATCATCGATACCATGAACCCCGACAACATACCTGGTCGTCTGACCATTATTGTGCGCATGGGTGCCGAAAAGCTGAGAAAGAATCTTCCCGGTCTCATCCGTGCCGTCCAGCGCGAAGGAAAATCCGTCTTGTGGATCTCCGACCCCGTGCACGGAAACACCCGCAAGACGGAAAACGGATTCAAGACCCGCGACTTTGAAAAGATCCGAGACGAGCTCCGTGCCTTCTTTGATGTCCACGACGAGATGGGATCCCATCCCGGTGGTGTGCACCTCGAGATGACCGGGGAGGACGTCACTGAATGCGTCGGAGGCTTGAGCGATGTCACGGAAGCCACTCTCAACGAGCGTTACAACACTTACTGCGACCCCAGATTGAACGGGGCACAAGCCCTGGAATTGGCCTTCCTCATTGCAGAGCGAATGCGATCAAGAAGCGGTCTCCCTCCCATCGAATAAATCTAACAAGACAGCGTATTTCGAAAAATGGGGAAGTTTCATGGAGTGGGAATGTTAGTTTGGAATGAATAGTCCAAAAATCCACAGCCTATCACTGTTTTCTATAAACTAAACAAATTGCACGATTTTATAAATATAACGAAGTTTTACATGTGTATGCAATACGGAGAATTGTATTTTGATCCAGTATCCATTACTCCGTACTTCGTATTCAAGAAGCAAACGAAGATTACCGCTCAGAGTTGACGATATTCGTACTGCAAGTCTTCCACGTCGAACTATTGCATTCGACCAGGCAACCCGGGTCTAATACTACTGCATGTGACGTATAGTAGAGATGCTAGTGGATATACAAGTTTTCATGGATGAGAATCATGCACATCAACTCTCTGCCTGGCATTGCTCGAGAAACGACGACAGCAGAAGCTGGTGGTCCAAACAACAATGCTTTTTGCTGTCATTCGGGCAGAACAAAACAAAAAATCATGCAATGGATTGCTATAAGTGTAGCACTATGGTTTGCAATTGTTGCAGAGTGAATAGGATCCAATCACCACCAGCAAAAACTTACTTCAAGTATTTTTTATCAATTCTTATTTCAATGATAGCAATAAGGAGAACATCCAAGGATTCATCTGCAAGACCAAGCTTGTGGCAATCTGGTAGTGTAAACTAAACTACAAAGCAGCTTCATTTCAGTGTTGACATGGTGTTTGCACCCACTGGAGGTATTTGTCCTTGCCATGAATACAGAAACTGGAATGTGCTATGATGTAGTTCTCGATGTTGTACTTCTGGTGTACTGGTAGCCGGCCGCTCTTGGTTACGCGTAATACAGTTTACGGTACACTTCTTGAGGGGCCTCACGTATGAACACGTTGCACCATAGGTACAAACATGCACAAAGGACTGCAATAGGCAGGTTAGTACTAAAGGTTACACCCCTTCCTCCTGTTTTGGTTGGCACATGTCCCCCCTATCTAATTACAAATCCGGGGCACGCGCCAAGGATTTTTTATCAGATAGGAGTGGACACGTGCCAACCAAATTGACTCCAAGTAGTATCATGGGGAGGAGGAGGAGGCTGGCAAGGAGCTAGAGTGGTACCAAGTAACCCCCCCCCCCCCCCCCCTCCCCATGATACTACAAGGAGGAGAACAAGGAGGAAAGAGGTGTTGACATGGTAATCCCATGGTTCCAAGGTCAAGCACAAAGGAGGAGGTTAGCTACTGGCATTGCTTTGCGTTTCGATGCTGCTGCAGGGGGGAACAAGAAGGATAAACTGGCATCAATTGGTGGTACCGGAGTACCACTTTTTGGTGGTACCTGAGTACCACTCACTCTTTAAGTAATAATTCTTTCAACACATTCACGCCTTTTTAGGTATACTCATCCGTAAAGAGGGAACCAACACACGGGATTAACAGCAGCAGCGTGGAATTTGACTGATTCCTTGACACCACCTGTGTAGAATCTAGTAGAATTCCTACTACATCCTTGATTTTTTAATCTTTTGCTTGGTTTTTCCCGTTTGTAATTCATAATTTTAACATCTTCCACTTTGCAAAAGCAACCCCCCCCCCCCCCCCCCCCCCCCAATAATGTGAATAGACCCTTTTCACTGCTTCCTTTCCTATTGCAACAACAATAAAACCATCCTATCACACTGCAAGTTGTTGCTGGTGCCTTGTTTGCTGGGGGGAGAAGTCCGGGCTTGTTTGGCTTGATTTGCCATCATGGTCAACATCATCATTTGTTATTTCCACTACTAGTAGTATTACTCACAACACTCTTCTTCTTTTTGCTTCTTTTGACCATGGGAATAGCTCCTTTTCAGCAACCATGGTTCAAACTATTCCACCCCTGAAGAGCAATGCTGCTCCAGCTCCTCAAACTCGGTCTTCTGCTCCAGCTCAAGATCTTCAGTCTTGGACTTGGTCACCTACTGACGCAACAGCAACAGCAACAGCAACAGCAACAGCAACAACCCAACATTAGTCTGTACCAGCCAGGAATTCTTCATTGAGCAATCCCTATAACAAGAAGAAGAACCCTCCACCTCCTTCTGAATCTCCAACCACCACTGCTGGAAAGAGGAAGAAGCGCGCCCTGCACACCCTTCCTCTTTCTGCCCAGTTGCTCCTTCAATTGCAGCGCTGGCTGCTTCAATCCCGGCGCCAGCCACTTCTTTGATTCCAGTTACTCCTGAAGACGACAATGACAACACTCTCTCTGACTCGGATTCAGATGCAACTCTGATTCAAGATTATTCCAGGAATCTGGGGATTGCAGTGGAACAACTCCAGCTACCTCCTACAGTCACATTTGTTCCAGCTGCTCTTGCTTGCAACAATATTGAAGCTACACCCGCCCCTTTGCCCCAGGAATTCACATTGGCGTCCATCCTTACTCCTCTTGAAGGCAACAACAAAATTGCTTTGGGGCCAAATAGTGCAGAGAAAATCAAGCGGCTTACCTTCAACACTACAGACCATGAGAAGAAAAAGAAGAGGTATAAAGCAGATTTTTTTTATTGCTTGCTGCACATCCACAGGCCGCCACACTTGCAGAACTGATTCCAGATCCAGAATCACCATCTTTAACAAAGCATTATTTCTTCATCCAATGTCAGGCTCTGTTGTCTCCAAACAAGCTTGCTCTTGTCAACTACTGCATGCTCATTGATTCTATGAATCCGTACAAGATGATATATCACACCATGGATCTATTGAAGAATCATAAGTTGTACGCCAAGGCTCAGCACCATCCAAACTCTGTGAACAAGCGGATGAAGTGTCTCTTTGCCATCTTTGGCAAGTAAGACATCAACTACTCTCTAGCCCACAACTTTGACCACCTGGGAAAGTTTCAAGCTTACTTGAAAAAGAATTTTGCAATCACTGCTGAGCACAGGGATTCCTATGACAATTTACCTAATAAAGCCCAGTTTGACCCCAAGTGGCTTACTAAATGATGGGAGGCTGTTTGCGATCCCAAGAATCTACTCAACCCATTCAACAACATCAAGCACTACTACATCTGGTGTGCAATGGAGATTATTATAACTGAATGGGCTACTTGTGGTTGTAAAGAACCTACTTTGCTTGTCAAGGAAGATTTTGAAACTGGAGTCATTCAGGAAGGGGAATTTGCTGGCATTCCTTTTGTTTGGCTCAGGGAAAACTACAGCGGCCAGAAAAATTGTGCTCTATCTCTGAAACACGGTGTTATTGACAAGGAAAACATTTGAAAGAGAACCCTTCCTTGCCCCTACAGTTCTGGCGCTCTTTCCAGCTACCAAACTGTCCTTGTGCTGTTTTCTATCGTCCCTGATGACTGCCAGAGCTCAAATAGAATCTTCAGGAAGCCTGTGTCTGAGAAACAAATCCAGGCAAGCAAGTGTCGTGTCGTGTCGTGTCGTGTCGTGCCATGTTGCGCTTTTGTTTGTGTGTTCTGTGTGTCGCGCTTTTTGATTTTTGTTGATTCTGTTTGCATTGCTAACCAACTCACGCTGTTTCCCCTTGTCCTTCTTTGTAGATCCAGAAGAAGGAGACATGGCTCTACTTGGGTGTTGAATCACAGGGCAAGCAATGTTGGTGATTGGTGTTCACAAAGTCAATGAATATCTGGTTCAAATTGCAATTTGGAGTGGTAATGATAACCCTGAACATTGCACTGCACATGGGAAGAGACACAAGGTACTCTCCAAGGTTGCAAATGCATCTGTCTGTCCGTCTCATTCCCAAAAACACAGAATTCTGTGTCAACACAGAAAAGTGTCATTTGCTTGTCACAGATTATGTGCGTTTTTGACACACATTCAGCTATTTTCTTGTTTACAAGACCCCCTTGTAAACACAAAAGTCTTACAATTCTGTGTCGCCCATTTGGAATCCAGGATTGCATGGTTTTCATTCCCTTGTTAGTAATCCAACAACGGATGAGTCACATAAAAACAAAACCAAGAACAAAAACGTCCAGACACAGTCCACCAACGGATTGCCAATCACCAATTTCAACGAGTATCATACAACGGTCACCAAAAATTGGAAAACAGAGAAGTCACAACAACAGCATTTCAATTAATAAAAATGATTTACCTGCTGTTGCTGACTGACTTCTGTTTTTGCCACGATGAAGAGGAGGAGGAGATATTGCCAATTCTCCATACATTCATCATGCCAAAGGGTCCAACAAACTACACCACATGGGAACTCAGGTATCTGTTGAAGAAGCTATTTTGCATTATTCCTATCTCTAAAGAGGAATAGAAATTTGCTATCCAACTTCATAGATGCCTATCTGGACTGCCTGAGGGGTGGACAATCCATTTGCCGGAAACTAAGCAATCTACATTGCCAAAAAATTCCAACTGGCAATCCAATATGTCCCTGGGATGTTAGAGTGGCAAAGGCAATCAAGGCAAGGATGATGTGGAAGGCGAAAGGGGGCAATGTACACCAGCAGTATGACATGGAACAAGGTTATGATGAGGATGGATTGATTAGTATCAAAGAGGAAGACCTTTTTGGCAAAGACAATGATGGCTTTCCCATTAATCCTCCCAATATTCCTCTTGGTCAACCTATGCAACCCACTCAACCCACTCAACCTACGCAATCTACTTAACTTACGCAAAACCCAATCCAACCCCTTCTTGGTAAACTAACGCAACTACCAAATGAGAAGAACAAAGATGCACCAATTCATGCTACTGGCACCATCTCCTCCATGTCTTTGATGTTGTTGACACCATCACCAGGAAAGAGATGCTACAGATCGCTCATCAATGACAGAGTCACCAAACAAGAACTCATGAACAAAGAACTTGTGCCCTTTTTGGAGAAGCAAGCTGAGATGAACAGTAAAGACTTGGAGAAGCAAGCTGCCATGAACAGGAAAGAAAGAAAGGCAGTTGCCAACATCATCTCCAAGGTTGCTGTGGATATTGCCAGACTCTTTGCAAATAAAGCCAAGAAGAGCCAAAAGAGCCAAAAGAAACATAATTGTGGCAACTTGGATTTACCAAGAGCTTGTCCAACACATTGTTGCAAGGAGGACAATTCAGAATCGGATTTGGAATCAGATTTGGAATTGGACACGGATTTTGACAAGAATCCTAAAGCCCAACAAGCCCAAGCATGTTGTGATACAGAATCAAACCATAGAGGTCTGCACGAATCAGATTCAAATAAATTGGACTCAGACGGCGGTTCAAATAAATCAGACTTGGACTTGTAATCTGTTGTTGTTTCGATTTTGATTGGAACAATTGGTGGCTCATTTGGGTCAACTTTGATTTCAAGGGAAGGTCTGAGCTCAAATGACGAGTTGTCTGTCAAAGAGATGGCTTTGACTTGGATGAATGGAATTCTACTGGTGTTAAGTGAGGAAACTGGACTTTGATGAATGCAAACTGGAAACAGACTTGGAATAATTTTGAGCTGGAAGATAGTTGGATCTCTGATTTGACTTGGATCAACTTTGAAGTTGACCCTCGTCTCACTGCGACTCAGCGCTGGCTTGCTCATCACCTCCATGGTCAAGTAGATTGCCGATTTTATTTGCTTACCAAAGTGTAATTCGGATTGGTACGTATTCGGGTTCCAAATCCGATTAGAAGATTAGTAGATTGCTTTTGGTTTTGCAAGAAAACAAATGACGAGCTTTGCAAGTTACAAAGAAAACAAATAATGAATTAGTGTAACTGCTGTAAAACAAAAGAACTTATGCAAAATTGTGAAGTTGGTACATGAAAGCCTGAAACCGTATCAAATTTGATTGTGAAAAATGATTCCCACGTCCATGTATGCAATCACATGCACCTGCAAACAATTCCCGCGTCCATATATCGAACTGATGGGATTGACTTTGATCGGTGCTGGGTTGAACCCCTCTTAAGGAATTGAACCCCTCTTACAGAGTCGTGCAGCTTTTACGAACCCAAACACCAAAAGCAAAACTACTCCAGATTGCTTGAAACTATCAATAGCTTCAACAAGCTCACTCTAAGCTCTACTCTAAGCTCATAATTCCAAAACTTAGCAACAGCAAAAGCTATGTCCAAATCTAATTAGTAACCTCCAAATCTAATCCATCATTAGAGATTAATCTTTTTCTACACTTTGCAATTGACCAACCATAGTGATCTGGATTGCAATCGGCCAACCATGGTGATCCGGATTGATCCAAGTGAAGGTTGGATTGAATTGGTCCAATCCCAATCAATCTACTCAACAATCTACTCCAAGTCCTTGATGAATCGATCAGGCAATCTACTCAACCACCCAAAGCAAAACCTCCAAATCCAAACCTTAAGTCCAACTTTCAAATCAAACATTAAGTCCATCCATCCAAGTCTGATCGCAAAACATCCAATTTGGATTGCGCACCCAATCGACAGCTCAATGGCTCAACGGCTCAACATATGTACACGCGCACTAGGCCATCTCCATCTCTAAAGAGTTGGTAGCCACCTCAGTTGGCACATTGGCATAAGAGAAGTTTCCGTCCTTCTTATCCATGAAAATATTTAGGATCTGGTTGTGGCGGACAGTACTGGTTTGGTAGTTGTACAGAAGTATCATTGCAATAAGCATGACCTTCCAATCTCCAAAATCCTCTAAAAGAAACCTGTTTTTCAATCGTGGGAATTGCCCCTGGATTATCCGCATCCCCCACTCTGATAACTGCCAATGCAAGGCTGCTTCACAATTCAACACAAGAGCTGCACCGCCTTCTGGATCCAATTGCAAACTCTGGATAAGATTGTTTGCAAGTCTTACTTTAAATGTGGAGTCAGCGGTAACCATTGCGCCATACTTACCAAATGTTTCCTGCATCTGGTCATAAATGCCGTAATCTGCAATGGTACGACTGTTGTGCCACAACCCAGGACAGTTGAAAGCAGCTATGTGGATTCTCCCATCAGGTGCAAAGATGAAAATACTGTTCACGTAAGTGCCGTATGTCCAACCATTGTAGTACTGGCTCTGTGTTAACCAATTATTGGTGGAGTGCTATATTTTGAGTTGAAGCCCACCGGTGGTACCCCATACTCAATTTTCATGAAGTGTAGGATATTTTGCACCAATTGTGCTAATGTATTCCTCCATTTCTTCTTTGTTTGGAAGCACAATCTGTGCCTTTGGATGGTTCTGCAATACACACAAAAGAACTTTCCGCGAAAACTTAATCCATTTGTACACGACAGTAGATGTAAGTCCAACAGCCATTGAGGAGATTCTTGCAACAGATCCTCTTGTGCGGAACCAAAAAAGGACTAACCCAAGGCAACATGTTAAATTTGCCTCTCTTTTTCTTCCTTTTGGTACTCCATTCTTTGTTAAGGGTAGCTTGTGGATACACTCAGTTTGTTCATCAATCATGTAAATATTGAATACTGGTTGAAAAGGTCTAGGAGATTGCGAAAGACCTTCTTGTGGCTGGCACCAGCCACAGTAGTTAAGAAGAGCCTGTTCATTGCTAGAGTTGAAAAGGTAAATGAAGGCAGATTGGCGGTGTCAGCAAAGGGCTATCCTTGGTGTTCTTCTAGATTCTTTTTGTCAGGAGAATCTTCATCTTCATCTTCATCTCCTTTCTCGTCATCATCGTCATCGCCGTTGCCGTCATTTATCATACAGAAGATGGAAAGGAATTCAAGTGCTATAGTAGAAGGTTTAAGAAGGAGCACATCAGCATTATGATTGCGATTGCAAAAGAAGGAAAATTACCAACAAAAAATTCAAATTACACCAACGAAATTCTGGAGAAAGATACCTTGAGGGTACGTACCTTTTTAAGTCGGAGAAAGAGGGAGATACCAATTTTTCATCGTTTATATCATAGGTATGGCCGGATTCCTTATTACAAAAATGAACATGAATGTGGGAAGAGTTTTTAGCGCAGAGAAATCTGTGTCTGTCCATTTTCATTCCCGAAAACACACATCTATGCACATCTGTGCATTATGAGACAGAAATTGTTCTGTGTTTTCGGGAATGGGCCAATAATAGTAAGAAACACGAGCCAACCAAAACGGAGGAGGGGTTATTACTTACAGTGCTCGTACTCGTACTCGTACTCAGTACGGTCAATAAGATAAGTAGTCCTACGGTACGGGGTAGACGGTAGCAACTGCATGCATCGTCTATTGCGTCTGAAACATGATCCACAGATCCACTAATCCACAATAAAACTCTTCTTCATAAAATTTTTACGGTACGTATCGTACTCGTACTCGTAACACTCCTCCAGCTTCGTAATCGTGCAATCGGCTATCTCACAAGGGCAAGAGCCTGAGAATAGGTTTTTAAAATTCTCGTCGGCCTCGTCCCCTGTCAAAAATTTGGTTATTATTGCTACTGGGCCTGACCGTAGGTATTTTACCTGCTGTTTATGTTCTGCTGGACCTCAGTGTAGGTTTGATGAGCCTCATGATAGGTTCTTCTCCTATGTAACATAACTGTCTTTTATTGATCGTTACATCTATATTCAGGTATATTCAATTCCATACGTATGCCAATATTTTATGTTCCCCGTATTTTTGTCGGTCATTTTTCTGCTTCGAAAATAACCGTCCGATCATCATTCATCCATTTATTTTTGTTTATCTTGTTTTCCTTTATCCCCCGAAATATTTACTGTCACTCAATGTACACCTGATACTTCAGGACAACAAACACTTACGAGTACAAACTCTTCCGATTCCTTTCATTACGTCTACTTTGTGTTTCAGAGCTTCTCTCTTTTCCCCAACCTACCCTTTTCTCTCCGTTTGGCCATGTCTTCTTCGAAACGCAATGGCTCCAGTACGTGCTTTCTTGCTTATTATACTTGCCGTTCATTATTGATTACATTTACACTTTCTCTGATCTTGCCAGCCGACATACGATACCCTCATTTTCTCCTAAACCTCCTTTTCTGCACAGTTTGGCTCTTTGTTGACAAAAAGCGTTTGCGCCGTTCTGTTTCAGAATCCTTTTATATTCTCCGACACCGCTCCAAAGCATCACCCTCCTTCACACTTTTTGTCTCCGGTTCTTCCGGCAATGTCTACACCATACTTGCTTCTAGCAAAACTATTATCTGTTTGTGTCCTGATATCCATCCAGTATGTAAACACATATTGTTTATACTTGCGGAACTACAAATTCCTGTTTCTACAGGCCTGCAGACAATATCCCTACCGCTTCTTAAACTCCGCTTAAGTTCCTATGAGTCATCGCTTGACTATTACACTATCAACCTTTGCCTTGTCCTTATGCGGCAACGTTGCGTACACTGTCAACAATCAACGCTTCATTCTCGTCTGATTATATGTAACAATTGTTACTCTGTTTCTCATCATTCTCACAAATACCATGACTTCGATACATGTCCTCAATGTAAATCAAAATGGTCACCATATATTTCCGATTTTGTTGGTCAATATCGCAATTTTTCTTCTGTCCTCCGTAGAAATGGATTTTTACCCACCCATTATCTACCTCTACCTCACCATACCTTTGCCACAAATGATACACCTCCATCCTCCGCTTCCTCCTCTAACGATAATCCCGCTGCAGTATCCAGCTCCAACACGCACATTATTCCCCCATCACCTTCCACCTCCACTTCCCATAACTACTGTCTTTCTGACATTATCTGAGAAGAACTTTAATAAATGCCATGAATGCTTCTATGGGATGTCGAACGTGTTCAGAATTCACCTGGGCAGATTCCTACATACTGTGGAAAAAATTCCGTATTGCATCTAAAGCCATCTGTATAATGTTTCAGTTGAAGATTGAAATCGTTGATCTCCTTTATGATGTCGTTGTTGATGACGTGGTCATCGAATCTGAAGTAGATATGTAGTCTGAGATCGGATCATCCTGGTGTTAGATACGGTTATTATGTTCTCCTTCTTGTGAATGACTTGGTTGACGAACTAGATTTAGAAATGTATGCTGAGATTGGAGCAGCCTGGTGTCAGATATGTTGCAATAATAATTCTATTTTACCAATATAACAGTAATAAATTTTGAAGAATGCCTGGCCTCCGATAGCCATTGCTAATTAATGATAGTACCACACTCAAATTGAAGATAGAAAATAGACAAGAAATCTTGTCCCGAAACAGGAACATTTTTTACCTGTAGATGAAAACAGGTAAGCCATCTTGCTCCAAATACTTTTAGAACATTTTTGTGGCAAATCAGTTCTCATCTGTCTGAATCTGCCATGCACCCACGAACGCTACTAAAGGGTTATGTCCACCTCTCCTCGTTTCGCGAATAGCAATATAAGGTTCCATTAGGCGTATAACTTCATCGTACTGTTTTTCCAGAGCTGGTTCAAGAGTATTTTTGCCAAAGTAATATCCGTCCCAATGATACATGAATAGGACCAAAGATTGGATTGCGTTCACCAGCACATAATGATATTTTTTCACCCGACCTTTCATCTGAAAGACTGCAATGGCATTTTTGCGAGGGTCGTGCTGAAAAGTTCCTTTTCCAGGCTGAGATGTAATCAGTCCACACAAATCAATGTCCAGTTTTTTCATATTTGGAAAGTTGGTCATGAAAAAGTCCAAACCCGTTTCTGGAGTTACAACATCTGCATGAGTTTCCGCTATACTTTTGATCTCATTTCTAGTGAACCCTTGCACAGGTTGCTCTTCATTGTTTGCTTCTATTGCATCCGGTTCCCGTTCCATTGACCTGTACAATGCGTGAATACAATTGACAGCGTTTGGGATTTTCTGAAAACAAACATCGCTGCTCATGTTTGTTTCTGGAAAAGTTGCGTCATACATCCATGAATTACGAGACAACTTCCTGACTGCCGCTTCCTCCTCCAAATGGTGAAAACGGCTTTTGGTAAAGTTTTGATTCTCATTCCTTTTGTAGACAGAGATACCGTTTTTGGAAAAGTTGTTGTGCTTCGTAGAGTTTGGCTTATACGCGGTCTTCCGATTGTGTTTGGTAATATTTTGATACTCATTCCTTCTGTAGCCATGGATATCGTATTTGGAAAATTTGTTGTCCTTCTTAGACTTTGGCTTAGACGCGGGCTTCCGATTCAAATCTTCCTCGCTTTCGTTGCTTTCTTCATCGCTTTCAATCTCAATTTCATCTTTTTTCTGCTTTGTAGTAGGACAGAACTGAAGACTAGTTTTGGCTGCTGGAGGCCGCTTCTTTGCGCTATTGATGGTTTCTTGCAAAGGTTTGATGATATCTTCTTTTACCCTCATCGTTTCTTGGTTCATCTGTTCTATGAGAGTAGTGCATTTGCTCAGAAACATTTCCGCTTGTCCGATTTGGTCCGACATTTTTTGCTGCTTGGAAGGTGTAACGAGAATTCCTACGGGAGACCCATTTTGACTCTTTGTTGCAAGTCTAGTCAACACTTCAGCTTCAATTTTATTTGCCAATTGAGTACCCATTCGGGGGTTTGTTAGCATTTGCTGCAACTCCTCGAGTGTGTAGCTATCAAGGGCACTGCTAATGTCAGATGACGATGACATTCTGGCTTTTCACTAGATGAGAATTCTAGATTGTTGTAATCCGTGTTTGTGAGAATTCTAGATTATGATACCGCACCACACAAGCTTGTAGTTCATGAAGACGAAAGGAAAACATGTGAACTGAAACATAGCCATCCCATCGTGGCACCCACTTGTACTTCACAACATACCAAAATGTAGCGATTTGCCGACATGTTAAAGAACAGCCAGCAACAGAACCAGTATTCTGTCGTGGACATCGCAACAGCTTAGTCATCGTGGCAACCTTTTAGAGAATGAAAACAAAACAAAAACGTGTGTACTGAAACATAGCCCATCGTGTCCATCACTACTATTTCATCATATGCAGATCCCATCGCCAAGTTGCGATCGCCAAGTTGCGATCAGCCGACATGAACAGAAACGACGGAAATTGTATTCTGGTGCAGATACCACCCACCACCACCATACTACTGTACGGTACATAGTACTGGCATCGTACATGAGCGTGTAGAATTTTTCGATTTTAGGAGGATACCACCAGTACAAACAGTATGGTAACATATGTACGTGTACTAGTTCAAGTAATGTAACTGCGTACCGCTACGGTATGTTTCACATGAACTAGATACCACCAATGTGTACCAGTACGTACCGGGTTGGTTTTCAACTGACCATAACAGATAAAAAATTTATGTGTACAGCATGATGGCGGGCCAGACTTTGGTGTAGCATACTAGTAGCCGCCTTACGAAAGTTCATGCAACTTGGTGTGGTTTTTGTCTTTCACTCCGACTTCTGCGCCCGCCCACCCACCACAGAAGAGATGCACTGCGTTATCACTCCGACTTTTGCGCCCCCCACAGAATAGATGCACTACGTTATGATGGCATTTCTCTTCCCTTTTCCGTACCATTCCCTTCTTACGAAATTTGATGCAACTTAGTTTGTTTTTTGTTATTCAAGATGATGCTCTATGGTATTAGTAGTACTAGTAGTAGTGTAACTTGTAAAACCAAAATTATAGTTTTCAAGAGTGGCCCGAGGTTACCTATCCTCCTAGTACTATGATAACACTGCTGTGGGTCTATGATACTAGTAATGGTATAGCCCACCTTTTTTCTTAGTATGTCATACCACCAATTTCATTTTTGTACCCAAAAAAAACCCACGCAGCAAGAACAACAAGGGCCTAGTAATACGCTGGTAAACTTAAGCTTTCAAACATAGATATCCATCTATTATCACATTTTTTCTTCATCAAATCTCATACTTTTCAAATATACTAGGTAAACGTAGTAGCACCACTATGATAAAACTGCTGTGGGTCTATAATAAGACGGCGTAGTCCTGCCTTTACTCTTCTTATGTAGCGCTAATGATATACATGTAAAGAAGAACAAATTTCCCCCCACACAGCCAGGGCATATGTAATCCTAGGTTATCAAACACAGGTACTATGATTAGTAACTGAACAAGGGATGATGATATCAACAACAACAACAACAACGCCAAGAAGAACAAGAACAAGAACTACTTCTTCAAGAACGACAACAATTACGCCGACAACAATTGCATCAGCACCAACAACGAGGATTACAGTAACAATGACTCCAACACTAGGCCTGACTACTACTAGTCTATGTTTCACTACTAGCCTACTAGGCCTGACTACTCTATGCTGGACTACTAGCCTATGCCGGTCTAGTAGCCTAGTAGTCCATCCTAGACTAGTTCAGCCTAGTAGACTAGGCAGTCAGGCCTAGGTCAACAATAGTATTCTGGACTATTTAAGGCTTGACTAACTTAGTACTACCTATGCTTGATTAATTGCATATTAGTAGTAGTACGCTGGTGGACTGGTGTACTAGCTTACTAGTACTAGGCTGCTGGACTACTTCTACTAGTACTACTAGTACTACTAGTAGTAGTATTAGTATTAGTAGTAGTAGTATCCTCAAGGCTACTCACTATTACTACTAGTCCCACCTCCTATTACTAGTACTTATGCGTGAAAAGTTTGATTCAGTTCAAGACTTTCTTTGGTCAGTGTTGTCTAATTTACAACCAGAAAACAAGATTTGTAGTAGTGTTGTTCACAGATGTTGTTCCCAGATCTTGTTGTTCTTGTTATCTGTTGTTTGTTTATTATCAAATAGGCTGGATTACTAGTCTATGGTGAACAAGCATAGTAGTACTAGTCTGGATTTATTATACTACTACTAGTACTATGTACTCCAACAAGCCTAGCACTACTAGGCTAGGCGAGCCTATGTGGACATAGTACTAGTACTAGTACTAGTAGGAGCGTACTACGCTGGAGAAGCCTAGGCATGACTAGCTTAGTCTCGTCTACCTTAGGCGGGACTAGCCTAAGCTTTAGTACTAGTAGCCCAGGCTGGAACAGCCTAGTACTAGGCTGGACTAGCCTAGGCTGGACTAGTACTAGTACTAGCATACGACATACGCTGGCTTACTACTACTGCCTACTCAAGCGTACGGTACTAGTATGCTGGACGAGCCTACTTTTACGTTAGTCGACTGCTGTAATTCATATGATTGGTTGACGCCGTAACACAAACGTAACTGGTGTTGTCATGTCACTGGACTTAGCCTAGTGTACTACTAGTACGATGTACTCCAAGCTTACTACTAGTAGTATATGACGTAGGCTATGCGAGTCTAGTTGTAGTAGTACGTATTAGTAGTAGTAGTAGCGTACTACGCTGGAGAAGCCTAGGCAGGACTAGCTTAGTCTCGTCTACCTTATGCTGGACTAGCCTAAGCTGGACTAGCCCAGGCTGTACTAGCCTACCGTACGGTAGGCTGGGCTGGACTAGCCTAGGCTGGAATAGACTATCCTAGGCTGGAATAGACTATCCTAGGCTGGAATAGACTATCCTAGGCTGGAATAGACTATCCTAGGCTGGAATAGACTATCCTAGGCTGGAATAGACTATCCTAGGCTGGAATAGACTATCCTAGGCTGGAATAGCCTAGGCTGGACTACCATACGAGTTACCCTGAGCATACTACTAAACAAGCGTACTATGCTGGACGAGCCTACTTCCACGTTACGGTACGCTAGTCGTCTGCTGTAATTGAAACGTGTGGTTGCCGTCGGAACAGAAACATCACTGTTATCATGACAGTTTGATTTCTGTCGGTGATTGCAACATGTACGGTAACTTCAATCGTGATTTATTTGGTTTCTAATGATGTCGCTGTCGCTACAAACTATGGCGGTACATTTTGTCACTGCGTTTCACTGTGTACTCGTACTCATGTGTGATTTTTTTTTGTCGTTTTCGCATGCAAAAAATACTGTTTCCCTTCATAATCTTACCCCGACTTATCAAAAGCAGAGTTGCTTTACCGTACTTGTACGATTGGCACTCCGTCCGAGCACGTAGAATCCCTCCGAAGTGCTAGTAATAGCATTAGGCCGGCTGATTCAGGTTTGAGATATTTTAGTGCGAAGTAACTGCCTTGTACTGCAAGACAATAGAGTGCATCGGAGAACTGATTAGTCGCTGGAAAGATTCTTGTTCGGCTTAGCTACCCAAACATATACATCTTGAAAGCACAAAATCTGCATCCCTTGCATATCTATATCATCAGGAACAAGATCCAGTTTTTCGTTACATAGGAGTATAAGATTGCTGCAAATCAACGGCAGCAGCATCAACGATCATCAGAACAACGTATCATCAATAGCGGGAGTGAAACGGTCAACAACGTGAGATAAATAAACAATGATTATGCTGTGCCAACCCAATTTCAGACGATGTATTTTCTAACTTTGGCATTTGTTCTTACTATTTCAGGAACCACAACGGGGGGAACTGACGATAGAATCAACAACAACAACAACAACCACCAGTCAACGGTCCCACAGCAACGAATTGTCAGCACAACCGAATCAACCGTAACAATAATTGTTAGAACAACAACAACGATTGTTGGAACACTGGATTGGAAATACAGATTCGAACAACAAACAAGGAATCAGAACAACGGATCGGAACAACGAATATTGTACCTGTAGGTTGGCATGTAAATTATATTATTGTTATTATTTACTCTGTACATCGATAGATTCTCACCAAATTTTGTTCAATTATTATCTATTTTTATAGGATACTACAAAATCTAGCGGTGACAGATAGCAACGATAAGCAACAACAACAGCAATAGCGGCGAAACCAGAGGACGCCAGTACTCCTCATCCACCAGCACAAATCTTCCAACTTGAACACAGATTTGTGTACGTACTCTCCGCGGCACTTCTATACAGCAACAGCAACTGACAGCATTTACAAGATCTCGGCAAATAACGGCAACGTATTGTTGGCGTGGCTCCTCCTCAAAAAGGCACTCCTCCCGTTACAACAAGACAAGTACTCCACCACCAAACAGCCCTACTCCTCCAACAGCGCTCCTTGTTATCTTCCTACAACAGCAATTCGTCTCCTGCTACGACGGTGCTGCGTCTCCTCCTACTCCCTTGCTCATCTCCTCCAACCGCAAATCGTCCCATACTCCAACGTCGATTTGTATTTCCTCCAACGGCGCTCGTAGTCCGCAACAACAACAAGAGGATTGAAAAGAATACGAATAATAATGGAGGAAGGAATAGCCAGAAAACAAAGAGAAAATAGGCTACGGCTACGTACAATGAAACAGGAAATGTCATCAAATTTTCTAAAGAATGTACCTCCAAAGTCGAATAGCCACGCAATTGAAGGAAGAGCTAGAAAACAAAGAGAAAGGAGGCAATCGCTACTTAGAATGAAACACAAAATGTCATCAAATTTTCTAAAGAATGCACCAACAAAGTCGAATGACCACGCAACTTACAACCACTTGTCTGCGATCAAACCCAAGAAGAAGAGGCGTCGAAGTAGATCTAGAAATCTGAAACATGTCAATCAAATATCATTGAAAGCAGTAACCAAGGATTTGTTTAAAGGTAAATTCATGGAATCTAGTTGGGGTGAACAAATTGTCGGAACGAAGGAATATACATCGACAGAGGCTGTGTCTATTGATTGTTTTGATATATTGGATAGTACAGATGAGAAGCATATTATAGCGGTTGATGAATCAGAACCATCGTTGCGAATCTTTGCAAAAGTGTCGAGAGACAAAGCGAAACAACACTTGGCTCAATCCTCCAGTATCGAAACTACCAGACGATTTTCGAAAGAAATTGTTGAAGCTAAACCCAAAGTTGTAAGAGGATCAAAATGTACTAGTATAAATGCTGGGTATGCTGTTATTGGTATTCGACCAAATCGCAACAACAGTCAGAATGGTGTGTATGTTTTCGAAAAAAATGTGGAGCAACACACAATAGATGAGCTGGAAAGGGAAGCGGCGCACATTGTGGAGCAAATGCAGGAAAGTTTACGTCGTCCTTTCGCTAAATTTTTGTACCGTGAATCGACCGTGATGACAAAGGTTGTTCAGCAAACAACAATCACTTCTATTGGCGATCACGCTACTGCATTCTCTATAGGAAAGGATTATCATTCCAAATGCCATGTCGATGAGGACTATTACTACACTCATTTGACAGTAATTGGTCCGGAGCATGTAAGTCGTGACGAAGTCATTTATTACTTTGTCTTCCCAATGTACCATATCAAAGTTCCATTGAAATCAGGGGATACATTGCTTTTTAACCCGTTGGTATTGCATAGCTGTTCGAATCCTAAATACGAAGGATGTTATATTATGAGCGCCTATGTATCGCGCAAAACTGTACTAAGAGCTAATATATTATAAATGTTAATTCAGGCTAGTGGTGGTTTTCGGAACCTATTATCAGGTCCATTTTTGTCAGACGTGGTTACCGATTTCGTTGTAGGCTAGACCCGGGTCCAGCCAACGGTAGACCAGATGAAGCTATTTCAGCCTAGGGTAGACCGGATAGTCCAGCGTAGACCTGCCAGGTCTAGTCCAGCCTAGTATGGTACACCAGACGAAGCTAGTTCAGCCTAGGGTAGACCGGATAGTCCAGCGTAGACCTGCCGGGTCTAGTCCAGCCTAGTATGGTACACCAGATGAAGCTAGTTCAGCCTAGGGTAGACCGGATAGTCCAGCGTAGACCTGCCGGGTCTAGTCCAGCCTACGGTAAACCAGATTTAGCTAGTTCAGCATAGGGTAGACCGGCATATGGTAGTCCAGACCAGGGTAGTCCAGCGTACGCTATTCCGTTAGTCATTGTTTTCGAACCTAGTACGAGGCCCTTTGATGTCAAACGTGGCTATCGGAACCTATTATCAGGTCCATTTATGTTGGTCGTTGTTTTGGAACCTATTATCAGGTCCATTTCTGTCAGACGTGGTTTGCGAATTCGTTGTATGGTTGACATGACGGTGCTAGTCCAGCCTACGGTAAACCAGATTTAGCTAGTTCAGCATAGGGTAGACCGGCATATGGTAGTCCAGACCAGGGTAGTCCAGCGTACGCTATTCCGTTAGTCATTGTTTTCGAACCTAGTACGAGGCCCTTTGATGTCAAACGTGGCTATCGGAACCTATTATCAGGTCCATTTATGTTGGTCGTTGTTTTGGAACCTATTATCAGGTCCATTTCTGTCAGACGTGGTTTGCGAATTCGTTGTATGGTTGACATGACGGTGCTAGTCCAGCCTACGGTAAACCAGATTTAGCTAGTTCAGCATAGGGTAGACCGGCATATGGTAGTCCAGACCAGGGTAGTCCAGCGTACGCTATTCCGTTAGTCATTGTTTTCGAACCTAGTACGAGGCCCTTTGATGTCAAACGTGGCTATCGGAACCTATTATCAGGTCCTTTTATGTTGGTCGTTGTTTTGGAACCTATTATCAGGTCCAGTTCTGTCAGACGTGGTTTTCTAAACCATTCACACCTAGACATGCCGGGACTAGTGCAGCATACGTTAATTCGTCTTTAGCTAGTAGTTTAGCCTATTGTCAGGTTCAATTTTGTAAGTCGTGCTATTCAGAACCTATAGTCAGGTCCAATTATGTCAGTCGTGCTATTCAGAACCTATTGTCAGGTCCAATTATGTCAGTCGTGCTATTCAGAACCTATTGTCAGGTCCAATTATGTCAGTCGTGCTATTCAGAACCTATTGTCAGGTCCAATTATGTCAGTCGTGCTATTCAGAACCTATTGTGAGGTCCATATTTTGGTGTTATTAACACACAACGGCAAAGTATGAGTGGCAATCCTATTATTTTCCTCTTTCCCTTCCGACATATTACCTACCTTAATCAAATTAAATGAATGCCGGGTCGAATCATGTCATCAACAAAACCAAACAACAACAACAGCAATGTTCCCGTTCCGCGGAGCATTCTATTGCAACGAAAACAAAATAGCGAATCTACCAGTGTGTCCGGTCTTGTCTCAAACACAAAAGTCGTTGTTGTGAAGTGTCATACAAGAAGATTATCCAAGAATGTGTCTTCCAATAAGAAACCGAAAAATTCAACACAACATTACATGGATCCAGCCACGTTTGCAGAAGTAATAAAGATCCACAAAGAGGACATGGCACACTCGCAAAAGCATTCCAAAAACAAAGTCTCCAACCGTAAGAATAAGGAGGCCTGGAATTCGTTTTGGAAACAAGCTGCAACACCGCAATCAGCGTTCAAGATGAAGGTATTGAAGCCAAGGTTTCAATTGGATTCTGTGGAGTACCGCGAAAGAAGTAATGAGCTTAATCACGGCGACGTAGACAACAAGCTTAACCCATTCTTATATCATTTTGAAACTGGGTTTGATGTCTTATGTGCAAAAAACGGCCACTTGGTACTCACCATACTTAATGGATGCAACAATATAAACAACGTGAGAGCAAGACTAAACAGCCAAAAAGGGCATTTCGACGAGGTAGAAGGTTTGGAGATTTGGGAAGAATGCTTAAAGTATGTAACAGAGGAAGTATTGCCTTTCTCGGAGGAAGGCGACACTGGTTGCGTTGACCACGTGTGGGCTATGGGTATCATTATGGCATATGTATTATGCGGTTATCCGGCATTGAAATCAACGGATGACATAAAGTGCTACAACAACTTGGGTATTGGACAACCAGTACAATCTGGAGAACGAGAGAGGCTCGAACTGAATGGTCATACTTTCCCACCAAAGCAATGGTTTAAACTGACGCCGGAAGCCAGAAAACACATAAAGGAATGCATACATTATCACCCAGGTAACCGTCCCTGTCTGTCAAGCATTGGGTTCAACGAGTGGTGCACAACAACTGAAGAGGCAATCATTGAAAAGTACCGTAGAATGTACATCGAACAAAGTGATGGCGTAAAGGAACTAAAGAAAGAACCCGAGAACAACGAGATTAAAGACAATTGGAATTCATTTATGAAGAGAGCGACAAAACAATCTAAGAGTAAAAAACGCAAACTCAAACAATTTCAAAACAAACAGAAAATGGACAAAGAAGATGGAAACGAGAGAAGCATTGTGCAATGGCTCCATCTTTACGAAAAACGTTGGAAATCACCTGAAGATTTGGAGGAGTACAACAACTATCCCGTCCCGCATGGTGCATGGGGACGTGTGAAATAGTACTAATAAGCTTCATGGCCCAACCTAATCCTACCTATGAATACACATTTGTTGTTCGTAACCATTAAAAAAACCTATTTGCATTTATTTTTTAACCGAATTGACAGTCGGAGTGACCTTCGAATTGTTTTTGTCGGAACATTAGGTACTGCTGCAACATTCCTTTTACGTTTCTTTACACATTCTGCAGTATGCTCCTTTCGCTTTGATGATGTACTACACTCAACGTTCAACAAAGTTGTACGTGATTTAGTGTCATTCAAATTATGCCCGGGTGTGATCTTTGGTGCTCCCGTTGAATCGTCTTTTGGATTATCCTCCTCATTAAAAGTTTTCTCGTCCTTTGACACAGTGTCTACCAGATACCTATTATCCACCGTTATATCCGATGTGTCTGGAGATTGGGACTCTGTTGACATCGACTCTGGCGTGGTCGTCTTGGAACCTATTGACATCGATTCTGTCGTAGTCATCTTTGAACCTGTTGGCTTTGTTACTGTAGGACACGTCCCGTGCGGGATAGTCTTGGAATCTGTTGGCTCTGTTTCTGTTGGATGTTCCAAATTCTGTCCACCTTCATTTTTCTGAAATGAATGAACTGGTTTCCGATTTACCAACACACCCACTTTGGTGATTCTGGACTTGGATTTCTTCGCAGAGTTAGTCGTAGATGATTTTGTTTTGTAGGACGTTGAAACTTTAGTTCCCGACTTCCCTTCAGTATCCTCCGTTGTGTGTTTTTCTGTGTTTTTGGTCCATACGTCTATCAAGTCGGAACTATCACCGCCATAATCGTGTGTTAACACATCAGTAATCTTCCCCTCTACACCCTCTATACCTAGTTCGTTATACTTCTGCCTGAGTACCTTTATGAAATTTGCATACTCTTTTCGGAATTCGACCGGGCACATAGCAGAAACAAATGAACAGAATTCATTTCTGATTGCAGCTGCAGATAGAACCGCTGATGTTTCATCATGTTCTTCGTCAAGTTCGTATAAGAGTTTACTGCCATGTTGTGATATCCAGCACACGTAGAAGCAGACAAACACTCCGCAGTTGATTGAGTCTTTTTGTGTTGGAAAAGAGGAAAAACACATCTCAAGATACGGATTCTTTTGTATTACTGGATTGGTTTGGTCGGTATCGGTAGAGAAGAAATCAGATAAAAGCAGTACTTCCTTCTCCGAAGGAAACTTGCTCTTGGGAACCATGGGATCTAATTGGATAGCCGAATATTGTCCATTGGATCCACGGAACACAAGATTCACTGCCCAGTGTGATCCACCCGAATTAATAGGGATAATGAACGATCTTCTTTTGGGGGTGATGGTGAAGTCAAAATTAATTGATTTCCTATATTCTTCCTTGTCACTTGATAAATACTGGTAGAACATCGGGTAAAATATATGTACCGTCGGGGATGCAGACATAGACATCATGAAGCACCAAAGCGAAATAGTGTAGTCGCTCAACCATGCAGCAGCCATATCTCCAGGTGCCGACAAATGTAAAGACCGATAATCTTCAACAAAAGATTCATAGCTATCCCACGGCGTTCTTGGCACACCAGTAGCAAAAGATCTGTCGTATAGTGTTAGGTAATTTCTCGCTCTATCTTCCTTGAATATATCAACAAACATTGGCCATGACTTTCTAGCAACCTTTTCAATCACAAGCTGAGATATAGGTAGACCCAAAAACCTGGAGGAAAAACTCCGGGTTTTGTTGAGTTTGTTCGCATGTTTCTGCCTATGAAGATAAACACCAAAGCAGTGAGCAAGTTCTCTATCAATCAAAACAGGATCCAACCCTTGGTTTTCAGAGAATTCGTCATGACACTTATTGAAAAATGATAAAATTGCAGACAGGCCTGCTAGGTCACACTGAAAATATATCCGCATCAGTGTCCTTTCATCTGGTTGCGGAAGATATAGTTCTTCAGAGTAACCACCGGAAGAGTAACATATTGAATAACAGTTCAAACCAGTTTCAGATGAAGAATGGTAGGCAATGTCAACATTGCTTTTTGAGGCATGACCTATCACAAGCGACATTAAAATCTTTTCAGCTTTTGGTAGTGTGATTTCAAGCCTTTGATCACCCTTGATGGAGGTACCTAACCGTAGAACGCATTTGTCAACAACCGCCAATCCTTGTTTATACTCATGAAGGTCAACATTGTTGTAAAAAGTCCGGCTATCAATTTCAAATCGTGGTTTCTCTATCTCGTCTGTTGCACTTCGGACGTATTCTGACTGAATTATAGTAACACTGAACCCATTTATTTCTGTAGTTACGTCCACAAGACAATTACTGCCAAGACGTGATTCGATATAAGAAGGTCGAATTGTTTTGGGCAAAAAGGGACCTGACCATTTATCATTCATAGATTCTTCCAAGTCTTTAAAGTAATTTTTGGAAACCTTTCCTACCATTGACATAAGACTGAAGTCCAATCTACCAACCTTGCTTCTTTCTGGTTTGGGGCGGCTCCAGTCAATCTTACAATGGTAGATAGGTATCCGTTTATCAGGATTTGCTGGGTGAACAATCATGAAAACATTCTTGTCTGTTTTCCGAATTACAAACGTCGCTTGTTTCTTATCTCGGCATTCTATTGTCAAAGCTGCTGTAACGTCGCATCGATTTGTTATCTCTCCATTAGCAGGGCTACCATTACTTTGTATGTATTGGAAATGATTGGAACTACGAGTGAACGTTATAGGGCCTGTATCCATTCCTGGTTGAGGCGGCGGAGGAGGACTCTCAAAATCTATAGAGGAGTTGGAGGAGGTGGTGCTCACCTCATCTGTTTGTGAGGAGTGGCGAGATCGTTCCTCCGTGCGGTATAACTCAGCATAGGCAATTTCTCGTTCAATAGTGTGTTTTGTGTCAATAAGTTTACGCTGTTCCCAAAAGCTTTGTTTTTCCTCCACGGATGAAAATTGACCGAGACAATCAGAACAGAAAGATGCGTCAAGTTCCTCTAGCTCGGTTTTAACTTTCCGGTCTTCTTTTTCGGTGATTGGGGGTTGCGTAAAACCACGATGGCAAATAACACAAGTAGAGGATGGGCGGTGAATCATCTTACCAGTGCATCTCCGACAGAATCCATATTCGTCGGAGCAAAATTGTTCAATACGCCCATGGAAATAGGATTTGCAATCCTTATTACGGCACCTTTTTTTTACGTCGTTAGACCATATTGTTCGGTCGCCAAAATAACAGCGAGACCCACTGGCACATAGCAAAGCACCTTTTTGGCAGTTATTGAAATCAGAATTGGATGCTTTGCAGTATTGACTGATATGGACAGATGGATTCTTCAGTTTGGATCCCAAGATGTCTTCTCTGACTGTAGAAGGATTATCAGTTATGATGAACTTGCCCCTTTTTACATTGGATTCTGAACGATGAACGACATCAGAAAACTTATCTTGGGAGAAGGCATCACTCAGTAACTCCCTAAGACAAAATTTGCTCATATTCGATCGGTAGCGGATATCAAGAACAAAAAGAAGTGCTCTCAGCTCTTTGGTTGTCACGAGTTTAGAGTCTGCGAGCAATGGTATTCGCTCCGATAGAGTTCTTGTGTCGATAATCGGTTGGGGATTTGTGCCTTTTTTCTTTGAGTTCCGACGGGGAAGTTTGATACTGTTCCTTTTAGTGTCAACCGTAGGACGTCTTTTGTGCTTGGGTTTGTGTGTGTCCTGCTTGTTCAAAGAGGAAGGGCCTGAGGAATCGTCTGCAAAAAGATTGTGGATAGTCGTTGGAGTAATGTATTTCTCAAGTATAATAGACAGTGACAAGGACACTTGGTAGCAAACCTTATTCACCTGACTAGGTAGTTCCTCTTCAGTATTTGTAGTCAGGGAAGAGAAAGAAAGTCTTTTCATTTCATCAAATAAACATATACTGGAATCAACTTCAGGATGACGAGTTGATAAGAGATATGTTTTACAATCCAACTTTGACCATTGACGTGTGGTTGGGTAGTTGTCCTTGTTTAGAACGTGAACAATGAGAGTCTCTGTGAACTTATTCAGTAAAAGGATATCATTCACAGTACACTTTGGATGGTAGATTGGTAATACCTTCAAACGCCTGGGATACACCGTTACTAAATTCCAAAGAAACCTCGTACCTGCAGAATCCAAATATGTGAAGACCGGAAAATAGATTATGTTCGGACAAAAGGATTTGCCCTCATCATATTCTAATACATAATTAATCTTGTAGGATGGTTTCACAATACCACAACAGATGGCGTTGTGGCAAAAGAAACGGGGTCTAACAGAATTGGGCGGAATACTCTGATGATTGAATAGATCAACAATAACATTCAGAGCGAGCGGTGTCATGATACCTTGTTGGTTGTCGAGTAATCCACGAACGGTAGTTGATAATTGGGGGGCCTCTTGAATGGAAACACTTCGATGGCCAACAAAAAGGTTTTCCAAGCTTTCCTTTATTTTGATCTTTTCTATACCGTAAGACTTGCCGAGTACAACTGAAATAGTGTGTATCATTTTCGCACAATCTTTTTTTTTTAGTGCAGGCTCGGGAACAACAACATTGGGTGCGGATGCGAGTGATTGGGTAGGATTGGAGTCCGGTGCATTAGTGGTCAGTACAGACCTAGGGGTAGAAAGCTTCAGTGGAAATATAGGAGGGGGCAAACTATCGTCTGACTCACTATCAGAAAACACCAAGCGTGATTCAGTAGGAGGTACCAGATTTAGAGACATTGGTTTAGATGGGATTGACGGCGTTTGATTACACTCGTCAAAATCACTTCCCATTATTGCAAGAATGGCACCTTCGGTAGATTGAGACATATGGGATTCATGCGGGTCCAGTAAGGATCGCTGCGTCAAATCTTCTCCTACTGGTTGGGGTAACTTTGGTGACTCATTGTCAATAGAAGGAGTACAATTTTGGTGGGGTTTAATACCAACAAGCGATTTGGCGGCCATTTTGATATCATCTGTATTGGCAGATAAATTGACCGAAGCAACATCAGTCGATTCGGCACACATACGGATTTCATCTAACGTGAGCGAAGGAATAGAACCATCATGGGAAGGAACTGAACACAATTCATTAGATCTGGTACCCATTCGAACATCATCTAACGTTGGTAGGCTCGTTGAAACTGGTGAATTAACAGAACCATACAACCTCCGTGAGAGGGTGTGGGTTCCAGGCTTGTCTGGAGGGGGACATCCATCGCCAAGATTTGACGGTGAGTTTAAATCAGGCTTTTCGGAGAATCGAAAGTCAACGTTGAAAGAAGATAAATCAACACCAAGTAGTGTTGAGGCAAATCTGTCCGTGATACTGTTCAGTGAAAAAGTAAGACATTCTTGGTCCTGAAGTATAATACCACCACCATCCATAGAGTCACCAAAGTTACTTTCATCAAAGAAGAATCGGTCGTATTCGTTGAGCGAAGTTCTGTCGCGCGATCCATTAGACCGACTAGTGGAGTTGGTCTGGAGGGAGAAGGGTTGGAGGTCAAATGGAAAAGAATCTGGATTTGGGGAGTAACGGAGTTCTTTGCCTGAAATGCTGACATTATAAATGATGAAATCACCAGGCTTAATATCCGATAGTGGACAAAAGTTAGATGTTGCTCGGTTCGTTAATCCAGTCTGATTGGGGTTGATATTTGTTAGCTTGTCCAATGTTTTGATACCAGACCTGTCCAGATTACCGTCAACGGTGTTTTGATGATGGATATGTTCCCGGTCAATTTTTGTCTGTTTCTTGAGATGATAAGGACGATTGATTTGAGCACCGGAAGTATAAACAGAGGCTCTCCTATTCCGAGGACGACGACTGGAGTTACGGAAAGTTGTTAACTCTCCTTTGGAAGTTATACGTTTTCCTTTGGAATTGGTGGAATCCAAATAGCGAGGTGCGGGCAGCATGTGTATTGGACAATAAAGGTTCTGTGTGTCAATTGTTGTTGGCAAATGCAATTCCAATAACGTAGAAGTGGAAGTGAATGGATCGGACTGCGTACGGGGCGGAATAGCCTCGTTGATGAGCTGACGTGAACATAGGGACAAACAGGACTCGTGGTAAACCAAACCTTCCACCAATCCAGGTACGGGAATAGTCAAAGGTAAAGGCCAATATGGATGTCTTTTGGCAAAGTCAAAAATGATGGGAAAACATGCGCAAATAGAAGACCTCATCTGCGTGAATTCAACATGTCGAGTGCAGGAAGTAGTGAAGTTAAGAATATTGCGGGCGGCCATAATATCTTGCTCAAACTCATGCCGGTTTCTATCCGGAAATTTGTAATTCGAACAATGATTCCATTTGAAAACAATTCGATGGGTTGTTGAGTCATCTTCACGCTTCAAAACAACAGAAACACCATCTACTCCGTAATGATTTTCAACAAACGAAGGTTGGGCTTCAGGAACATATGTAACCACATCGGCTTCTTTGCTGTTGAAATGATTTATCATTTGTCCAATGGAAGATAAAGTAGATGATTGTTGAGTAGATTTAGCGGCACATTGAATACCAACCTCCGACATAAGCTTGGAAACTGAATCATTATACAGAGAAGCAAAGGCGACATTGGTCCAGTGAGGAGGTTTTCTACGTTCATTGGAGGCTAGGAGTTGGCCAGCGACAGTTTCGGCTAAATTGGTGCGTTTGAAACCCATGCGGAGCGATCTTTTAGTTGGATCCGATGGAGAAAGTTTCCGGTAACGGAATTTGAGAGCGAAATCTTTTGCAATCAAAGATGAGGCGTTGATCATTGATTGTACAACATGGGAATTGGATTGGAAAAGAGAATGAAGCTCTTTTAAGAAAAAGAATTGCCCGGCAACAATACGGGAATTGGCTTGGTGTATATTTTCGTCAAAGCCCTCACTGTTGGCGAAAACAGTCCAAAGCTTTGGATCATACTTCAAAAGGTACAAAATGACATCGGCACAATGCTTAGTAAGAGGATTGTTGTTGAGATCGAGTAGGGCGGAATATAAACTGATAAGATTTTGGAAGAAGGAATCGCTGGATGTTGAATCGGACAAAGCAAGCATGTATCGAGTAATCGTTTGTTGAGAGGAAGCAACCCAAGTGTTGTAGGATTCGACCCCTTCACTACCACCGGATTTGTAGTTAGTAAATAAACGGTCGTGTTTGGATCTAACAGATCTTGTGAGATGCTGGAGACACAAGGACACCAAAAAGGAGATTCCAAATTGATGAAAAAAGGCTTCGAATGTAGCTACTAATGGACCTTGGTCGGTGAAAAATGTATACAAGTCAACGGGGGTGCCATGTTTCCAACAACACTGTATAACCCAAGATAATTCAGAAGTCTTTTCCGCAGGAATGATAGCCCACGCAAGAGGTATTGTGTCGCCGTAACTAGTCTTGGTTACAAGAACAAAACATACACCATCATAATTATGTTCTTTGTAATGGAAGCAATCACCGACAAACACTGGAGTAGTTAATTTCCCGAAATATTTCCCAGAAGCGATTGGGGTAGCAACAAAACATCTATAAAACCGATTTTCAGTGTCAGTCTGAAGAATAACAGTTGCTTCAGGATTCTTTAAGGCAAATGCCTGCATCCAGGTTGAGTGGGTGCATGATTGTTGATTGGGTAAAGATTTGAGCATGTATTCAAAACACGCATTTCGAGATCGACGTAGCATCTTTTTAACCTGCCTCGGTTTGGAAGTGGAAGTGAGACCAGATACTAGAAACCAATTATACGGACTTTTTTGGGAAGTGTCATCGGGAGATGGGCTATTCATCATACATTCGGACATAAATTGCTGGAATGGAGGGAAATGAGTTAAATATATTTGTTCCTTTATCGAGGGTAACGTCTGATGGAGACAACAATGTTGATCGAAAGATGGGAAAAGAGTTTTGTCCAACCACCAAAAAGTAGTATCGGAATCCGTCCGGTTCTTCCGAGTCTGGAAAGGTGCATCATGGCTTGAACAGACAACTCTGATCACAAGATCGCAACACACGCACTTAAAAGAACGATTGGTACGGTGGGAGCGGTAGTTTGTTCTATGAAAGGTGGTGATCTTAAATCCCCACCGATTGAAGCAGTATGCTCCGAGAGAGTCGAGCAAATTGTCTGTGGAGGAGGAAAAAACAGGAGGCCGATTGCGGAATTGCTGTAATGACATGGGCGACCATGACTTAACGGGTTTATGATCGGAAGTCGACAAATTGATCATTGGAAACTTTGCTCAATGCAGAAAAGGATAGGTCGGGAAATAGAATGAGTAATAACCGATGTAAAATGAATGAATGATAGGATGTGAATCGGGGAAAAAGTACGGTACAAAGTACAGAAAAATAACGGAGCGACGATGAAGGGGGGGGGGGGGGGGGTGTGAGAAATATAGACTAAAAAAATTTACCGGCTAAAACAGACATTTGACCGAAATTAATGATAGCGATAAAACGTTACAAAAATAAAATACATGGGTGGAACGAATATAAGCCAGAAAAAATTACGCGTGGAAAAGGAGGAAGGGGAACCTATCACCAGGCTCAAAGGTGAGGATACTACTTTTAAAAACCGACACTGAGGTCCAGCAGAACATAAACAGCAGGTAAAGTACCTACGGTCAGGCCCAGTAGCAATAATCGCCAAATTTTTGACAGGGGACGAGGCCGCAAATTTTAAAAACCTATTTTCAGGCT